>CM002487.1:9364720-9405008 GCA_000325765.3 Leersia perrieri
GGGGACACCTGTGTTACATAATGTCCATACTTGCATCTGGAGCTTACAATCTTCATAACATCTTTGCAGGAGGCAAAATTGCGGACCTGACAATTTAAGTTTCAAATGTTCACCTGGCAGTTCTGCTTAGAGGCTAGTTATACCTACTTTTAGATTCTGTTTCCCTTGGGAGCAGATTGTTATCCCTTAGACAAGATGTGCATGAGCAATTTGGCACAAGACAATGTGAGATTGATCAATCTTGACAAACTGCATCTCTAGTAGCAAGTGCCTTCATGCTGTGCTGGATGCAAATAAGTTGTTAAAAACTAAATATACAAAGATAATGTCCCTGAACTTTAAATATCTACGTGAACATATGAGATTAAATAGACAATTACTTCGGTCGGGCGACCCGGGCAAAGATTAAATAGACAATTACATATGCATATGTGCAAAGAACACCATTTACCATTTTTCAAAAAAGAGAGTGCAAGCAACTGATACATGTCTACATAATTGCAAATACAGAAGATTTAGAAGAGTAAGGATGGGTGTAGAACACATCATCACCACCTACTCCTTTTATAAGAGTACATAAAGCATAAAGATAACTGATTCTTATTTGTGATGCCATCCATGAAACTTTACCACTTTAAACTTTCAGCTTGATACCACTTTATCTAATGCCCTGAACATAGTATCAACTCATTTGAACTAAAAACGACTTGAACTTGAAACTGGTGCGACTCTTGCACCGTGATTTCTTTCACGCAAAATGAAAATTGAGTCATTGTGCCTAACACCACTTATTTGTAGAATTCCGTTATGCATCTCTTTTTCTCCAGTTTTTATTTGTTGACCAATATGGCCTGTTTCCCGAAGCTGATTATTTTCTTCAGCTCGGCCTCCTTCATTCCCTTCTTGGAGCTTCTGATTTTCTTCTAAATCATCTCCACTTTGATCAATTTGTATTTTAGCCATTGACTTGTTCTTTTCATACAAGTAAATCATTATGGCTATGATAAGGGAAGAAGTTGAGACAACTCCAGTAAGTATGAATAGCCCCTTAAAATTGTCAATGCTAAGTTTATCTGGATCAGACACAGGGCCCACGACCGAATCCACACTTTTGCAGTCATTCTGATATCCAATCCATTTCTTCTCAATTTGCATGATAGTGTCCCCCTCCGTTATGTTGAGGATTGCCTTTGACATGTCTCCAAGTAGAGGAGATCCTTTTGGGAATGCCTGTGTAAGGAAAGTAGTCTTTTTGTTAGCCCGTTCGCTCTAACTTGGGTACATATGCTTAGGCCTAATAGAATAAACTTAGGTGGCAGTGCGTATAACTGGTGTTTTACAATGGTCTGTACTTGTAGTAGAATCAATGTATACTGATCATATTCTAATCCAACAGATTAAATCAATTTACAACCTTAACTACTGGTACCAGTAGAGACCACAGTAAAAGTCTCTATAGTTACATCTATAGTCTCTATATTTGTATCCAACAAATTCGAGTAATGAATCAACTGCAGAGTTATGTTGCATACAGAAATATGCAATAAATTTACTTACATATCCAAGACCTGCTGTTTTATAAAATGGTTCAACCATCCGTGTACTTTTTGCAGTGCTTTGCAAGAAACAACTTGATATATGGGATTTCATGCACAAAGGCAGCAATACCACCATTTTTGGTTCCCTTGGATAACACATTGTAAAATTCATCACGACTATTATATGCCTTGATCTTCGATGTATCAAAATGAAGATCTTCCAAAAGATCTTTGATAAATGAACCATTGCGGTATCCTACATTATCCCCACTTTTTTAAAGTTCATCCATACTGTTTATAGTTGGTTTTAGCTGTTCTACAGTCAGCATTGTTGCCAAATTTGCAGTATAACCTGAAGAAAGTGAAAGGATCAAAGTAATACATAGGGGGTGAATGTGTTTTATAACCTGAAACGCACTTAGCAGCGGAAGTCAGTGCAGACCGGACAATCCGGTGGTGTCACCGGAGTATCCGGTAGAATCTCTCTGTTTGAAACAGAGCAATTCTACCGGACAGTCCAGTTGAACTACCGGATAGTCCGGTGGCTTTGGTCAACAGGCCAAAGATCCCCTTTTTATTCGATCACAAACAGACCCAACACGTATTAAGGAGAACAAGCAGAGATCCAACAAGATAAGCTAGAGACAACAGGGACACGAGGATTTTTACGTAGTTCGGACCATAAGGATCCTACTCTACGCCATGCTAGCACTCACAAGACGGAACGAGGTCTCCAAGGAGCACGCGGATTATCAAGTCTCCAAAAGATCCCCACGAATCAAACCATAGGACGATCCCCACAGATCAAGTCCTACCGGAGAGCCCTAATCCCTCGTTGCTACTTGCTCTACCCACTAATCCATCTTCTATGAGCTAGCATGGATTTCACTATTACTTACCTCGTTTCCTCACGGAGGTGAGGCAATCCTTCATAAACTTGTTCCCGAGCAAATCCACAAATTTGGAAGCTCGCGGGTGACCCTAACCGGCTAGGAGGCAACCTCCAAGAGTAACAAGACGAGCACGGATGCCGGAGAAGATCCCCAAAAGCTTCACAAGATTCCACACCTAGTTCCAACCCTCTCACTCTCACTAGATCCAAGAGATTTGAGCTCAAAACCCTAGGAGAATTAAAGGGGAAGATTCTCAGGTGGTAGGTGAGGAGAATGTGGCAGCCAAACCTCAATAATGGAGGCAGGGCCTTAAATAGGCACCTGGAAAAACGAGTTGTTTTTCTGACCGTTATGCCTCCGAGCCATCTACCGGACACTTCGGTAGAACCACCGGATAGTCCGGTAGAAACGTTCCTCGTCTTGTGACCAAGTGTCATCGGACAGTCCGGTGATTGCATCGGACATTCCGATTAAATCGCTCTGTTGCCAACAGAGCGTTTTTATCGACATTCCGGTTCACTCACAGGACATTCCGGTGGGACTTAGTCAAAAACGAGCTTCGGGAACATAGAACAACTGGGGCTCAAAAATGGTTAAGTCCTATCGGATAGTCCGATGTTTTCACCGGACACTCCGGTAGAATCTCTCTGTTGCCAACAGAGCGTTTATACTGGACAGTCCGGTTCAAACACCGGACATTCCGGTGACACTTAAACAAGTGACACAACCCAGTTTTTCCAAGTTACCGAAACGCAAACACACATCCCCAAACCAGTGTACGTGTGTGTAAAAGTGTTCTCTCACTAGATGTGGAATCAAATATGAAACTAGAGAGAATTTACTTCGAAATACGGGATCGCCCCCTCTTAATAGGCGGATTTTCCTATTACTCAAGAATAGAAACAAAAGACCTTTATGCGTAGCAAATAGAAATCTTGGGGGGTCCCTTTTTGTTTTGTCGTCAACGCTTTGTGCCTATCTCCTTGTTCCATAGAGATACAAAAACTCCATCTTGCTACACACACTTAGTAGAATCATTAGTCCTCCAAAACGATTGTTATCAATTACCAAAACCCACTAAGGGGCTAGATGCACTTTCAGAAAGTACAAGGAAGACAAACACCCATACAATTAAGACCATCCGAGATAGGACGCGCTTCACTCTCTCATCTGAAAATTTTGATTAAGAAGCATAGTGTTATTCCAAGTCATTCCAAACAAAAAATTGAGGGGAAGAAACTGCAGAATATTAACCATACCTAACAACTTCTTTCTAGATGTTGTATATTTGTATGTCTAGTTTGGCACAAGTACTTTTTTAACTGGAAGAAACATAACAAAGAAAATGCTCATAAAAAATGTTTGCTAATATTTTTACACCAAGAAAAGAAGTGCTAATTTTTTTATGTCAAAGTTTTAGAGTGCAGACTAGTACCAAAAAAGAATTAATGCATACTTGTGGCTTGATTATAAAGGAAAAAAAAACAGATAGGATTGTGTGATTGTGCACTTTTTTTTGTAAAGAACTGAAGTCCTGGGATAATAGTACTCACTATCTCCAAATAGGGAGAAGAATATCACAATCCCAATCTTCCTGGGAATTGGTTCCTGGACATTTGTGTTGTTGCCTAGAAACTCCAACAACCATACAATAGACCCTGTGTAGACAAACATTAGGATGGTTGCAAACCACGGGTCACGGTTGCAGGAAAATCCATGTTTTGTTTATGCTTCCCTTGGCTGGAACGACCATTGCCACTCCTGATTCTGTGTAAGGTACAGTGAAGTCAACATAGGATATTCTGTTGTACCTGATTGTTATATCTCCTCCCCTCAAAAAAAAAAAAAAGATTGTTATATCTCCAATTGTCACATCATATTTCTGTAAGGGTACCAAAGAGAATTGGTTTACCAGTCAGAAGAATAAATCTTATTAGATACTAGAGATGTCCTTCTAAGAATAGGTGTATAGAAGAGCACCTAATTATATTATATGCTATTCATGTGCAATTGTACATAATCTGTTCTGTCATGAGTGAAAGGCTTTGGTTGATCTAATGTATTTTTAACACTTGCAGTTGGTGTTTATGCAAATCAACTTTACAAGAGTATAAGCATCAGTCATGCAACAACATATGTTACAAAAAATACGAGTGACATGCATAATTTCCATAATAATAATAAATCATGATAGCAAAAAAAAAGTTATTTGTAGTGAATAGAACTTTATTTCTTGAATATGCAAGAGAATAGTGAATACTTAAGAGGAATTAGCTGGATATATAGTTCTGGTTCCCATATTCTAATTGAAATTGTGTTGCAAGATTGCTACATGCACAGAATATGGTAAAAAGTGTTCAAGGTAATGCTTCACATGATTAATTTAGATTAGGAAATATTGGTGAGTTCAACTATAACAGGCAATTCGTTTACAAACTCTGCATTTAACAGCTGAAGCATTCATTCTGTCAGTACCTTGAGATAAACTTGGTAAACAAAATTGTCATAACTTCCAGTACTTGTATCCCGGTTTGTGTCAAATGCTACATATTCATAAGGCAGTGCGTAAGGAAGTCTATTTACTGCCTCTTCAAATATATCAATTGAGAGGCCATTTGCTCTAGTTGCACCTGTAATGGGGTCCTTTTCGTTTGTCATATACTCCTCGTATGCACTTTTGTGTACTCCAACCTGAAGTTTCTTTCCAATTCCAGGGATTTCCCATCCTTTGGGAATTTCTGTTGATTTTCCAGGCCAAGTCACAGTGTCTAAGTCAGAAACTGAGCTGGAATACTTAACTGTTGAATTTCCAAGATTTAACTGTCGTGAAATACCATTTTCTTCGGTCCAAAACCCAATATCTTTAGAACCATTGCCAAATACATTTATTATTCTAAATGCGGAGACTTGCAGCTGCCTGTCAGAAAGGTCAAAATTTCCACTCTTACCTGTGAATTTATTTTTCAAGATGACCTTGAGGAGTTCTGGACCATACACAGAGGTTTCCATGATTTCCAAGCTTGTTGAGTTTCTTGCAGTTGATGGTTTTTGAAATGATGTTCTGTTGCTAACCCCAACTTTTTCAGCTGCTTGGGCAACTGCCCATATAGTTTCATAGCCCCATAGTCCAAATATACTTGGTTTAAATGGTGGCTCATTTGGGTTGTCGATTTGGAATCTTCTGTTCCATCCTGTGGTGAAGCTATCAAATTCTGATTTATTAACATAAAACTGGATACCCAGGGCTCCATTCATTGCCTGCACAACTGAAGTGTCCATGGAGTCTATGATATTGCTTATCCCATCTGTCATTATCCATACAAATCCTTTGTTCATCATGCCAACCTCTTTTGCTTTTGTGAAGACGGATGCAACCAAGTTATATGACATATGCACAATGAAGACTCTTGTTTGCATTGTCATCAGCTTATATAATTCTTTGCTAATTTCTTCACTAGTTGCTGACAGAGGGATTACACTCCGATAGGGAACACTTGTATCGATTTCTTGGAGAGCATCTATGAGATATGGTATGATACCTCTACCACAATCGGTGTCTTCATAGATTGGCACTACCCGTCTCCACCCATAGGCCTTTATTAGGCAGGCGATACTTTGCACTTCTGCAGAGTCATTTAATGTTGCACGAATGAAATATGGAAAACTGGCAGAGTAAAGAGATGGGCTTGTTGCTGTGAAGGACATTACAGGGACCTGACTTCTATTTCCAAGATCTGATAGAAATGAAGCCTGTGAAGATTTTTGAGGGCCTATAATAATTTGCACATTGTGATTCTCCAGAAGGTCAAGAGCTGCAAAATTGCATATAGCAACAACTTTATAAATTATAATTAAAAATAGTACATGCAGGAAAATTTGTGCTGCTCACTGACCCCTAAAAACAGAAGTGGAAGAATTTCCAGGTTATAGTGGCAATGCATTTGACATGCTCTTGAGCCAGTCATGTTGCATGGACATGCTAAATATTTAATACTGTTGGAAGATTGAGATGGGCTGGTTGTAGTAAAGGAAAGACTGGAACAAGAATATTGTTTTGTAATCTTGAGTTAAATGCATGCCTCAAATATGTACTTTCATGATAAATCTTTTTTAAGTAAGTTTTGTGATAAATCTGATGCAGAATTTGTATTTGTGTGATACACCCCCTTAAATCTATACTAGTTATGCGTTATTTTGGACAAAGTGTATATAGTTTTCAAAATTTACTCTTATATCGTTTATTTTGAACCATGCATTGATATTTGTACAGAATAACTAAGGCTAGTGATCCCATTAAAAAAGTGTAGCTTCACTTAAATTCATTTGCTTCCTTTTGGATGCAATTATTGAGGGAAAAATATTTAGTGCAAACACCATATACAGTGAAAACTAAGAAGTCATTGGATACATGGATGTCATGAGATTTGTTCACATCCCACATTCAAGCAAATTTGCAGGAAACACCAGGTCACTTCCCTCCCACTCTGTCTCCTCTCTTGTCCCTCCACCAATCCGCCCTCTTCCTCTCTTCTCCAGTTGCAATCAGCGAAGATGCAATGTGCCAGCAAGTTGTTTTCTCAAAGCTACTTGTATTTACATCTTTTCTTTTTGCCTAATGTCAACGATCGAATGTTGACTTCGTGTTGGATGCTTTGAAATTCTATGTAATTGGAAGGATAGAACTTCAGCTTTGGGAGTAGAATAAGAAGGCTTGTATAATGATTTGCTACTTTTTTGTGTCTTGTTGTGCAAATCAGAATTGGAAGCAACAAGTGGCGAGGTCAGATTTTCATCGCAACGATGAGTTACTTCATTTTGAACTGGGATCTCATGTTTTTCTTATTTCAAGATGAATACTAAATCTCTTGTAGAAGCAAGTTTAAATGGTGGGTAGCCAGATAGCGCAGAGAACAGATAGGAGTTACTTTAATGGCTAAGCTCCATCTGTTGTAGGTTATGCCATAGATGGACCAGGATCAGCTGAAATTGCAGTTACAACTGCAACTTAAGCAGCTGTCCGTTGATCCATCCGTTCAATATGTGACCAATGGCTAGATCAAGTGTACCTCTTCCTTTCTCTATTTACACAACTTAATTTGTTGGTTGCAGATCGAAACAAGTCACTTAGATGATTAATCAAAACTTTTTACATGAGATAAGAATAATGATTCAGTTAATTATGCTCGATTCTATTTTGGAGGAAACAAACATCTCAACATACTACTAGTTGTTAAAATCGTGCATCTAATTTTGTTTGACAATATTATACATACACAACAATGAAACTATGTTTTTTAGATATTATATACAAATATAATTAATTTTGAAGTTCAAAATGAATGAAGTTAAGCTTACTAAATGGCTTAAGAAAGAAAGGGAAATATATGATCTTGATCCAGCCATTGATGGCTTGTTGGATTTTTGGTATTGGGTGACTGCTAAAGTTGCAGTCATACAACAACTTCGGCCGATCCTAGTCCGCCGTAGAGAAGGGAGATCAATGGGTTATGACTCGTGAGGAATAAAAGGAAAACGGTGAGCTGGGCTTCCAATTTGCGGAACATGACACAATTTTTTCTATAGGATTAAAAATGCATAAATATTTGTCATACGTAGATAGATTCTTGAACAGAAATAAATCTTAATATCTACCCTGGAGCAGCATGATATGACAAAAAGTCAAGAATTACTGATTAAGTTGTATCTTGAAGCCAACAAGACATTCAATTACCTGCAGAAGCAGCTTGAACATTGTTACCTCTGGCGTCCCTGATGTGTAGAACTATCTTTGTGCTGTAGTTTTCGTGTACCGAATAGAAATCATCCAGGGCCATCAAAAGACTGGTCCGTGCTATCTTTCCCACCAGTGTTTGCAAGTCAAGGATCACTCCAACAGGGAATTCTACTGCAGTTTTTGTAGCATTTTGGGCTACACAGAAATGGATGAAGAGTAAAAAGAACAGGATGGTTTGAGGTGTTCTCTCCATTACCAGTCTCTGTGCAAGGTTTGCGAAGTACTTTGCCGGTTTGCCCTCAAGTGACCTGGATCCTGCACTCTTATAAGGATAGGTTGTTGAGGAATTCAAACTGAAAGTCTAGCTTAAACTTGACTCATTTCATCATGCATATTCTAGTGCATATGGTGCTATTCTACTTCATTTCAATTGTAATTTTAGATGCCTCAAAGTAACGATGTTGCATGGTACGCAAGCTTTGTTAAAATAAGTGGTCATGCAACTATGTCTACTATAGCTTGGATAAGTTGCAATGAGTTCTTTAACACTGGTGTCCATATATTTCTCTGCAAGGTACTGCATGTCTGGATGTCGTACTACGGTAGTACGAACCAGTCTATCAGTAGTTCCTCGCACAGATTCAGATTTCAAGCAATCTTTCACTAGATCGCTTGAGAGTGACAGATAGTTTATGTAAGTTTTCAAACACTTTCCTTCTTTACTGAAGAAACTGATATTTGTGCGTGAGAGTAAGAGGTTTCTATAGTTTATTCAAAAGCCAATCTCTGTGCATCCAACCAGAATTTGTTTGAGTTCATAAACTATATGGAATTGACTATGGGATTCGTTTTCTGTGAAATGCGCGTGTTGACTTTCTGGAAAACCAAGTTTGATGGATTGTTTTTGATAAGTAATTGTTACAAGTGAAGTGCTAGGCTGCTCGCTGATGTAATATTACCGTCCAGATAACTGAACAATGTTTCTAATGAGCAAAATCTACAATATTATGTGCTGTCCGGGTTGATTAACTCTTGCACTATCTTTGTCAGGGTTGATTAACTCTTGTACTATCTTTTTTTTTTTTGGAGCGTAACTCTTGTACTATCTTTGCATTGGAAGTTCTGCTGTAATTACGTCCAGAGCAATAAGAAAGTCAAGAAACAAACTCATGGAATAATTCCATCTTTTATTTGTGAAAATTTCTTTTGATTCGTGGACAGACGTAGCTTCTGTGTTTTTTTTTTGATCAATTAAAACACTCAACGTCAAACATAGGCGTACTCGGTTTGTAAATTGACAACGTTCATGAGCTGAACGATAATACAACGGGCCTGCTTCCCTACCAATTACCAATTATTTAGTAGTATCAAAACATTAGCAAGTATTAGCACTATTATTTTTTTGACAATGGGAAACTTCATTAAAAATAAAATTACACACAGCCTCTGCATCTACTAAGGATGTACACAGCCCAGAACGAGAAGAAAAAAAACCTTATAACAGGCACAAACATATCATATTGTCTTGCAACAGTTGACTCTCAAATTACAATCGATAAAAATATAGAACTAGCCACCTACTCCAAAACAACGTCTTCAAGAAGAAAGTGTCACTTGTATGCCACTATCATCTAAAATCATATTGAGATTTTCATGTAACGTCTCAGAGGGCACCTTCAACAAAGAGAAGACAAACCATCGACGACATTGCAGAGTCTAAGTTGGATCACTACAAGAAATTTGATGATAGGTGACGTTTCATTTTCGTCATAAACACTGCAAAATTTGTCATATTTCATAATCTGTGACGCTTCCGTGACGAAAATTCATTCGTCATGCGTCTCTAATGATGTTCTGTGACGAAAACGCTTTTTTGTCATAAATTTTATGACGATTCTTCTTTCGTCATAAATTTGTGACGTTCATTTTCATCACTACCTTACATACAAAACGTCATAAAATGCATGAAGACCTTATAAAATGTATGGGGGCCTACAAAAGCTTGATGGGCTAAGCCCAATTACAAGGATATTTTAGGCCTAGCCCATTTATTGCCTAACAGTTAAGCCATGCCCATTTAAAGCCTATAATCATGCTCATATAGCCAGTGGCCCAATCCATTTCGAAAGCCCATGTAGGGCTATCAGATTTTTGGCCTATATAGGAATATTTAGGTTTTATGGGCTAGGCCTTTTTTTATGGACTATTTTCAGCCCAATATAACATTATATACATTTTTGTTACTATAAAATAACTAATGGGCCAAGCCAACTTTAGAAGCCCACAAAAGTGAAAGAATTATACTTAATGATAAGACATATATATCACAAATGTTGCAGCCCAATTAACATCCAATATTGTCCAATAACAGCCTATAAAACATCCAATATTTGTCCAATAACAGCTACAAATACTTCCCTTCTATGCACATGCAATACAATACCAAAATGTCTTCTAAAACAGTAATAATACTTTTCCCACTGTGTATGGCTTCTTGACAGTTGCATGATGCCTCCCTTTCTTGGTTGGTAGCAGCAGCAGAAATGCAGAATAGCATCACCCTCGTGTAAAATCACAAACCGCAAAGAAAAGGCACTTCTCATAACGATGATGGTTACAGGGGTTGCAGCTGGCAGCGTTTGGCTGTAGCCCGCCTGAGTTCATCAGTCCCCTACAGTGGTCTGACATTAAATGTGAAATTAGTACAGTTCAGAAAAGGAAAGGAAATACACATAAGCATGGTTTACAAGATGAAAATTGATGGGCTTGGCACCTTAAACAATGAGTTGTAGTTTACCTCATCAGAAACTGCCACAGGAAAGGTGTTCTTTGACTCCCAGTAAGCCGGCTACTCCTTAAGATAGTGTTCAGCAAATTTGATTTGTTGTTGAACTCCTGTTATCATCAAAATAGTGGTAGCTAGGTATGCTTAGTAAGAAACCAAGCAAAGAGGTATTGAGATTTTCAAACTACTATGATATGAAAACAAATGCAACTACTTCATCCCTAGAGTATTGCAGAATATCTCTGTGTCCCCGATCAACTTCTAAGAGCTCAATGAAAGCAACACATGTCTTTAATGATTGATGCCCACATGCCAACCAAGGATAAATTGGAAAAGCGATTAGTGCTAGCTCTCTGCCTCGGCGTCGACACTATGCCAGATCTAGCGTGGACAACCACCGCCACCACCACGACGACCCATCTCTGTCCAAAGATCTGGATAAGAGATCGCAGGCTAGTGGGGGCAAATATGGGCGCAAAGACCTATGGCAGAACTGCCATCCCACCTCCACCGCGTCATATGAAGACGGCCAGGCAGTGGTTGCAAAACTACTGGCAGCCCGCCATCATCATCATTGGACCGGCCACCGGCTGCTACGCCTCCAATCTCCACATCGCCACCAGAGGACGGCTGACCAGCAGTCCCGAAGCCGCCAGCCACTCCGCACGCGCAGTCCTCTGTTCACCATCGCCGTCCTCCAACACGTGCACATTAGCCCACCGTTGCTGACATCGCCCCACTGGGTAGCCACATTCAGCGTGAGCACAAAGCTCGACGTCGAGCTTCGCCCCGTCGGTTGGCTAACTCCAGCACGCATGCGCATCCCACTATGGCCATCATCGCTTCGCTTTAAACTGAACTGTTGAGTTTAAATGAGCCCAGCAGCAGTCGTCGCCACACGACCACACCCGCACCGCCTAGAACCAGCGCCCGCGTGGCCGCTCCCGCGCCGGCCAGTAGTCGTCACCGTGGCGCCCGCGATGACCTGCAAATGGTTGTCACGCCCGCGACACGCCGACGACCCTGTTCACCAGATCCAGACCGAGGGTGGCCGGATCTCGCAACGGCGACGCTGGGTCGCTTGGCCGATGCCCGGCTAGCCGCCTCATCGGCCAGATCCCGCCGTCACGTCCCATGAGCCGGGGGGTAGATCCGTCGACGGCGTCACCGGGGAGTGCGACCACCGCCGCGACGTGTCCATGGAAGCACCACCATTGAGACCACGCCATATGTCTCTCATCGACTCACACCACTCGTGCCGGGCCTCGTTGGGGACCGGGGAGGTGAGGTGGGGGGGTGAAGGCCCTGCCACGGCCCACCCTCACGCGGCTTTCTCGGCGACGAGCTCCAGCGGCGGAGAGGCAAGAAGAAGGGAGGAAGGGGGCGGCGGCGGCTAGGGTTGCACCCCTGAGCCGCCGCACGAGAGCGGCGTGAGGCGCGAGAGCACTATTAGTTATACCTCCGTTTCATAATGTAATATGTTTTGACTTTTTGATTTCAACGTTTGACCATATTCGTCTTATTTAAAAATTTTGTGCAAATATAAATAATAATAAGTCATACTTAAAGTAAATCACAAACAAAAGAAATGATTCATTTATAATTTTTTGAATAAGACGAATGGTCAAACGCTATAAGAAAAAAGTCAAAATGTGTTACGTTCTGAAACGGATGGAGTATTTGGTATGATAAATTTGCATTGGTCTTATTTGATTTGTTACCAAGATGAAGCCAAATTGTGATACTATAGTGAGGAATGTTCTAGATGTGCCCTGAATGGCCAATTTTTCATTTCAATTTTGGCATTCCGTCCTCCGTTTTTTAATGTACGACAAACTTTTAAATATACATTGACCATTTGTTTTATTCAAAAAATCTATCCAAATATATATTATCTATTTTGTTATGAGTTGGTTTATCATGAAAGATACGTTTGTATTTTTATATATTTGTACAAATTTTTTAAATAAGATGAATTGTTAAACATATGTTTATGTTTAAAAGTTAACGGTGTTATACGTTAAGAAACGGAGGTAGTATTGTAGGCTCCAAATTTTCGTCTAGCGTTTCGGCCGAAGGTCCATTACCTCTCTCATCATTTTTGGGCCAATACCGGCCGAATAAGCGGCCCATATCCCGCCGCCACCGCCGCCGCCGCCGCCGTCGCTGGAGCAGGGGAAGCCGCTTGCGAAATGGAGGCGGCCGTGCCTTTCCGGCGATCCGGTGGAGGGGCCCTCGAGGGATCGCGGTGGGACGCGTGCAGGGCAACGCAGCCGTGGCAAGAGCGAGAAATTTCCCCTCGCGTGGCTGGGTGCCGAGATCCCTGTTCCCCCATGGGAGGTGAGAGTTTCTTTACTCTACTTGCGAGACTCTATTGCAGTTGCAGATTGAGTGAGCATTTTAGGTAGTAGTGCATTTCTTGTAGCTTGGAGAGCTCTTTGGGAGCCTAGATTGGTGTGGTTTCTTCATTAACGTGAGCTGGAACTCGAAGCAACCTTTTTCTTTGCAGCGTTTGTAATCCATGCCTTGTTCATCTATTTAGAAGTATGCAAGTGCAACAGATCTCTAGCAAACGATGAGGATTATCTGCAAATTAAGTCAAATACTCAATTCCGGAAGCTTACTGGATTACATTGTTGTGCATTACATTGCTAGATGATGGTTCATCTCTGTCTAATACCTAATTAATTTGAGCAATGTAGATTCTCATTCGGCATGCCATTGTATAATTGGTTTCCGTCTACACAGACATGCAGGCATGAGGCATGAATGTGAAAACAGAAGGTGATCAGGCATATTCTGGACTCTGGAGATATGGGAAGGCTGAATTAACTAAATTACCATTGCGGTACTAGCTGTTGCTTGATGTTCCTTGAGATGCAAAATCCGGACTTGTTTGGATCCCGGAAGGCAGGGTTAGCTCAATGGATATTCTCCCCTCTTGCTGACAAGTATATTCATCTGAATCATCAGGCACCGTCAATTGCAGGTTCTGGACCTGGTTGGAGTCTATTAATGTTGTTTCTTGATTTTGCTCCTGTATTTGCTCTGTTTCATATTCTTTCTGAGTTTTGTAACGCCGTATTCTGTTCCTTATCCTGTGCTTATTCTTGTAGATAGACATCATCAGGGCTATTAAAAGGGCTGAGGTTGAAGCAACTCCTGTGACTAGAAAAAGTCCTGAAAAGCTGTTGAAGTTTAGACTGCTCGAGTCGGTGATGGTGCCATCGTTCTGACAGGCATGTTGGTTCCCAATCCATTTATTTTCTATATGAATTATAGAATCTCCTTCTGTTATGTTGACAATTGCCCTTGAGAAGTCGTAAACTAGTGGGGATCGTTTGGGAAATGCCTACACAATAAGTTGAACTCAATCAGTTATGTACAAACTGATAAATAATGCAACACTTGCTCACTCAACTTTAGGTCTCAAATATGGCTTATTATTTTTAAAGTTGAACATTCTAGGATTCTCCATAACACCCAAGAAAAATATCTTTAAGGTAAATAAATTGTGTGGTACGTATGTGCGGTAAGTTTTTTCAAAGACATGGCTGTGCAATTTAGTTTAAAAGTTTTCCTCCATGAACTATGTAACCGTGTAAATAGGGCAATATTGAATGACAAAATAAATTCGATGATAACATGAAAATTGTCCAGAGCTGTCTTATAGATTATCACTTGATAAAATGGTGCGAGCATCCACTGGAGTTATCTACCATGTAAATAGGCCTGATTTTAAATTCGACTGGCATTACAAGGAACAAAAGAAACACCATGGATAATAGTGTTTCTATCTTCCTCTCTTTGTAAGAAGAGAATAGTTTTCTTGTCCTTTTATTGATCAAATCACAAATATAAATTTTGTATTGATAATACATCGATCCACTGCTTATACCTAAATCATTTGTTTTTCCTTTTTATTAGAATCATATTTATGTGAGCACATAAGCTAATTCTAGAGGTTACAGAACGACAAGAAATGATGCTGATCACAAGTTACTACAAGTCATAACTACACACTACTTGCAACATCATCCAGTACTGAATGTTACATGCTATAGATGGCTAGAAGAGTAGAAGAACAAAAATCTTTAAAGTTACGGTATGACCTTAGTAATCACAGACTGCTTGTTGTGGTAAATGATTATGGAGAATGATGGGTTGCATACCACACATAGCATTGTCAAGAGTCCCAGACTTGTTAGTATCTAATTTTATTATGCCCAACTCGCAAATGTTTCCAAATGTTCTGTATATGTTCATAAGTGTGACCAACTCACAAGCATATATATACTAGAATTTTTGCACTTCAAAGGTATGTAGTGTGCAAAATATATTTTGCATTTTAACTTACAAAGCCAAAGCCTTCAGATTTGTAAATAGGTCCGACCATTGTGTACCCTTTGCAATGCTTTGCAAGAAATATTTTGATGTATGGAACTTCATGCACAACTGCAGAAATACCACCATTTTGGCTCCCTTTAGCTAGTGCATCAGCAAAGTCATCAGAATTGTCGTATGCCCTCATTTTTGTTCTGTCAAAACCAAGTCCTTCTAATAGATTGCTCAAATAAGAACCATCATGATACCCTACATATTCTCCATTTTTGAGGAGTTCATGAACATCAGTTACTGTGGGTTGAAGCTGTTGCACTGTTAGTATTGAAGATAGATTAGCTGTATAGCTTGATGTAATCACGAGAAGCACAAAGACCCATACAATGACAACCAATCTAGACAAAATATTGTCCACCCTTTCCCCTGCAAAATGGTGAACCTTCATATTTTAGTTAATAAACATTGATGCTGAATTAACTCTTAGTTCAACATATGGTTGTTAAAGACTGGAATAGCAGAATGAATCTACTGTCTCTCATCTCTTTCTCACTCTAATTTTCTAGTGTACAGTTCAGGTTTATCTTGCCTTTAACCAGAGTAGAATCTGTGACCAAGAAATTTCTAAAGCATTGGTTAAAGAATTAATTGTGCAAAATGCTGTATTTCTCATGTAAATAAGAAAATTAATATCATCACTCACTATCTGCAAAGAAGGAGAAATATATTGCTATCCCAAGCTGGTGGAAGAATGAACCAGTCAGTTCAGCATTATTGATTTGTCGCTCCAACAGCCATATTACAATTGCTGTGTAGATGAAGAAGGCGATGCTTCCCAACCACAAGCCAGTAGTTAATGGCTTCAAGAAAACCCATATATTCTTATCCCTGTTGTCCTTAACTGGCACAATCATTGCCACCCCAGTTTCAGTATAAGGTAGTGTGAAATCAACATATGAAGTTCTGTTGTACCTGATGGTTATATCCCCAATTGCTGCATCATATACCTGCAAGTCTTTTCCTTTTTTAACTTCAGTTACTCTATGATGATTTGGGAAAATCATAGAAACATGGAAATAGTTACGCCATGCCAATCTATCCTTATCTGAAAGACTCCATATCACCCTTGAGGTTATACCAACAGGTGCCACACTAGAAAACATATAAAGACTTAATCATATTCGTAAATGAACAGTACTGCAATCTATGTTTGAGCATACATCTGATCAATCCATACACATACATAAAACAGAGAAAGGTTAATTTGTTACTTTTCACATGGTTTGCTCATGCTTATTATATGCCTATCGACTATCAATTTCATTTCAGAATGTGTATTGTGAAATTTTGGAACTCTGGCTACTAATCTCCATAAACAATCGCTTGATTCCAATGTGGGTAGATGAATACAATTTTGCAAAAAAGGGCTAATTAAATTAGCTTTATGAATTTTGAAGTGGGTATACTAATTTCTGTAGAATAAGTGAGAACCAAAATTCCTTACCCCAAGATGAACTTGGTAGACGAAATCATTGTAGCTCCCAGAGTTTACCCCTTGTCCATTATCAAATGCTACATACTCATAAGGTATTGCATATGAAAGTCTCTTTAATGCCTCTTCAAATACATCGATTGCATACCCAGAGGCAGTAATTTCATTGGTGGCAGGATCCCTTTCCACCTTCATAAGCTCAGGATATCCACTTGTTCGTACACCTACACGAAGCTTTTTTCCATTAGTGGGAATTTCCCAGCCTTTAGGCACTGTATATACTTCTCCTGGCCACATTACTCGTTTAAGATCAGGCATAGAGTTTATGTTTGTTGTTTTATTTTCGTCCATTTGCCTGAAAATTCCATGTTTTGCTGTCCAAAAGCCTATTTCTTTCGGCCTGCTTCCAACCACGTTAATTATCTGGAATGTGGAAAACTCCAGCTGCCTATTTCTAAGGTAAAATTTACCACTTAGTCCTCTAAACTTAATATGTAAGATCGACTCTAAGAGTGTGGGACCAATTGTAGAAATTCCAAGAGTTCCCAAACTCGTTGAGTTCTTTGTATCTTTCTGCTTTTGAAACATGACATTGGCCATTGTTACTTTTTCTGCTGCTTGTGCTAAGGTCCAAATAGTATCATAACCCCAAATCCCAAAAGTGCTTAGTTGTGATGGTGGATCATTTGGATTGTCTTCTTTGAACCTCTTATTCCATCTTGTAGTGAAGTCATCAAGTTCCTTTGATGCAGGCACATAGAACCTGACACCAATTGCACCATTCATTTGCTCTAGAATTGAAGGGCTTAGCGAATTAACAGTATTTGAAATACCATCTGTCAAAATCCATGCATAGTCTGTGCTCATCATCCCTAAGTCCTTGGCCTTTGTGAAGAGAATGGAGGCAATATCTGATGACATATGAACAATATAGACTCTAGTCTGCATTGTCATTAGCTTGTACAGTTCTCTCTCAAGTTGGTCAGTAGTTGTTGATTCAGATATTGCACTACGATAAGGCATAAACGCTCCCAATTCTTGGAGAGCATCAGCCAGGTATGGTATGATGCCCCTACCATAGTCCGTATCCTCATAAATAGGTACCACTTCCCTCCAGCCATATGCTTTAATGAGAGCAGCAATGACATTCACTTGAGCAACATCGCTTAATGTTCCACGCAAAAAATATGGAATATTGTTGGATGAAAGAGTGGGGTTTGTTGCAGTGAAAGATATAACTGGGACTTGGCTCTTGTTCCCAATTTTAGATACAAATGCAGCCTCTGATGATTTTTGTGGCCCAACGATAGCGCTCACATTGTAATTTTCCAGCAGGTCAATTGCTTTTCAATGGAAAAGGAAAACAATTAATTTGAAGAACATGTGCATGTACATTGCATCTAAATTCCTAGTGCAAGTAGAGGTGTTATGCAGGTAGAACTTGTGTCACTTCTATTGAAGTGGTTTATTCATGGCATTGAGCAGCAGAGCAAAATAGTAAGCTCATTGTACATAGCTTAGCTATATCTGTTATAGAGCTTTCTTCTTCTTCTTCTTCTTTTGCCAAGATTTAAGGAATTACTAATAAGAGAGAACACAAAACAGGGAATGCATATGTAAAATACAGTGGCATAAACTCACGTGCTGTTTGGTTTGTGGAATCAGCCCATCTAGGATGGAGATGGATGATTCATTATGGGGTCATTCCTCAAATTTGGTAGAATTACTCCATTCCTCATCCCTTCACTATTTTGTAGTTTTGAGGGATGAGGTGGTGATAGATTAACCTATTCCATTCCTCAAACCAAACAAACTATTTAGGATGAAGTGGTCAATTGACCATCTCATTACTCAATCCAAACCACCCATTAATGAATAACTCAGGTGGGACGGCCCTCACCTTTACCTGCATACAGATCTGTGGAGTTGTCATGGGATTCTGGTTTTTAATTTGGATCAAATTAATCATTTTTTGAATAAATTTAGAAATGCACATGAAGATTTGCAGCAATTGTAGAAAAGAGAAACATGAAACTAAAAAAAAACTACAGAAATGATGGTGTGCGGTGCTTTTTTTTTGGTCCTTTTCCCTCCTAGCTTTTAAATCTAAAGAAACCGAAGTTTTAAAATTTGTAAAGTTCCCTATGTTTAATGAAATAGTAACTTATACATAGGAAGAATATCACACATTATGATGCAATGATGATCCAAATTTTTACAATTTTTAGTGACAATTTACTAGTTTTATAACGTACCTTCTGATGCAGCTTGGATGTCGTCTCCATTGGAATCTCTAATGTGGAGAACCAGCTTTGTTTTAAAGTTCCTGTGGACTGCATAGAAATCTTCCACAGCCATCAAAATGCTGGTACGTGCCATTTTGCCAACTAGCGACCTCAGGTGGAGGATCACTCCAACATTCAGTGTACCTGCTTCATTCTTGGTAATATTTTGAGCAACACTCAGACTGAGGAACAAGAAGAAGATTGCAGCCCTCTCAGTCGCTCGCTCTACCCCCATGCTGTGGTTCTGTTTACTGAATGTATGGTGCTGTGCAGTCTTATAGCACTGATTTTTCATTGTTCTGACTTTGTCAGATTGCATTATAGTATCCTTTGTCTCTGAAATAATACTATAAGCTTGTTTCTGGCTATCTATTTCTTTAAGAAGAAGATACAGTTATCCTTATAAATATAAAACATATGCTTCTGGATAGCTCCGTGTTAACGTGATGGCTGTGGAAGATCGAATGAGGTGGCATGTTGTGCGAAAGTCAA
Source organism: Leersia perrieri (assembly GCA_000325765.3). Lineage (NCBI taxonomy): Eukaryota > Viridiplantae > Streptophyta > Magnoliopsida > Poales > Poaceae > Leersia > Leersia perrieri. The sequence goes on from CM002487.1 coordinate 9,384,278, forward strand.
GGAGCTCGCATTTGACAAGGCAGGAGGTTTGATGAATCTCTGACTCCTAGCTTGCTTGCTCCTGGCATGGTGACATGTTGTATTACAGTACTCTCTCCGCGTTATACTCTGTTTTTGACTTTTGGCTATTATTATTTTAAGGCTATTTTTATACAGTACACGGTGACTTTGCGGAGACATTAAAAATAAAGTTAAAAAACACTACCAGCAGCGGAGAGAAATGATTACATAAAAAATGATTAAAATAATAGAGCTGCTCGAACAGGATTAAACTTTTAGCCCTTTTAGCTAAATCGAACATGCCCTTAATAGTCCCTATCTTCGTGAATATGGAGGATTTAATTGGACAAGTAAAATTGACGTGCACACACACGATAAAAATCCTGGGTCTGCCACTTCCGATGGAGGTTGGCAGGGCGACGTGGATCTATGGCGGAGAGGACCCGAACCGGCCATCGCTGCCACCCTGCCTCACCGTCGTCATTGCTCTGCCCTACATCGCTGCCACCATCATTATCAATCCCCAGCTTACACCATCTCCTCCAAGCAGGGCATCATGGCTGGTCGTCGTCATTGCCGATCGGACTGGTGGTGTGAAGCTTTATCCCCTCCAGTCTCCAGATAAGGCAAATCTGGCAGAGGACGCGGGGTGGCAGGCAACGACGATGGTGAAGCGGCGGCGATGTAGAGCTAGCTAGGGACTTGGCGGCAGCAGGATGGCAGCGGTCGATGACGAGGCGGGAGCATGCGGCGTGGTGGTTGACGGCGAGGCGGGAGCGAGCGGCGCGGTGATCGATGGCGAACCAAAGCAAGTCGACGCAAGCCACTTGATTATAGGCATCTCCTCTTATAAAACCATGATATAGTGGGTCAATGGCCATTGTTTATTGCTATATATGTGCATTCACTCTTAGCAATTTTATTCTTAAATGTGCTTGAAGATGATATGTCTAAAAAAATAATTAACCTTCTATTCCGTCCATTTCTAAGTATAACTATTTCTAGCGTATCAAATGTTGTGTAGTATTTCTTGTGGGTTAATTCATGGGTTTGTTTTTCATGTGCCTGTGTTTTTCGGGGAAGGATACTACATAGTTGGGCATTGAAGTGTGGGTCCATGGGTAGTGGGGCTCACGTGACGATGACAATATAGGCCTTATTCGACTGGCTGGACCGTATGGTTTTTTTATAGGAGTTGACTGGTCGAATGATTTTTTCTTAAGAGCCGACCGGGCTGGCTGAAGCCAGAAAGCCAGCCGTACGGGGCATATATCCTACGATCTCATTCAGTTTTCCTATCCTGCGAATGGTTGCCTCATGTTTTGACTTTACCTAATCTTACTCCCAACTTAACATCATCTTAAGAGAGACATTAAAGTATTTTATCTCTATCCTTAATTCCTAAAAACCCGAGAAGTTCATACGGATGGAGTAGCATTGTAATTGATGGGCACAATACTGAGCATACTTGATGCGTCTAGGTTCTGACATAAAAAAGATCAGGATTTGGTTGGTTGTTGGCATTTGACAACCAGATGCTTTTTGTTGAAGAGTTCCCATAAATTTTTTTCCAAAAACATCACATCAAATATTTCGACACATACATCTACCATTAAATATAAACTTTAAAAAATCTAATTGTACAGTTAGCATGAAAATCACGAGACGAATCTTTTGAGCCTAATTAGTACATGATTAGCCATAACTGCTATAGTAACCCATATGTGCTAATAACATATTAATCAGGCTTAATAAATTCGTCTCGCAGTTTTCAGGTGAGTTATAAAATTGGTTTTTTCATTCATGTCCAAAGATCACTTTGACATCCGATCAAACGTTAAATATGACACATAAAAATTTTCTTTTCGCTAACTAAACATGCCCAAAGTCTCAATGACCATCCAGTCAATTCTGTCCCATAAATTTACATGTTAAGCTGTTAGTTGACGAATTAAGATGAACAATATTTTAAGATGCTGGATGCACTGGAGTAGCAAAACTTCCAAATTCTTTGTCTGGCCTGTATTTATGCTTGGTCCAAAGGTTGCCATCCTTGGATACCAAGATTCAAGTGTTTATATTACCGGTTCAACCCACAGCAAGTACTCCTAAATGTTTACATAATTATATGGGTTGAATGAGTGAATATATAGCGGACTTTTTATTTTATTTTTGAAAGTTCTAATGAAGTTTCCAGAACTTCATTTTCTTCAATAAGTTTAGACATCTAAACGCGCTCCAGATCCATCCAAGCAGATGGATTGGATGAAGAGAGTATGAGAGAGAAGAATGGATGTCACCTTTCCTGTGCCTGTCCTACACGATCATCTTTTGACAACAAAGGCGGCCATCGCAAGAGTACATATGCCTGGATTGGGGCCGCCGCAGACCCGTATCCCCCATCTCATGGCGTTGTTGTCGATTCCACAGCGATCTGCCTACCCACGCCATCCTCGGGTGTCAGGCTGCACTGTCATCACTCGATGCCCTCCGTGTCATGTTGATTGCCCCAAAGCCACAACACTCCCATCGTCGCAGCAGAAATCATCATGTCCGCCTATGTTGGCGGGACTAGCCCGAGTGTATCCCAACGTCGTCATGGGCCACTGTGTCCAATGACGCCACTAGGACCTGTCAGCCAACATGTTGAGCCCACCATGGGGTGTCATCATAGGAACCAGAACCAGAAACAGCAAACAAAGAAAGGAGTCCGCAAGCGTCACCGGGCCTCTTCCCACATGCCTCTCCGCTAACTCTGCCAGAGCCCCTTGCCACCTAGGCTCTACGTTGTTGCACCTTCACGGCCCACCTCATTGTGTCTGCTCAGGTCACCTCCGAACACTGCCTACCTGAACTCGCAGGCTAGCAGCTACCCACATCAGATTTGCCTTTGTCCTGCAGCAAACCATTGTCGCGCAACACCATACAGCCCCAAATCCGGATCAGTGGCACGGATGACCCCCGCACCGCATGCAGCTGCCTTGAACGTCGTCAAATGCACTCGTTGTCGGACGCGCACGCGCTCGCCACTGTGCGCCTTGGCCGTCAGCTTCCACTCGTCTCGTTGCCACTACTGCCGCGCCTCGCACTGGTAGCCAACACTCATCGCCAGTGAGCCGGACCAAGCATATCCTCCACCAGCACTGGCGCCGGTGCCACCCACGTGAGCCAGTGGCCTGGTCTGGCCTGCGCTGCTGGACGTGGTTGACCACTTTCTGTCCGGATCAGCTCCAAAGGCACCGGATTCAGCTGTGGGAGTGACAGATCCAGTGCCGACAATGCTAGATCCGTGCACACGTTGTGCCATTGTCGCTTCATCACACCGTCATCTCCTCGTGCCTCCGTGCGTGGCCTGCATGTCCCTATTGGATAATCCAAATTGCCTGGCAGGTTTGGATGGAAGAAAAATAAGGTTAGAATTCACCATAGCCCATAGGTGCCTCACCATTGACGGTTGCGGTTTTGTACAATTGAAAGAATATTAGCCGTAAATACAAACACTCGTCAAATATAGAATTTAAATCTAGTTGGACAGATTCCCCACTGAAAACTAACCAGATGATCTACGCTCACTGCCTCAGTTTACACTCCCCGTCTATTCTTCAAATAAGTTTTCGAGAAGGGCTGACTTGTTAAAAGTTCGGCACACATTGCATGTTGATCTTTTATGCAGATTTCAGATTATTTTGGATCGAATTTGCTGGATCATGCCCTGTCAGTGTTTGGGCTCTCACCTTGTTTGGGCCCACTGAAATACCGCTAGAATATGCGGCCCACATCTTCCGGCCCGCGGCACCCGCAACCTGCTCACCTCGCCGCCGCCGCCGCCGCCGCCGCCATCGCTGGAGTAGGAGAAGCCGCTTCCGAAATGGAGGCCGCCGTGCGACGATCCGACGGAGAGGCTATTGGCGGCCCTCGATGGGGCGCACGCGGGCGTGCAGCCTGGGGTTCCGAGCTCCCTGTTCCCCATGGGAGGGAGGTGAGCGTTTCACTCCTCTACTTGCGAGGTTTTATTGCAGATTGCAGGTTACAGTTCATGTGGTAGTGCAGTCTAGCTACGATAGCTCTTTGGGAAACCTAGATTGGTCTCGCTTCTTCATTAACTTGGGCTGGAATTCGAACCTTGGGGTATCTATGATAACTTTGGATATGTCTGTTATAGTGTTTTGATGCTTGTTCATCTGTTTAGCAGTATGCTAGGTACGACATATTTGTAGCAAACGATGAAGTTTCTCTGCAAATTAATTCAACATTTCATTCCAGAAGTTTCATGGATCACATTGTTCTGCTTTACATTGCTAAATGGTTCATCTCTGTCTAATACCTGAGTAATTCTGAACAATGTGGATTTTAAGTTGGAATGCCATTGGATAATCGGTTTGTGTGTGCACAGACATGCAGATGCAGGCATGAATGTGAAACAGAAGGTGACAAGGCATATTGGAGACATGAAAGGCTGAATTAGCTAACTTATCATTCTGCTAGTAGCCATTGCTCGGTGTACCGTGAGATGCAAAATCCGGACTAGTTTGGATCCCTGAAGCTGGGCTTAGTTCTATGGATATTTCTCCCTCCTGTTGACAGGTATATTCATCTGAATCATCTGGTACTGTCAATTGCAGGTTCTGGACCTGGTTGGAACCTATTACCTCTTCTTCATTCGGTTCATTTATGTGCTCTGCTCTGTATCTTTTTGGAGTCTGTACACGACTTATGCTGTTCCTTACTTTGTGCTTATTCTTGTATAGAAACATCATCAGGGCGATCAAAAGGGCTGAGGTTGAAGCAACTCCTGTGACTAGAAAAAGTCCTGAAAAGCTGTTGAAGTTTAGACTGCTTGAGCCAATGATGGTTCCATCATTCTGACAGGCATGTTGGTCCCCAATCCATTTTTTTTCTATATGAATTATAGAATCTCCCTCTGTTATGCTGAGTATTGCCCTTGAGAAGTCATTAACTAGTGGGGATCGTTTAGGAAATGCCTAAATAAGAATTATAACTGATCAAGTTATGTACAAATTGATAGCACTTGCTCAGCAGGAAAAAAAAAACTAATGTACGGTCTAAATGTGGTTAGTTTTTTAAAAGGTGAACATTCTCAAGTTCTCCATAATATCTGACAAATTTATGTTTTAAGGTAAATAAATTGCTTGGTATGTACTTGCAGTTTGTATTTGCAAAGACATACATGTGGACAGCCATTCCATGTTTTTCTCCATAATTTAAGCATATATACAGGGGCAACATCAAATTAATAAAACTAGATTTGATGAAACAGGAAATTTTCCAGAGCAGTTTTGTAGATTACCACTTCCTAAAGTTGTGGAAGTGCCTACTATGGTTATCTAGTGCTAGTATGTAAAATTCCTGTTTTAAATTGAACTGGCATTATAAACAAAATAACAATAGTAATTATAGTAACAATAACAATAACAATAAGGAGCACCATTCTTGATAGCCTTTCTATCTTCCTATCCTATCTTATAAGAAAACAAGTGTTTGTGTATTGATCAAATCACAATATGAAATTTGGTATTGATGGTACATCAATCCACTACTTATATTTGTTTAGTCATTCTGCTTTTTTCGCTAAATACTTCTTTCGTAGAATCAATACTGAGATGTTGAGCACATGAGCTCTTCGATTTATAGAAGTTATAACCTCTGTGCAAAATCAGTTTGAAAAATGTGAGGTAACCACAAGTTACTATATGTCTTAAGTACACACTACTTAGTACTTACAGGTTACAACATTATTGAATAATGCTACGTACTCAATGTAGGCGGCTCACAGAATAAATTGATGTGAAGTTAGAGTGTGAGTTTTAGTAGTCATAGACTGCTTGTTGTGGAAATTATTATAGAGGATGATGGGTTCCATACCACACATAGTTATGTTTAGAGTCCACAGGTTTGTTATCATCTTGTATCTTGTTATGTATGCATTAGTTTCCAAATGTTCCATATGTTCTGGTAAGTATGAGCATCAACAGCTCACAGGTACTATATATTTACTAGGATGTTTGTACTTCAGAGGTATATATGTATTGTGCACAAAATTTCTAGCAAATTTACTTACAAAGCCAAAACCTTCAGACTTATAAATTGGCCCGACCATCGTGTACCCTTTGCAGTGTTTTGCAAGAAATATTTTGATGTATGGAACTTCATGTACAACAGCAGAAATACCACCGTTTTGGCTCCCTTTGGTGAGTACATCGGCAAAGTCATCTGAATTGTCATATGCCCTTATTTTTGTTCTGTCAAAACCAAGTCCTTTTAATAGATCGCCCACATAAGAACCATTATGATACCCTACATATTCTCCATTCTTAAGAAGTTCATGAACATCAGTTACTGTGGGTTGAAGCTGTTGCACAGTTAGCATTGATGATAGATTGGCTGTATAGCTTGATGTAATCACGAGAAGCACAAAGACCCATACAATGACAACCAATCTGGACAGGATACTGTCCACCCTTTCCCCTGCAAAATGGTGTACTATCATGTTTTAGAACATCAAATAAGCATTGACGCTGAAGTTTATCGTACTACAGAAGTATCCTTTGTTTGTAAAAGACTGGAATTGCCGAATAAACTGTTTATTTGTCAGGTTTTTCTCTCTAATTTTCTAGTGTATTATTTAGGTTTTTCTTGCCTTAATCAAAATTACAATCAATCACCAAGGAATTTCTAACTGAAAAAAAATGGGTTGAAGAATTAAATGTGATAAATGCATCATTTCTTATATAGATACTACATTCTTGTTTTACTCGACCTTTTTGAATTCTTGAGGATGCAACTTCGACCATCAACTTTTTGTTACTTTAAACTAAGATATTAACAAAATTATAATATCATGAAATCATCTTAATGATAAATCAAATGATATAAATTCAATAAAACAAATCTAGATAGTTTTTAAATATGAGTGGTCAAACTTTAGAAAGGTCAATGGCATGGATTCTAGGTTGTCAAATAAAAAGGAATGGAGATCATGAGGAAATCTAATATCACTTACGATCTGCAAAGAAAGAGAAATATATTGCTATCCCAAGCTGGCGAAAAAATGAACCAGTCAGTTCAGCATTATTGATTCGTCGCTCCAACAGCCATATTACAATTGCTGTATAGATGAAGAATGCGATGCTTCCAAACCACAAGTCAGTAGTCAATGGCTTCAAGAAAACCCACATATTTTTATCCCTGTCGTCCTTGACTGGCACTATCATTGCCACCCCAGATTCAGTATAAGGTAGTGTGAAGTCGACATATGAAGTTCTATTGTATCTGATGGTTATATCACCAATTGCTGCATCGTATACCTGCAAATGTTTTTCTTTTTAATCTCAGTTACTCTTGAAATTTATAATGATTAGTGAAAAACAATAGGAAAATTGGCAATAGTAGTTACGCCTTGCCAATCTAGCCTAATCTGAATATGACTTTTTCCTGTACTTGATGGGATACCAAGAGGTAACACACTAGAAAACTTAACAAGACTCAATCTGAAATGGAGCAGTCTGCAAACTATGTTTAATCCATCCATACTCTATACATAGATCAAGGAGAACTCGATGCATTAGTTTGCACATAGTTTGCTTGTGTTTATCAAATAGTATTGTACTATAAATTTCATTTTAGAAATGTGTATTGTCATGTTTTGAAACTCTTGACTATTGATAAATATAGAGGGATTTAAATTTGTCGAATAGGAACTATTAGTAGATTTTTCATCAAAAAGTTCAGATGATTATGTTTATATAAATTTATGAGAACATAACTATATAAGAAAAGGCAAATGTCAATGTTGTTTACTAGAGACTGCACCCGGTATGATCAATAAGAGTAAAATACAAAAAATGAGGAGATTAAGAAAAGGATTACCTTATCTATAAATATAAATACATTTTCTGGGAATAATTAAATTAGTTTTATTGAAAGTTTCAAGTGGGTATACCTATTTTTGTAGGATATTTTTAACACAGTAAGCATAAAAATTCCTTACCCCAAGATGAACTTGGTAGACGAAATCATTATAGCTCCCGGAGTTTACTCCTCCATTATCAAATGTTACATATTCATAAGGTATTGCATATGGAAGTCTCTTTAACACCTCCTCAAATACATCAATTGCATACCCGGAGGCAGATATTTCATTGGTTACAGGATTCGTTTCCACCTTCATAAGCTCTGGATATCCACTTATCCGTACACCTACACGAAGCTTCTTTCCATTAGTGGGAATTTGCCATCCTTTAGGAACTGTATATACTTCTCCTGGCCACATCACTGGATTAAGATCAGGCATAGAGTTCATGTTTGTTGTTTTATTTTCGTTCAATTGCCTAAAGATTCCATATTTTGCTGCCCAAAAGCCTATTTCTTTTGTCCTGCTTCCAACCACATTAATTATCTGGAATGTGGAATAGTCCAGCTGCCTGTTTCTAAGGTCAAATTCACCACTTAGACCTCTGAACTTACTGTTTAAGATTGAATCTAGGAGTTTTGTTCCAACTGTAGAAATTCCCAGAGCTCCCAAACATGTTGAATTCTTTGTATCTTTCTGCTTCTGAAATATTGCATCGGCCATTCTTACCTTTTCTGCTGCTTGTGCTAAGGCCCAAATAGTATCATAACCCCAAAGCCCGAAAATGCTTAGTTGTGGTGGTGGATCATTTGGGTAGTCTTGTTCAAACCTCTTATTCCATCTTTTAGTGAAGTCATGAAGTTCCTTTGACGCGGGCACATAGAACCTAACACCAATTGCACCATTCATTTCTTGAAGAATTGAAGGGCTTAGCGAATTAACAATATTTGTAATACCATCTGTCAAAATCCATGCATAGTCTTTGCTCATCATTCCTAATTCCTTGGCCTTTGTGAAGAGAATGGAGGCAATGCTTACTGACATATGAACAACATAGACCCTAGTCTGCATCGTCATTAGCTTGTAAAGTTCTCGCTCAACTTGTTCGGTGTTAGCTGGTATAGATATTGCACTACGATAAGGCATAGAAGCTCCAAATTCTTGGAGGGCATCAGCCAGGTATGGTATGATACCCCTACCATAGTCTGTATCTTCATATACAGGTACTACTTCCCTCCATCCATATGCCTTAATGAGAGCAGCAATTGTATTCACTTGAGCAACATCACTTAATGTTCCACGCACAAAATAAGGCACATTGATAGATGAAAGAGTGGGATTTGTTGCGGTGAAGGAGATAACTGGGACATGGCTTTTGTTCCCAATATCAGACACAAAAGTAGCCTCTGAAGATTTTTGTGGGCCAACAATAACTTTCACGTTGTAATTTTCCAGCAGATCAATTGCTTTGTAATGGAATAGGAGAGCAATTAGTTTTATGGTTGCCGCTAACAATACCAATGCAAGCATAGGAGTGTTATGGAGCTAGAAATAGTTTTTATAACTTAGAATATAATGGATAGGATTTTTAATCACTTCTAATGATACTATGGCAGTGGTTTATTCAGATACTGAACACAGGGGAGCAAAACAGTGAGCTTGCTCTAAAATTAACGGAACTGCTAGTAAGAGAGAAAACAGCAGAAAGTGATGTATAATGCATTTGTAAAATTCAGAGGTATAAACTTAAAGCCAGTAACTCAAGTGGGGAGGTCCTCACTTTTACCTCAATTCAGATCCATGGAGTTGTCGTGGGATTCTGTTTTTTTTGTTTTAGCTTAACATTTGACATATTTAGAACAAAAATGTATAAGCACACAGTATTTTGATGATTCGCAGCAGCAGTGGAAAGGTGAAATGTGAAATTAAAAACTATAGAAGTGAAAAAAATGTATTATCTTGTTATCCCTCCTTAAAAGTTTGATATAAAGAAATTACACTAAAATTTGTGAGGTTCCCTAATTTGAAAGAAGTTACTTCTTATAACATCTCACCTCATTATGATGCAGTGACCCAAATTTTGACAATATTATTGTAATTTATAAATTCTGAAACGTACCTTCTGATGCAGCTTGTATATCGTCTCCATTGGAATCCCTAATGTGGAGAACTAGCTTTGTCTTGAAGCCCCTGTGGACTGCATAGAAATCTTCCACAGCCATCAAAATGCTGGTACGTGCCATTTTGCCCACCAACGACTTCAGGTGGAGAATCACTCCAACATTCAGTGTACCTGTTCCACTTTCAGTGATATTCTGAGCAACAGTCAGACTGAGGAGCAAGAAGAAGAGTGCAGCCCTCTCAGCTGATTTCTCCATTCCCATTTGTGGTGTTCTGCTCTCCAATTCTCCATCCGCATGCAGTCTTATAGCACTGGCTTTTCATATTCTGACTTGGTCAGATTGCATTATAATCTCCGTTGTGCCTGAATAAAATTATGAACTTCCTTCTGGCTATTTATTTGCTGTGCAAGAAGCTACCATTATGTTTGTTAATATAAAAGATGATTCAGCTCCGTGTTAAGGTGATGACTCTGGAAATTCAAGGAAATTCTGTCTTGCAAACCCAGGAAAACTAAAGTAAGATGGACAGACGTACCTTCCCTAAGTGAATCTTTGGTCCTTAATTAAGAAATAGGGTGGTGTGATAATAATGTATTAACGCCAGGAAGTTTGGCACGGAAAGAGGTCAGGTTCTGAATTTTTGACTCTTGGTTTCCAATTACTTTGTTACCGTTGACTATTGTTATTTTTAACTTTGGTCCAATAACTTTGAACTGATTAGATTACGCTGAATGATTATATCACGAAAAAATCACTTCAATGATATTTCATATTTCTCAATATTCTAAATTGATGACCATTGAATATTGCTATATGTGCAATAAGTCAGTAGCAGGAGAATAGAGGGTAGCTCTGTTGGTAGGATGCTACCAGGAGCAGGCTTACTCACAATTTCCTCTCTATTAATACTGGGTGCTAAGCCTTTCATTAGTATCCCAAAATAAGTCAGTAGCACCTATCTTTTAGAATGCTAGAGATTTCTTGAAGAATGATAGGATAGGCCTAAAAATATTGTCCTAGTATCGTAATTTATGGGAACATCACTGAGTATACAGTTTGCAATGGAAAGTCAAGTCAATGGGACTTTCTTGTGATGTCCAACTGTCTAAGTCTAGGCTCTAATCGGTGATCATCGCAGACTAAAAGAATCAGGAATTGGCATCTTCGGTTGACATTCGACAATAGGTTGCTGTTCGTTGAAGTCTCAAGAACTATCAATCAATTTTGTCCCACGAAAAATACAATATGAAGCTGTTAAGGTGACGAAGTAATATAAGATGAACAATATTATAAGATGCAGGACGTACGCTACCAAGAATAGGTGGTAAGCGTTGGAATAGCAACACTCAAAATATCTTCGTCTGACCTTGATTTTTTGCTTGGTCCAAAGGTTGGCGTCCTTCATACAACAAAGATTTCAGAGGTTAAAACTTACAGGTTCAACCCACACCAAGCAAAGTTAGGTCAGGCTATAAAGGTTGACTGAGTGAATATATTTTATCCGATAAAAGAAGCTTTTATTTATAACAAGATATACACTAAAGTGATGTGATCATCTCAAAATCACTCAAGGCATCTGTATATAGAGAGTGCTTGGCACAACTCTTACTTCAAAAGTGTAGTGTAGTTGAGGAGCGACAAGAATGCCGCTCAACCCTCGTATTGTAATTTTTAGAAGCAGAGCTACAACTCTATTAGAAGTTTAGTTGCCATTAGAAGTTTTGGAACAAGTTAAGTGGGAGTAGAAGAGAATAAGGCCAAGGCCCTATCGGATGGCTAGGCTGAATTAAAAATGACTGGGCCGAATGATTTTTTTTATGAGATGGCTGGCAGCCAGCCGAACAGGCTGCAAGTCATCGTGCACTTTATACCCTGTGCTTCATGACCTAAATCTTGCGACTTGCGAGCTAGTTAGTTTGGCAGCCCATTAAAATCAACTCGATGATCCACATTCTCTGATGATATACGATATACCTTGCTCCACAAACGAAACTGGACCATATGGCTCTTCACAGCCTACTCTCGAAAACCAAACGGCCCATTAATCGGCCATCCCAATTCCCAACTCTGTTCGATCTTTCTTGGACAAATCCAATGGACATAGCCTAGTCAATTCAGCCCATTTCTCTCCTAGTTTCTCCGGCCCAATCAGATGGCCTGTCTTGTCGCCTGCAGAAGAGTCTCCGATTAGCGGAATGAGATCCTCTGCAGTTGACTGGAGAGAGCAGTTGCCACTGACATATGGGCCCCGCCGCTGTGCAGTTCACACTGACAGGTGGGCCCGCGGGCGGTGGGGTCCACATGTCAGTGGCAACTGCTCTCTCCAGTCACTGCAGAGGATCTCATTCCCGATTAGCATATGTCGTGACTCGTGAGATACTTCCATCTGTCCTCGTCAGATTGTGTTCGTCGCATAACGCCCACCACTTCAACCGCACAGCACCATAGCATATTGGCACAGCGACCTTACGACTTTTATCTCGCCGAGATCACGAGGTGTTCGTCCAGTACATCCCTCTCCTCTTCCTGCCTTCCATGGCCGGCCACACCCCAAACCCTCTCTTCCTCCTCATCTTCCTCCGATTATGCCTCCACCTCGCCACGTCATCGGCCCAGCCGCTGACGGTCAGCGTCGGGCTCATCATCGACGCCGGCTCACCAGTCGGCAAGATCGCCGACACCACAATCCCCATGGCGCTCGACGACTTCTACACCGAGTTCCCTCAATCCCCAACCCGTGTCCGCCTCCACCGCCGCGACTCCCGCGGCGACGTCGTCGCCGCCGCCTCCGCCGCGCTCGAGCTAATGAAGGGCCGCGACGGCGTGCGCGCCATCCTCGGTCCGCAGTCGTCCGTCGAATCGGCCTTCGTCGCCGACCTCGCCACGCGCGCCGAGATCCCCGTCGTGTCCTTCTCCGCGACAAGCCCGTCGGTTTCGCCCGGCGACGGGAAGAGGCTCTTCTTCGCGCGCGCGGCGGCGAGCGACGCGGCGCAGGCGCCGGCGATCGCGGCGCTCGCGAGGCGGTTCGGGTGGCGCCGCGTCGTGCCGGTGTACCAGGACGACGACTACGGCTCCACGTTCGTGCCATTCCTCGTCGACGCGCTCGCCGGCGGCGACGGCGGCGGCGTCGAGGTGCCCTACCGGTGCGCGCTCCCGGAGTCGGCGACGCGGGAAGCCGTGGCGGCGGAGATGTACCGGATGGAGTCGATGCAGACGCGGGCGTTCGTGCTGCACGCGCGGCCGGCGCTCGCGGCGCGCGTGCTCGACGCGGCGGCGGCGGCGGGGATGATGGGGGAAGGGTTCGCGTGGGTGATCACCGACGGGCTCACGAGCCTCCTCGCCGCCGCCATCGACGCGCCGTCGCAGGGCGTCATCGGGCTATCCCCCTACATCCCCACCACCACGCCGCGGCTTCGCGATATCAAACGGCGGTGGGCTCGCCGGTTCACGGACGAACACCACGCCGGCGACGGCGACATGGGAAGCTACGCCGTGTGGGCGTACGACGCCGCCTGGGCGATCGCGACGGCGGCGAACAAACTCACCGCCGGCGATCTATCCCCTCCGGGTCTCGTAAACGGCACGAACGGCGGCGCCACCGACTTCGCCGGACTCGGGAAATCAAGCTCCGGGAAGAAATTCCTCGAACTGATCACCAACACAACATTCGACGGCCTCGGCGGCAAATTCCAGCTCGTCGACGGCGAGCTAGTGGTCGAAGCATTCCGCGTGGTGAACATCATGGACGACGGGAAGGCGAGGAGCATCGGGGTGTGGACCAAGAACGGCGGGCTGACACGTCACCTCGGCGACGGCGACGGCGGCGAGATTGCGCCGGTGATATGGCCGGGAGAATCGACGGTGGTGCCGAGAGGGTGGGTGGTGCCGACGAGTGGGCGGAGGCTGCGTGTGGCGGTGCCCGGCAGCGTGAATCCTGGATACCGGTCGATTGTTCACCTGGATGTTGACCCGGCGACGAACTGGACGACCGCCGGCGGGTTCGTCGTCGAGGTTTTCGAGGCGGCGGTGCGGCTGCTGCCGTACGCGTTGCCGGTGGAGTACGTGAAGGCGGAGTCCATGCCTTACGACAAGCTGGTTCAGAAGGTTGGGGATGGGGTAAGTGCTCGCAATACCACACATTACATTGTTGTTTTTTCAGTTAGTACTAGTACTATAGTTTATTATGTGTGCTTACTAAAAACTTCGAACGTTGTTTGATCTTGCTTAAACAACATTGTTTGGTTTACTAGACTTTTACTTGCACAACCTGCGAAATAAACTTAGAATCTGACAGTATGATGGAGAGATTAACTTTGTTTACGAAAACAATGGATGTTCTAACTTTGTTTACGAAAACAATGGATGTTCTTTTGCAAACCATATACAGACACCCGCCATTCGATATTTGGTGGTGTAGTACCGTTACAATTACTAGAAGTCTGGAAGACATATGACTCTATTAGCCCTAGTTAACAATAAGGGGAGTCTGATATGTTTATCTCATTGATCACCTTAAGTCTCTTTTCATTTTTGCAACAAATTAACTTATTGGTTCTTTGTCTTGTGGTATAGAAGCCGGAGGTGTAAACTATCTTCATTAACTAAAAATCTTATTTTCAAGTAGGAAGCTTAGTTTTGACATTTGGAAACATTATTATAACATAAATTTAGACTTACCAACCGATATTGGGGATGATTCTATAGCCAGTGTAACACCTCGTATTAATAAGGTACTGATTCATCTGGCCATAATCCAATTATTTGTCATTTTGGACAAGCGTTCGATCAGTTTCAGAACTTCAAGCAGAAATATATTTATTTTGAAAGAAAGATAACTTTCGCAATATGATACTAGTACTATAATGGGTTTTGTGACTAAGTTACAAGGTAAAGTAATATTTAGTGGCCAAAGTTGATCTTGAGAGATAATTGACCTCATGGCCGCATATGTTTATGATAGGAGGGGGTACTGCTTTCTATTAAATTCATCCATAGACATTAGACTAGTCGTTGTTTGACTTTTATGCAGCAAGAGTATATATAGATGAGACTTTGATCGATCGGGTGCTAAAACAGGGTTCCATATGGTCCATTTGTTCAATGAACTATCTTTTGGTTTTTAGCTACGTTGTCACATCACATAGTAGCATTTTCAAACGGAATCGATTACATCTCCAAATACTTCAGTGTCAGCAAAGGACTCCATGTGTTGATACTTGATAGTTATGGCGTGCGGTTAATTTGGGAATAGTTAGTCAATTTCAAGCTACTCCAACAAGCTAGCCATTTTCAAGGAACAATTTTCAAGCGACCTAGAAGTATTACTCCTAATAAAAAAGGCTGACATATATATTTCGACCCCCTTACTTTTCCGTAAGAAAAACAACAATTGATAATAGCAGTGTTCTTTTCAAAAAAAAAATATTGCTCTCTTAATAGTGGCAGCACCAGGCCTAGAGCAGCTAGGGACAGAGCCCTAGGCCTAGGCCTAGGTCTAAAATTTCTTTAAAATCATGTGAAATTACCATATAAATTGTAAAATTAATTAAGCCCTACCCATGAAGAATTCATGGTTCCGCCCCTGCTCTCTTTGATATATATATATATGCCACATATGTATACGGAAAAGTGGATAATTTGGCAAAACAGATTTGCACACATACTAATCGTCCAATACCATATGCTTTTCCATTATTTTACATGTATTTCGTTCATTTCTGCATCCTTTTGTGGTCTAGAATAATCTCCATGCATGACTAGCTCTTGACCATGGAAGAGTTGACCATAGATCGAGTATAAGGCACCAGTATTTGTGGTGGCATATCAGTCTCGGTCTGTCCTGTCTCCTCCAAAATTAAACTATTTTGGACTCTTTCCAAATTGGACCAGCTGCTGAAAAATATTGACCTGCTGATCATCACCTTCAATTCCAAGTCTTCTTCCTTGGCTCTTCTTGGGAATCCAGTACGCCGGTAATGTCACCCAATTTTTTTATTATTATTTATTTTATTTTTTTCCTTTTCACCAAGGAATGTAACTGGTTTAAAAACATTTTGACTGCTCTGTGTAGTCAGATCAACATAAATGGGTAATTTATAGGAAGATTAAACTGATTTGGCGTCGGGAACATTGACTTAGAATTGAGAAAAATCAGGATCGTTATACTGTAGCTATCAAACAGCTCATTGTGTTTACCAGAACGAACGGCGACCAACTATAAGTCAAAATAACGTATAATACCAATCAACTCTGTAGGCTTGACGCGAGCGAATGCTCAGAATTCAAAGTCTTACGAAACAGATGACGACTGACTTCTACGCACTGAACAATTTCTGAATAACCAGACTAACAGGTGGCACTAGCTACATGGGAATACATGTTGCAAGTGGAGTAGTGACTAGGTCGATCTGCTCTTGGGATTGGGTGCTTGGGATACTCGATACGATATGGTGAAATATTCTGAAGAAAAAACTGGCCAACTTAAGCACAACCTGTACGAATATATGATATATAATGTTACATACATAATCCAGGACCAGGACCAGTATTAATGGCGCCAATGGATACTCTCTTCAACTAACGGACATGCAATTTGGTTGTTGTCTTGACTCTTGAGTCAACTTGCTTCAGCCGTCCTTTTTTGGGGTATCAAACGATTAGGTCATGTACAGCTTACTTGAAAAATCACCACTTGAGTGTTTTTCAAGATTTAGAGCTTATTTACTTTCTTGCAAAAAAAAACTTTTCAAGTTTTGGTAATGCTAAATTTTGGCAAGATGGTGATGATGATGTTTAGTTTGTTACCTTTTTAAATTTTGACAGAAATTCTGAGAGGAGAAAGTTCTAAAAATTATTAATATTTAGCAGCATGTCAAAATTTTGGCAATACCAAAAGATGGTATGGTTGAAAATGAAAATAAACTGAACAGGCCCTTAATCACCTAGACACATGACAACTTTGACTTAGAAAAAAAATGTGCACGTGAAGCATGCATGGACCAGTTCTCTCGTCAGGCTATTTAATAAACAGTAGCTGGGCCTTTGTAATTCATGCGTTGTCAAATTTAGGCCTGGGCCCAATTGATTGGCCCATAAATTCATTTGAAATCGGATCATCAACTGATGTTCATGTGCTTTGTTCGCGCCTAAATTCTGTGCAGACATTCGACGCTGCGGTGGCGGACATCACGATCACGGCGGCGAGGTCGGTCCACGTGGACTTCACCTTGCCGTTCATGGCGTCGGGCATCGCGATGGTGGCGCCGCTGCAGGACCACCGGGGGAAGCACACGGCGTGGGTGTTCCTCAAGCCGCTTCGTTACGACCTCTGGCTTGTCAGCGCCGCCTTCTTTCTCTTCACCGGCTTCGCCATCTGGTTCGTCGAGCACCGCGAAAACCCCGAGTTCCGTGGGCCGGCGTGGTACCAGGTCGGCACCATCCTCCACTTCGGCTTCTCCACCCTCGTCTTCGCCCACCGCGAGAACCCGCGCAGCAACCTGTCGCGGTTCGCTGTCGTCGTCTGGCTCTTCGTCGTGCTCATCCTCCAATCCAGCTACACCGCCAGTTTCACCTCCATGCTCACCGTCCCCCAGCTCGAGCCGTCGATACCCGACTACACCACGCTGTGGCGCGACACGGGGATCAGGGTGGGGATCCTGAACAACTCCTTCATGCGCGACGCCATGATGAACAGGTCCGGGTTCCCGGCGTCGAGGCTGGTGCCGTACAAGGCGGTGCAGAGCTTCCACGAGGCGCTCCTCAACGGAACAATTGGTGCGGTCGTCGACGAGACGCCTTACATTAGGGTCTTCCTCGAGTCGTACTGTGACCGGTTCGCGATGACCGGTCAACGGAACAAGACCGGAGGGTTCGGGTTCGCGTTCCCCAAGGGGTCGCCGTACGTCGCGGACCTGTCACGCGCGATCCTGGCCCTGACGGAGAGCGAGGAGATGAACCTGATCGAGCGCAAGTGGTTCGGAGACGGCGACGGCGGGTGCGCGGCGACGCAGGGCGGCGGGCCGTTCACGTCGGACAGCCTTAGCTTCGGGAGCTTCTGGGGGCTCTTCCTCATCACCGGCGCCACCTCGCTCGTCTGCTGCGTCGTCCACCTCGCTGCCTTCGTCGCGGCCAACCGGCGGAACATCCGGGTGATCGTGTCATCGTCGTCGTTGTCGCGTCTGTCGTCGTGGAAGGGTATTTTCCGGAGGATCGTGGAGCTCTACGACGGGAGGGATCTCACGGCGCACACCTTCAGGATCAAGGACAGCGGCGGAGGAGGAAGCTTGGTCGCCGGAGTCTCGCCGTCTGCCGTGCACAATGAGGTTGCCGGTAGCCCGGTCAGCGTGTCCAACCACACGTACATGAGTGATTGGTCGCTGCAGACGTCGAGCCCCATGGCCGGCGGTGAGATCGAGCTGGCTGGCGCCGGTGGGCAAGCTGGCGAGGAGGCAGCAGCTGTACTAGCTCACGATCATGACGGCTCTGGAGAGAATTTAGGCGGCAGAAGGCAGTAACAGAATTAACTGCCATTTTCTGGCATTTTTTGGAGCATAATGAAGAGCGATGACTGGTGCTCCAGATCTTGAAATTGACGATGGTGAAAAGATGAACATATTATTATATTTAGATTAATTAGTTTGAACAATTAATAACTGTAAAAAGGGTGGGAATTTGTAAATTGCAATTCCTTTGTGGCCTTGTCATTGTATATATTGATGTAACTCTGCATTGTAAAATTTGTAAAGTTTCAAATTTGATCTGGCAATTTGCAGTCATGCGAAAATGGATTTAATTTAATCCCTCTAGGGGACTTATGGAAAAAGATTTCAAAAGAAAAAACAACATATATTAATATGTGATATGCATTAATACTCCACATACATGCAAGTTCAATTCCTAACTCTTACCACTAAATATACTGTGCTCAAAGTATTTTTTTTTTCAAATTGTAGAACTATCATGCTAATTGTGCTCAACTGTTTTCTTGGCCAAATTTTTATTTATAGTAAGTAACATCACCTAAATTAAGCAATTAGTAATTATGAGATGTGATTTACCAAAATAAGATATCTATTACACATGGACACTATCCATATTCGATACGGATCCAAGAGAAGAAAAAAACTATTAGTATTCTATATCATCTCTATATCCGCGGCTGCCGCCATATTCTTGGTTAGATAGATCCAACAAACAAGCCAACCCTTAGTCTGCAATTCTTCCTGGACCCGGCCGTAGCTTGCCATCAATTCCTTGCGCCATGGCCCCTGCTGCTTGCGTCCTGCTCGCCCGCACCGTTGTCTTCCGCGACCATCCCCTAGAGCCAGAGCCGCCCGTAGGAGGACGATTAGCAGCAGCAGCAGCAGCGGACGTGTTCGGCCGCACCACCGCGGCGGCAATGGCATCATCAGATTCAGATCCTTTACGCCCTGAAACCAGGGAAGAAAATATTGGGCAGTACCATTGATGGCATCAGGGAGGGCAGCCCAATCTCGCTCATAACCTATACCCTTCACCTGGACGGGCCATCATCCCCTACCTGGACACAAGACACAGTGCTGCGCCTAGATCATCTCTGGGCAGATGGCACGTTCATCTCCCTGGGTTTGCCGCAGATTACGCCACTTTATCCTAGCCTGAGCACGCAGGAGCATGACGTCGTCTACCTTTGCATTCCGGGTGATGTGGATCTAGTGGAAGGCTGCAGGGTTACGAGAGTGAAGTCCATGCTCTCTGTTGACTCAAGAAAAACCAGGGTCATCTCTCCGCCGACCAGGAAAACTGCCCAGAAACATTGTTGAGGTCGCGTTTCCTCATTGCCTTCAATGCCTCCCACCAGGGCTCAAAGTATCACCTGGTACGTACATACTGCTACCGCAACGTACAACACATACTTAGTTTTATCGAATCCCAATTGCATTGTTTCTGTGCTAGCTAATACTAACGATTGAATGTGAATTCCTGGTTTGTTTACATCCAGTTAGAGTACAATTTTACTGACTTATTAGGCCCACAATCACTAGTACAGAACACCCCCATCGATAACGGCTCACTTCTCGTGAGAAAATATCGCCTGTTACAGATAACTCATCCGTCACGGCTCAAAACATAACCCGTTTCAGATATGCCAACTAAAAATGACCCGTGACTGATAAGAGGTCATCTGTAACGGGCCATAAGTTTAGCCCGTGACAGATGATCTGTAACGGGTTAGAAATACGGACCGTTACGGATGAAAACACATCGGTAACGGGTGTAGTAGTATGAATCGTTACGAATGACATATCTCATCTGTCACGGGTCATAATTATGGCCCGTTACGGATGAGAGTCCTCCGTCACGGGTGGTAGTTACCACCCGTTACGGATGAGGAAATACCTATTTTTAAAAATAATATTTGTAATTTTTAAAATTATCTCGGATTGTAATATGCCAAATATGAAAGTCGTAGATCTCGATGAGATCTACAACTTTGTAATTGGCAACATTGTAGGATCAAATATAACAAGAAAACCTACTAGAGGGGGGTGAATAGTAGGTATTGATAGCGGAAGTTTAATTTTCGAATCCAAAAAACAGATTAATAGAGTATCAGTAAAAAATAGATTGCGTAAAAACCAACCGTTGGATCTGTCCCAAATTTGGTAAGAAAAAACTAGAACATATAAGGAACAACTCCACCTCACTGCGAATATGCCTTTGTCGTCAAGACTGTTGCCAAAGGTTACATATTCATTTT
>CM002487.1:9410298-9424639 GCA_000325765.3 Leersia perrieri
GTGGTGGCAGTTGCTCCAGGCGACGTTGCTGGCTGGTGTCGGTCTATAGGCGGGTGGCGGCGGCGACAACTTGGCGGCAACAACTCGGCGGCGATGTTGCAGGCTGCGGTCAGCAATCCTTGCCCGGCGTCGGTTGCGGGACAGATCCAGGGCGCCGGGGCGGCCACCTCGCAGTCGCAGGCGCGGATCTTGAGCCTAGGCACCGGGGGTGGCAGGAGCTGCTGTTGGCGGCGGTCGTGGTTGTTGTTTCTGGCGGCTGTCGCGGTTGTTGTTTCTGGCGGCGGTGATTCGCTGGCTGCGGCAGGGCTAGCGTCCAGATCCAGGACGCCGGGGCAGCCGCTTGGCCATCGCCGGCGCGGATCTGGCGCTGCGACGTCTTAGCCGGCGTTGGCAGCGGGCGACAGTGACCGTGGTTCCTGTTTGGCGGCGTGGCGTTCTCGGTTGGACAAGCTCGGGGTGTTGGGGTGACCGTTTTGGTCATCACCGGCGTGGTTTTGGCCGTCGGGGGCGTTGTCGTCAAGCGGGCTGCAGTAACGCCGGTGGTGGCTGCTGGTGGCGTCGGTTGCGGCCTCCGGTGCCAGCGTGTTTCTGTTTTTGTGCAGCTCCAGGGCTTCAGGGCGTCTTTGTCGCCGGCGCGGATCTGGTGATCACGGGGGTGCGGTTGGTTGTCGGAGGTCGCGACGTTTTGCTAGTGGCAGCGACGTGCCGGTAGCTCCACGTCGGTTCTTCCCTGCCGATGGTTATCTTCTTTAGGGAGCTTCTGGCTGCGGCCTTACGTCAGTCTTGTGTCGTTTCGGCAACTGCGAGTGTACAGGTTCAAGTGTGCAGGTGCAGGTACAAGGTGAAGACAACATTGAGTTCTAGCGTCATGGACGGGAGGGTGCGATGGATCTTGGGGTAAAAACCTGGCCCGGTTTGCAACGATGACACCCTTGGGTGCCGTTGACCTTGCTGGAGGCGTTGTTACAAGACCTTTCTTCCATCTTCCTTGGGATCTATCCAGGTGAAAACCTTACATTCTTTAGGAAACGGGCGATGGCGTCAACCTGTCAGCGTGACCTTCTTGAAGGCTTCGTCTTAGGAGTTTTTCCCGTTTAGAACACCGTTTCGGTGTGTCTAGTCTATGAGTTTGTTAGTTCTCTTTGTTTGTCGGGGTTTTCACTGGTTTTTTCCTCAAAAAAACTGTGTTGTGGTATGGTTTTCGGATCCGGATTTCCTTATAAACTGGATCAATTCTCTTCTTCTATAAGAAATTGCACGAGCTCCCTGCCCTCTTCGAGGTTCCTCGAAAAAAAACTGCAATCACCGAGAGATGCTTCTCAGCTTTGAAACTTGTGAAGACACGCTTTCGATTTTACAATGGGAGATGGGTTTCTGCGAGATTGTTTGGTATGAGAAGGAATTGGCTGCATCAATTAGTACCGATGATATTATTACAGTCTACGATCTTGTTGTTAGCCGTAGAGCTAAAATTAAGTTGATAGTTATGTAATTTTCTCTTAGTTGAGAATTGTTAAACATGCTACTATTATATACATGACTAAAACAAGTTGTTATGGCTATCGGTTCAACTTTGTTTTGTCTATTGCCCCCCTATACTTAATTACTGGCTCCGCCCGACTAGGAGGGTTGGGGATGGCCTCATCGAGTAATAACGGTATCACTCCGGTCAACGAACGCTCTAAGATAGAGGAAGAAAGAAAAACAACGATTCATCAGCGCGAATACTTACGATGATGACAGCGAAGAGAGCAGAGTTGCCGGGGAGGTCCTTGATGAACTTGTGGTCCCTACTTGCCTCGATGGACACAGTTGTTCCTCCGTGGCAGCGCTAGCGGGAGGCGAAGCAGTGGTGCGGTCGGGGCGGCGGATGGCACCATGGGAAATCTAGAGAGAAAAATTCACGCTGCCAGCCTGGTCTGCCGTGGAGGCGAGGGCGGACGGCCTGGCCAGCAGATGGGCGAGGGAGAGACGAGTCTGGCAAACAAGGGAAACTGAAACTCCCGCAGGTCTGCATATGTTAATTTGGAAGGCAACCGTGGGGTCAGATCTGGGGTGTGTAGTTGCACTATGAAATTAAAGGAAAAGTCTATCCACGTTGGTAAAGTCTATCCACATTAGTACATTAGAGCATCTCCAAGAGACTCCATTTTGTTAGCTAAATATGAAGAGTATACCCTCTTTGTAAAAATAGAAAACCCCCTAATTGAATAGAGTAATCCAAGAGACTAGTTAAAAATATGGGCTTTATCTTTAGATCTAGGTCCACATCATTATTTTTCCTTCTGTACTCCTCACTTCCACCCGCGCTGTCTCTCTCCTGCCTCCTCCTCTGCGCACCCTGCCATGGCCGTGACTGCCAGGGGCCGTCCACCGCCGCAGGGAGCCGCTGTCACCGCGGGAAGTCGCCACGGGGACCTTCTGCGGGGAGCCACCCCCATGGGAAGCCGCCGCCACGCTTCGCCACACGCAGGGGCACGTAGCAGCCGGTGCTCCTCAGCAGCTTCATCGCTGAGAGCTTGAGATGCCTCGTGAAGAGCACGCAGTCGAGGTGCACTGTGGCGAGCTCCGGCGCGGCGTCGAGCAAGGCTTGGAGATCCATGGGCTGGATAGAGCAGAGCCGCAGCCACAACGTCGTGAGGCGCGGGAAGGAGGCGGCGCCCAGGGACGACAGCGCGAGGTCACACCTGGTGAGATCCAGCACACGGAGTGTCCCCGATGCTGGTAGCGATACGACGTCATAGATCCGCATGCCCCGGTCGATCTCTTTGTCAGAGAAATCACGGGCATCGTCGGCCTCGACGAGGGCGATGCGGAGTTGCTCGACCCGGCGCGCCGCGCGGTGTGAGAGCACGGTGCCGACCATGTCGGATTTTATGCGCCAGTCCCTGTCGCGGCGGAGGAAGTGGTCGATGTTGTCATGGCTTTTGCCGGTGCCCACGCGTAGGGTGAGCCTCTTGACGGGGGCCTCGGCGGCGTCGAGCGCGGACGAAGGCGTCGCGGTGGGAGAAGAAGGCATCGTCTTTGGCCTCCTCCCCCTTTTCTTGGATTCATGCACGCGCACTGCGAGGTTGACGGCGCCGGAGGAGCGCCACAGCGAGCCCCACCGCCGCAAGAGCACGCTTGTGGAGGCAGCCTTCTTGAAGGGCACAAAGTGGAGGATGCGCCGGAGAAGGTCGTCGGAGAGGGCCAACAGGCGGTCGTCCATCGTCGCGCGCAGGGGAGGTGGGGAGCCGCACGGGCCGCTAGGCCGCCGCCACGCTTGGCCGTGCAAGGGGAGGCGGGTAGCCACACGGGTCGCGAGCCCGCCGTTGCGGGGCACCGTCGCCGGACTTGGCCGTGTGCAGGGGAAGCGGGGAGCCGCACCGACCGCCGGTTCGCCGCCACGGGGCGTTGCCGCCACATAGGGGAGGGGGAGGGGGAGGGGGAAGGCAGAGGAGGGGCGGCGGTGGAGGGCGGGGAGTCACGCGAGAAGGAGAGGCGCAGGCGCTGGTGCGGGAAGGGGAGAGGAGCGGGGAAAATGGCGATAGCGAGCTGGCCTCGCTCACGAAAGATACCGAGCGAGGACGGGAGGATAGCGAGGGTATCAGGATAGCTAGTTGGATGGAGAAGCTGTTGGATGTGATTTTTGGGAGTGTTTTCTTTTTTTAGCTAAAGAAAACCAGATAGAGAGTCTATTAGAGATGCTCTTATATTAATATATGTATGATATACGCAAGACTTCGTGGCATCAACTTCCTCCATTCGTTATTCAAGGAAAGACTAGCTAGGGAAAGACGATCGACGGAGCAAAATAAACCAGAAGATCGAATGGAAATTTCTACCCGGCTCATTCAAACTTCCAATCCCAACTTGCAAAGAAACTCTATGATGTTGTTATGTGAGCTGCCACATTCACTCACGGCTACTCAATGTCTCAATCCTCCTTTCTCCATCCATCACCTCTCCTACACATCTCTTGATCTCCTCCTGCCTGACCACACCCTCCTTGTCAGGCCGCGGAGCGCGGGGGCCTGCCGTCAAGCCAGGCCTTCTTCGTGGCCGTCAACGGCGTGTAAAGGTGGAAGCCGTAGGCCGTGTCGTCCGGCAAGCTCTTGTCGAGGAAGGCAGCGGCATGGTTGGACCCACCATCTTGGCTCTCCACGTAGACGCCATGTAATCTGATTCCTTGCAAGATGACAGACGATATTATCCATTGATCACCTTATATATATCCAGGATTTCTTAGCGAGAGTGACTGATGATGATAGCTACATATTGGGTGACATACCTGTGGCTGCAACTCGTGGAAGGGGTTGACAAGGACGTGGTCGACCGTGTCGAGCAGATCGCGCCGCCAGCTCCCGCTCGTCGGCAAGCGGCGACCTGATCCGCCCGGCGAAGGCGTGCGCGTACGCCACGTCCACCGCGCACGGCTGCGTGAAGAGAACCGCGCTCGCCGCGGACGTACGGCGGGTGGCCCTGGCTGAGCACGAACCGCGCGTCGCGGCGAGCGTGCACCGGACGCCGCGGTGCGCGGCGAGGCGCTTGCCGAACTGGAGGATCGGGTTGATGTGACCCTGGCTCGGGTACAGGAGGAGGAGGACGTGGATGCCGTGCTCTGATCCGTCGGCCATTATGGTTTGGTCGCACTCTCGCTCACAGTTACAGTAGCTGATAGGTTAGCTGGATTATGTTGAGCGATCGAGTGACTGTGAAGAGAGATAGAGTGCGCAACGTACCTTGCCTTTTATACAATGTTTGCGTGTAAGAAATCGATTGGTGCGTGACCGGAGCACATCACGTAACCTGCAGATAGCATATAGTGCTCGTCAGGCGGCAAAATTCAGCAGCGATAATATATTGTACTTCCAGGTTGCTGTCCAAAGGAAGCAGTTCTCAATTGTAACAGCACCCAACACCTGCGCAGCATGCAGGAGCTACCCGTACTACGCGACATGCTGTGTGGTTAGTTGGTTACTACTACTAGAGTCCAGCAAAGCAGCTTGAACAAGATGACGTAAGGTATGACGTTAATTACATAAACAACTCATGTGCGTATCAGTGAAGCACTAAGCAGCCTATGGAAACAAACAGGACGACACTTAAGTCCATCACGTGGTTGGGCACGATAAGATCGATTATTTTTGCTGCAGCTGCTGTATGTACGTACCTTGTGCTGGAGAAACCGTTGTCAGGACGACACTCAAGTCCATCACCGGCTCTGATACTGGTACCATATACTCCGTAGGAGTATGCTCAATCGTCCAGTGGCTAGCTAGAGGCCAGGCCGACCAAGCTGCCATATCCTTGGACCTTGGCTACCACACACAGCTAGCATGCTTTGTTTTGCCCATTTGACCGCGAGCTCCTCCGCTGCCGCGGCCGCTAGCTACCTGAGCTGCGATTTCGTCGTGCCCCGTATAACGGCCGGGCTGCAGACCAGTGATGACTAGGGGACTGCTCTAGCATGCACAGTCCATTTCTCGGGCACATCGATCGAGTCCACGGCCGGTCCAGATCGTCTGTTGTTAGCTACGAGTAGTAGATAACACGCATATGCATGTTTGGTTGCTTGACCACTGAGAGCCCGATCTGGCTTCCGCACACTGAAAGGTTTAGGCCCTCCAATCTCTTATCCGTTGCGTGCAATGGGCGCACACACCTGTACGTGAGTCAGTGAGTGTGAATGTGATGTGGGCTGTGGCGTGTGTGAGTTGTGCGTGTCATGCATTTTTTTCACGGCATGTGTTCAATTCAAGCCCCGTAACTGTGGCGTACTAAACTTCCTCAAGGAAATGACAATGCGTACGACCAGTATGCACGATTTTTATCCGACTGGTGTATTCTCCTTCTCCCTCTGTGTACTATAGATCGTCTCATTTCTTTACCAAATTTTTATGTAAGTATGATGGTCAATCGTCATGCATTCTCCTGTCTAGTTGTCAGACAAAGCTGGACACGAGCAGTAGTCGGCAGAACGAGTCTCTCTCTCTCTCAAAATATTCACATGGAACAAACTCACGAAAACTATGAAACAAAAAACCTATGCACTTCGAACATACTAGTTAGTAGTATATGAATTATTGGGCAATTAATTTAGGCCAAACACTGGATGAGCTGAATTTTGCTCAACCTGGGCCAAAGTAAAACGAAGGTAAAAATAATAGAGAAGAAATTCAATAGGCATGTATCCAACCTCCAAATGGACCCAAAAACAAACCAAAGTATATTTTGTGCCGAGTAATTAGAGAGAAGGAAAGAGCTTGTTGGAGAGCTCGCTGACCAGGCTGTCACGGAAAAAATCCGAGGATATGTGCTAAACTCTAAGATCAGTCTAAGCACACAGTTGCATTGCATTATTATATATCAAGACTGAGAATTTGGGATTTCAAAAAAAAAAGACTGAGAATTTGGTAACTGTCTTCTATTTCATATATAGGGATAAAACTCTGCCACGTTAGCAAAATTGATAATATGCATAAAATTTAATGCCATAAAACCCATTGAGACTGGCATAAAAGGCCTATTAAACTTAAATATCAAAATTAACATTAATGCTATCTATCCCATTCTTTTTTTCAGTCAAACATGTATTGCAAAAACAAAACTGGTAAGATCAACTTCAGAACGGAAAGTGAGAATGCCAGATGCCTGGTTCCAGAGTTAGGAATATTTAAACTGAAACTCTACTACTCAGTACTAGAACCTCCGTTCCAAATTACTATTCGTTGTTGACTTTTTCTCGTAACGTTTGACATTTTGTCTTATTAAAAAATAAATGGCCAATAATAAATAGTAATTTGGAACGGAGTGAGTATTAGATGCCAATATATGCCGCGGCTAAACTTATTCTGTTTTTTTAAAAAATAATCGAGGAGATTACCGAAATTATACGGATCGTAGTGCACTCGACGAAGCTTAAGTCATGGATGACGTGCGGTGTAAAGAAAACCGCCAAGTGAAGTGACTCGTTTCCGAAGCCCGTGTACAAATAATTGAGAAATCGACAAATAAGGTAGTGCGTCGGCCTGTGATCCTGTCGTTTTCTCCAACTTCCTCTCATCCGCTGCCGATCCAAGAGCTCTTATTTTTTCGCCGAGATTTCAATAGAAACCACTTTGCCACTTGGTCTTTGCTTCAGCATCTGATCATGTTCCGGAAGCCTCAGGACGCCTATATAGAGAGAGAGACGGAGAGAGAACGGCACTCACGTACAACATCGCCATTGCAGTTGAGATAACATTATCGCATAGCCATGGGGAGCTCAGGAGAAAGAAACATCCACGTTCTTCTCCTGCCATTCCCCGTGCAGGGCCACATCAACCCTCTCCTCCAGTTCGGCAAGCGCCTCGCCAGCCACAGCGGCGTCCGGTGCACCCTCGCGGCGACCCGCTTCGTCGTCAGCTCCACCAAGCCGACCCCGAGCTCGGTGCACGTCGCCGTCTTCTCCGACGGCTGCGACGGCGGCGGGCCCGACGAGCTGGGAGGGGTGGGCGCCGCCTACTTCGAGCGGCTCGAGTCGGCGGGCTCCCAGACGCTGGACGCGCTCCTCCGGTCGGAGTCGGAGCTGGGCCGGCCCGTGGACGTGGTGGTGTACGACGCGTTCGCGCCGTGGGCGCAGCCCGTGGCGCGGCGAGCGCGGCGTTCCTGACGCAGACGTGCGCCGTGGACATCCTGTACGCGCACGCGTGGTCCGGCCGGGTGCCACCGCCGCCGCTGCGGCCGGAGCAGGTCCGGGGCCTGGACGGGCTGCCGTGCCAGCTCGAGGTGAGGGACATGCCCACGTTCCTGTCCGACACGAGCTACCCACCGTGCTTCCGTCAGCTGCTGGTGAACCAGTTCCTGGGGTTGGACACCGCGGAACACGTGCTCGTCAACTCGTTCTACGACTTGGAGCCCCAGGTGAGCACTGAGCACTGATCCACAGAAAATATACGACTGCATTGAGTTGTGCTCCCGTTCATCCACGTACAGGAAGCGGAGTACTTGGCATCGACATGGAGAGCCAAGATGATAGGCCCAACGGTGCCGTCGGCGTTCCTGGACAAGCGCCTCCCGGACGACGTGTCCTACGGCATCCACCTCCACACCCCAATGACAGCGGAGAGCAAGGCGTGGCTGGACGCGCAGCAGCCGCGGTCCGTCCTGTACGTCTCCTTCGGCAGCATGGCGTCGCTGGGCCCTGACCAGATGGGCGAGGTCGCCGAGGGCCTCTACGGCAGCGGCAAGCCCTTCCTGTGGGTCGTCCGGGCCACGGAGACCGGCAAGCTGCCCGAGGGCTTCGCCGCCGGCAAGGCGAAGGGCAGGGGGCTCATCGTGCCATGGTGCCCGCAGCTGGAGGTCCTGTCGCACCCGTCCGTGGGGTGCTTCATGACGCACTGCGGGTGGAACTCGACGGTGGAGGCGCTCAGCGCCGGCGTGCCCATGGTGGCGATGCCCAACTGGTCGGACCAGACGACGAACGCCAAGTACATCCAGGACGTGTGGCGCGTCGGCGTGCGGGTGCGGCCGGATGACGGAGGAGTGGTGAGGAGCGCGGAGGTGGAGAGGTGCGTGAGGGAGGTGATGGAAGGGGAGATGCGCGAGGAGTTGAGGACGAAGGCTTTGGAGTGGAGTGGCAAGGCGAAGAAGTCCATGAGCGAGGGTGGAGCCTCGGATGTCAGCATCTCAGATTTCTTATCCAGTTTTGGACACACCAACTAACTGTGGATGAAACTCGTCCAGACTGATCGGTAGTGGTGTGGCCCGGCACAATGCATTACCTGCACCATTTCCCTTGAAAGAGATGCGTGCGCAAGTCTCTCTCGTATTCTATAAATAGAAAAACAGTATCGCCCACTCCAAACAAGGGAAATGCTACCATATGGACGTCCGGACGCCACTCCCCGCATGCATTCTGTCATCCACGTCGTTGTCTATTTAACCCCCTGCGTCCCCGCCTCTTTCCGTTTGAAACATTTGTTTCAACCGATTCAACTACACAGATCTCATGTGAGAGAGAAGGGGCGATTTGTGTGGTGCCCGGCGGCGCGACGGCGGCGGCAACCATGGCTTCCACGGCGGCGCGACGATGGCGGCGGCGGCCATGGAAGCGCGATGGCGGTCATGGCTGCTCCGGCGTTCAAGGCAGCGCAATGTACGGTGGCATCCATGGCGGCGCAACGACGGCGGCCGCGTCTAGGTTTGTGACGGGCTGTTTGTTCCTCCTCGCTGCGTCCTCACCGCAGAAGACAGAGCTCGTCATTATTGCCGAAGGAGACCACCGAAGATAAAGAAGAAGCAGATCTGGGTTGGCATGATTCGGGAATTTTTGATGTTTCAGTTAATGTATATTGATGTTTCTTTGTGTTGGTTCCAAATGTTTCAATGTGTATTTAAACATTGTTTTAGATTTTGTCTTCGATTTTTTCGGGTTCGTTTGATGTCTCAAAAATAAATCTCGATGTTTCGTAAGCAATGGATAGAACATATTTTCTACCGAGCGGTGAAACATTTTCTTCGACTCATGGAACATCTGGAACAAGTTTTGCTGAAACATTTTTTATTGAGCAGTGAAACATATAAAACATTTTATTACGTGGAGTGAAACAATATCCGATAAATCATCCGGAGCGGACGACGAGACGTTAGTTGCGTCCTCCAAATAATGATCAATATGTATGGAGATCCTTTGATTTTAAGGGTACAAAAAGTTACACACCCAAGATTTGTGGATGAACACTATAAATCACGGCAAACGAATAGAATCATTTTTTTAAGTCACTCCCAATCCAAAACTTTTTGATAACATCTTTTTCTTTTGATATATGAAGTTTTTCAAACAATACCTCTCAGCTAATGGGTTGCTGCAACAGTTACAGAAAACTCCCCATATGGGGCTACTGCTGGTCAAACACCTGCTGTGCATTAATTTACAAAGCTGTTAGTAAAAACATACAAAACAATTTCTTATTAAATTACTCTTTTTACTTCACCAACCTCTGCTGCAGAAACAGTATTGTCCATAACACCAGAAACCTGCTGGATCAAATCTGAGTAAGTTATGTTGCCTTCCTGTGACAACCTAAACAACATGTTGTATTCATTGTTTTGCTCTGAATCTGTCTCCTGCAAAGCCTCTCACATGACAAAAGTTAATTGGGGTTAACTCAAGACATCTAGGTGGTTATATTGAATACTGCACCTCCATTTTGCCTTAGTGATGCATCATGTTAATCCAAACTGTTTTGCCTCTTCTTATTATATTTGTCATATGGAAAACATCAAAAAAAAAAAAAGGATGTATGCAAACAGGGGGGAGCACGGGTTATGTGCAAATGAGAAAAGGGCATCTAAATTTGTATCTTCTATTGATAATGACATAGTTGTTTTTTGTTGAACAACTCAGTGGCTATAAATGTGTCTCATAATGGGATTAGATTCATATATGTGCACTACGACTGTCTTGTAAAAACAGAGTTTATATGGTGTAGCTGGGAGAGTGGAATAGCTGCTTGCAAGATTACTACAGCAGGGACATTGATTACTACTGTGAGCACCATTTTTTTCATCAAATCCTGAGCTACTCTTCTACCAACAGTTTCATACAGTACTAATGCAGAAAAAAATTGATGTTTTTCAGGGCAATAGACACAAAGCATAATCCATCAACAAAGGGAGCAATGTTGTTCAATTTCAATGCTACAGTCCGGGGGTATCAGGGTGCGGGTGGGTGGGGGGTGCAAACCAGGTATGTTTTCTGTGCAATTATGTCTATATGTCTGTTTCTGCGTGCAAATTTATCATCAGAGAGGAACAAATATACACATCCATCATCAGGGTTATGTTTACATTGAAAACTGTATGTGTAGAAAACAGGTATGTTTTTTATGCAAAATTCATCATCAGGGTGGAGCAACAACACACATCTAACATCCATGAGCAGTACCAACAGGAAGATAGGAAGAACGGAGATAACAGAGGAGAAAAGTACAAGGGGGTCAGGGAAGAACAGAATTATCTCACCTCCATGGCGAAGAGTTGCAGTTGCACACTTTTTTTTTGATCTTGATCCCGATCACCTCCGAGTTGTCTGGCTTTTTGCTCGTTCTCCCATCACCCTTTTTCTCTCGCGTTTCTCAACAGAGATCTGTTTCGCTGTTTTGCCGTGAGAGACAAGGAAAAGAGGCCTAGCAAATCGGATCCCAAATCCAACAAACCAAAATCCGCTAAGCAGCCACAGAAAACGCGCGCGCGGAGGGAGATTGCTGGTGAGCACCTGTATATTTGTCGGGTGACTGAAATTGTTGGTTCCCGTCAGTAAAATTCAAACTACCGTTGGATTGAAATCAGCTACGAGACATGTCCCAACAGCCCACACACGTGCGTTTCAAAATTTGACGGTGCACTGTTCAATCCTGACGGGGCAATTCCATTAGGGTCATCATTCTTCTTCAGCGATACTCTGGCTGAATCGGTGACCATGGCCACCGCAAATTCTAGCCCCACTATTTCGGGTTCGAGGGTGTGGTGCGGGAGGAGCGATGAGGTGGTGGGGCTTAGAAGAATGGCTAGGGTGACGGCTGGACCAGCGGTGGGCGGTGGCGACAGGCAAGGGTGGTGGTGGCGGTGCTGCCACCGAAATCACGAGGATGGAGGTTGGCAGTGGACAGGGTTGACGGCGGAGCAACTGATATCGACAGTGGGGTGACGTGGCGAGAGACAGAGAGGAGCTCACTGTTGGAAGATAGGGGGAGGGGGATTGTCGTTGTTGGCTCACTAGTGCCATTGGTGGCTTATGGCACTGGTGGTGCGCGGTGGCGAGAGAGGCAGTTGACGTGGCTGCGATGTGCAGTAGCATCGGAAGGGAGGCGTGACGTCAGTGGCTAGGAGGGGAGGCCATGAAGCAAGGGGCACTAGGCCAAATTTGATTATTATAGGCGGGCGAAACGATTTTTCGAGGGGGTTTCGGCGTCGCCAATCAAAATTGCCTGACCGCCCAAAAAAACGGTTGTTACAGGAGGGCAGTATATTTCTAGGAGGTCGGCAACCATCCTCGAAAAACAATACCGGACGACAAAATAATCAAGAAAAAACTTTTAAAAACAAAAAAAATGCTTCCACCGCCCGCGACCGACGTCGTCACCCTGCCGTGCCGCCGCTCGCCGCCATGCGCTCTCCGCCCGCTGCCAGCATAGGATCCCGCCTCCCCGAGGTCGTCGGCGCCAGATCCGGACGTCGATGCCCGCGCGCCGTCCCAGGGCCGGATGCGCCGCCGCAAGCTGCACGGGGCCGCCGCCCAGGGCCCTCATGGCCATTGTTGTCGTTGTCACGCAGCCACCACTACGCGCCTGCAGAGACCCGTAAAGAGAGTGGGGGAGGGAGAGAGGGGGACGGTTTGAGTGGATAAGGCTGGCCACCCCTCCTATGCGAAAAGATAAGGATGGTGGTACAACGGGTCTCACCATTTTTTTATCAAGCAGTGCATCTCTCTACCCATAGGCAAATATCATATTTTTGCGGACAGATCATTTAGTGCCTCGTCTGCAAAAATAAAGTGATCTTTGCAAGCGAGGCATGAAGTGCCCTGCCCACAAAAATTAATTTTGCAGGTCGGCCAGCGGGCTTGGCGGCGGCCGACCATCATTTTTGTAGGCGGCTACGGTGCCGAGCCGCCTACCAAAATATATGTTAGGCACCAAAAAACCATATTTGTACTAGTGGGGAGAGGGTCGCCATTTAGCACTAATTAAAGAGTGCACCGGCGCTCCCTAATGGGTTTTTTTTTCTTACTACCTTCGTCCCATCATATAGTAACCTATGAGGAGATGTGACCCCTCCTAGGACAATGTGTCTGGACTTAATCCAGATATATTATACTAGGAGGAGTCAAATCCTCTCCTAGGTTGCTATATTTTGGGAGGTAGGGAGTACTAATTAATTGACAAACATGATGCATCCATATGCATGCTTGACTGCCACACGAAAGTATAGCTTTGCACGAATAACAGAAAGGCCATCGATCCGCCTTCACTTCGATCGCTACATTGTCTGCTCTTCCAATATAAGGGGGCATTGATCACTCATATTTCAATTAATACCGTCTGGCTATATACACGTATCAAGATCACGGAATGGGAGTACGGTTGTTATTACACTATTGTTACGTATATTCTTCATTTCACGTCGACAAGCATCATCCTGAATTCTCGATCTGTCATCGGCCTTTACGAATTGTTTTCTGCTATAGTTATATATACTTATATCTCATACAATACAATCGAGATCAGCTTGCGTACATGTGCATACGTGTATGATGGGGCCTTGTCTAGTTCCCAATTTTTTTTACCAAAAATATTGCATTAAATCTTTAAACACATGTATGGAGCATTAAACATAAATAAAAAACTAATTACATAGCTGACATGTAAATCGCTAGATGAATCTTTTAAGCCTAATTAGTCCATGATTAGTCATAGGTGCTACAGTAACCCACAAGTGCTAATGACGGATTAATTAAGCTTAATAAATTCGTTTCGTGATTTCCTAACACCCTATATAATTACTTTTTTAATTAGTCACCAAAATAGTCTTTCGACATCCGATTAGACATCTGATGTGACATCCAAATCTAAAATATTTTGGAACTAAACAAGGCCTTACTTGTCGCAACCGCTCTCCCTACTGATTCCCAAATAAACACACACGAGATGGAATTAAATTAGATCATCACCAGTTACTGAAATATATTATGCTCTGGTTTGAAATGACAAGCCAGCTAATGCTGTACTCAAACCGCATAGAGAGGTGCTCTATCGAACATACTTTTAAAGTTTATTTAAAAGCTTGTTTTTATTGAAGTTATTTTTAAAATGGCTTTTAAATTAACAAAACATATAAGTTTTACCTATATATGGTTTTTAGTTGTCTTTGTTTTGGGCTTGTTTGCAACACAGGAACACAAAACACAAGAATAATAATATAGGGTTTTCTTACGGTACCCAATACTAATCCTAGGTGGGAGTTGTATGTATGAAGTATATCGGATAATTGATGTGGTTATTATAATAATTGATCTATTAATTTAAAAAATTATCCACCGCACAATCGACTTTAATTTTTAATTTTTAAATTCATGAAATTTAGTTTCTTGCATAATGCGGTCATATAGTTAGGACCGTCTTTTCTATATAACACTACCGGAAAACGGTATTTTGCCGTGTGCCTGGAGCGCACGGCAAAGCCCCAAATCCGCACGGCAAAGCCTTTGCCGTGCGGTCTTTTCCTATGCGCACGGCAAACGCTGCACGGCATATAACTGCACGGCAAACAAGCCTTTGCCGTGCGCCATATATCGCGCGCACGGCAAAGATTGTTTGCC
>CM002487.1:9424739-9446311 GCA_000325765.3 Leersia perrieri
TTGATTTTGCCGTGCGCTTTATATTTGGCGCACGGCAAACTGCTACTCTACCGTGCGCCGCGTGTTTGCCGTGCGTTTCACTGTTGGCGCACGGCAAAGGTGGTTTTTGCCGTGCGCCCGAAATTTGACGCACGGCAAACGGATGCACGCACGGCAAAATACCGTTTTCCGGTAGTGTAAATGCTTTATACGGTTGCGTTTACTGGTGTATACTACCATATATGACTAGTATAATTTAATCTCGATCGTTCGTTCACTATGTTAGTATATATTAGTATTAGGTACCGTAAATAAGCTCATAATATAAGGAAGAAAAACAAAGAAATATAAAATGTATATAGAGATGAGGTCCTGGGGACAAAGAAATTTAACAATTACATATAGAACCTAATTTACGGTTGTAAAGAGGATGATACTTCAAATAAAATTTAGGTCGCACAACACACAAAACCCATAAACCCTCCCTCCGCGACTGCTCCAGCTCAACCCCCCAGATGCCCAACACCATAAAACCCCCCATAAACCCTCCCTCCGACACACGCACACACACAAAAACACACATACGCACGCACAAACTCTAGCTAGCTAGAAACAGAATGGCCAGTGGCAGCAGCAGCAGCGGCAACTGGCTGGGCATCTCGCTGTCGCCGCCGCACTGCGTCGACGATGTAGGCGGCCACCACCACCACGTACATCAGCAGCAGCCTGCTGCGGTCGCTTCCTCGTTCTACTATGGCGTCGACGTCGGCGTCGGTGGGCACACCTCGGCGGTCGCGGGCGCTGGCCTCTCGCTCTCCATGTCGCTCATGTCCGACGGCTCCCTCCACATCGTGGGAAGCCACCAAGATCAACACCACGGTAAGATATAGCTACCTTCTTTTTTTTCATTTTTTTTGCTACAAGCTGGCTAGATCAGAGAGAGCTAGTGTGCTAGCACTTGTGCTGTAATGTGTTCGTCTAGCTTGTGTGTGCGGACAAGAATTTTTAGAACTTAGGGGTATATACACCTATGTTTTGTATGCGACCCAAATAGTTATATAAAAATTTGAAAAAATTTGGTTAGATGTGTAATGATAATATAAGTTAGCTCACAAACATGCAACTTTAAATTTGACCTATATTTGGACATATAAAAATAACAAAATTTGACACTGCACAATGTAGATATAATTTGTTATTTTAGTTTCTCCAAATAGAGGTCAAATTTGAAGTTGCATGTTTGTGAGCTAACTTGTATTATCATAACACATCTAACCAATTTTTTAAAAATTTTTATATAACTATTTGGGCCGCATGCAAAACATAGGTGTATATACCTCTAAGTTCTAAAATGACTTTTCCTGTGTGTGCCACTCTCTTAATTTTGAAGTAATGTGACTCTCTTAATTTATATATGAATTCATGATCAAGGCCAGATTCGCCCAAACTGGAGGATTTCCTAGGCATGGCAGGCCACTCCACCATTGCACCCCCGCTCAGCCTCGGCAACTCCTCCGGCTTCCACTACAGTGGCGGCGGCGGCTTACAGCAGTGCGACATCTGCAGCGGCGGCGGCGCCGTCATGGCATCCAACATTCACCCAATCACACAGTGTGAGCCTTAAATTGACATGGCCGCCATTGACGCCGTGGGCAAGAAGCGTGGCGGCGGGCAGCAGCAGCAGCACCGCAAGTCCATCGACACGTTCGGGCAGACGTCCTCACAGTATAGAGGCGTCACCAGGTAGGCACAGTAGTGATGGAGATATTAATTTGTTCTCCTTAATTCACAAAATCATATGCACAGATTGATTCACAAAATCTTTTTGGCCGGGCCGGCCGAAAGCGGCGACCTGAATTTTATTAAGGATATGGGAGAAAATATACAAGAAAAAAACACGACATTAGACTGTCGTGGACCGGTGATTGAGTGAGGACTTAATCACCGGCCAGATTGTAGGTTACATGGTTGTGTATTACACTAAATCTATCCATTATCTCTGAGGATCCCAGCCTCCTTCCAAACTCTGATTTCTTCGGTTATCTCATAAAAGACTTGCTCTGCAGTTCTGTGGTTGCTGTTAAAAACTCTATTGTTCTTCTCTTTCCAGATTGTCCAGCAAGCAAGACACACCAGACTATCAAATGAGTCCCTGTATCTTGTCTGAAAACACAGCCTTGCCACCATCCACCACTCGAAGAGCTGCTGGTTTGAATCATATGGCAGGGGGAAATTTATCTTTGCCCATACTTTGATTGAACTCCAGATTCTGTTAGTCGTCGGGCATGTTCTGAAAAGATGATCATAGTTTTCATCTGCCACAAAACACAAGGAACATTTTGGATCATTTGGCCATTTTCTTTTTTGAAGATTGTCCGCTGTCAGACATCTTTCTTTCAGCAACAGCCAGATGAAAAATTTGACTCTCGATGATGCTCTTATGTTCCAGATGAACTGATTGTGTGTGGATTTCATTCTTGCAATGAAGAACAAGTCATAGGCTGTGGCTGCCGAGTAATGCCCATGCGTGGTTAGTTTCCATTTTGCTGTATCTGGAACATCGTTTTGTAACTCAACAGATTGCAAAATGTCCCATAGTTGTAAGTAGTCTTCCGTGGCCTGAATTGATAAACTGCCTTGTATATCTCTGATCCATTTGTTCTTTTGTAAAGCCTGATGTACGGTTATCTTCATTGTCTTCTGCACATAAGATGCTAGCCGAGGAAAAGCACTTTGTAACTATCCCACTTGTATCCAGTTGTCTTGCCAGAAAGCAATTTGGTGGCCACTGTCACAATCATAGCTAATGGCCACGCTTTCTATCTTCTACAGTTGCTCGTCTTGCTTCCAGACTTGCGTCCATGGTCTATCATATTGTTCAGTCTTCAGGTAGGACCATTTTAGTCTTAGAGCTTGACTGAAGACATCCAGATTCTTGATACCCAGACCACCATATTCTATGGGCATGCAGACATCTTTCCATGCTACCAAGCAATGTCCACCGCTTACCTCTTCTTGTCCCTTCCAGAGAAAAGCTCGACATCTTTTGTTGATCTCCTTTATGGACCATTTAGGCAATTCCATGACTGAAAGCAAATGAACAGGCACGGCAAAGAGTACTGATTTTATCAGTCTGGCCCCATGCAATTAAGTGAGAATTAAGCACAGAACTGGCCCCATGCAATTAAGTGAGAATTAACATTGTGAAAACAAGCAGGCATAGGTGGACGGGGAAGTATGAGGCCCACTTCTGGGACAACAGCTTCAAGAAGGAAGGCCAGGCGAAGAAAGGACGGCAAGGTACGTTAGTACTAGCTAGTTCATCATCGCCGTCGACGACATCGTCTTCTTCCTCTAGCTTGCGCCCTTATTACTAGTTTATGTGACTAATTAATCACACTTTCAAGTGCTCATGAAATTAATGTATCTATGTCCTTGCCCGTGCGACAGTCGTCCGGCTGAAATCTTTTCGCTGGGGATTGATTGATTGGTGCATGCTTTGCTGGATCGTACTACTCTGCAGTATATCTTGGTGAGTAGTGGGAGTAGTACGTATAGTAGTACTTGGCTTTCATGGATTGATTCATTTTCGATTTTTAAACAATGAAAAAAAGTGATTTTGAGATTGCAACGTAACGTTGTTAATGCTAGGTGGGTATGACACGGAGGAGAAGGCCGCAAGGGCTTACGACCTGGCGACCCTCAAGTACTGGGGCCATACTACGCATATCAACTTTCCGGTGAATTTAATTACTAACTGATTATAGTTCATTTGTAGTCTTTCTTGCAAGACAACAGTAGAACGTTTTATTTACTTCAGATTTTAAAATATCTCTAGATGAAACCGCTGTGAGTGCCACTGTCTGTATAATGGCAAGATCACACTGTAGTTATGGTTTATTGAAGTTATTTTCATCATTTTCTGATCAGTTGGAGCAGTATCAAGAGGACCTGGAGTTCATGAAGAACATGAACAAGGAGCAGTATGTTGCTCACATCAGAAGGTATATACACTGTAGAGCTACATGCAAATTCACCCCAAGTCAATGAAAAGAAGAATGTAAATTTGTAATATACTACTGACACATCTACAATTAATCCCAATGGTCATTGCTGCAGGAAAAGCACCGGCTTCTCGCGTGGCGCTTCGAAATACAGTGGAGTCACCAGGTCGTTAATGACATAGCAAATGCTGCAAATGCATATCATGTTTTACTGAAGAAAAAAAAATCAGTGATTAACTTGGTCTGTTTCTGTCAACGTATGCGCGCAGGCATCACCAGCAGGGGCGGTGGCAGGCGCGCATTGGCCGCGTCGAAGGCAACAAGGACCTTTACTTGGGAACATTCGGTGAGTGTTCTTCCTCCCATATCGCAGGCAACCTTTGCTTGTCCATTGCCTCTACCAACAATGCCAGATCAATTATTATCATGCCACATGGAACTAAAACAATCGACCTGGTCTATTGTCACTTGCGTTTATTACAATCCTCATTGGCTCATCATGCATGCCTTTTATCAGCATCCACCTAACCCAACAAGTAGTTTTCTTTAGTTTAACAATTAAACCCGACTGCAATTTGTTAGTTGCCTGCTTTGCTTGGTCCTTTAACGGAATTATGGGCTAGTTTGAATTGCTACCAAATTTTGTCCTACCAATATTTTGGTAGTGCCAAAGACTTGGCAAGTTTTGACACTACCAAATCTTCTAGTGTATAAGTTGTACTAGTATGGACAAAATTTGGTAGCAAACCAAACATCTATGTATTACTCTTGAAGTTACCAAAATTTTGGTATGTAGGGCAAAAATTAGCCTCAATCCAAACAGGCCCTATGTTTTCTTTGGAACGAAAGTAAAATGGGGGAATTTGGTGGATTGAAGGGCTTCCCAAATTTCTTTGGAATTCCCATGTAATATCTCATTTCATTTATTGGAATTTTGGATGAAATTTAGCGAGATGCCTGACCTCATGTTTTCTCTTATTATCTTAAAGTTCATGTACTTTTCCTACGGCTTTGCTATTCATCTTTTTCCTATGGACTACCAAACATTCATCTTTTACAAGATGTGACATCGTGTTACCGTGTATTTTAGATCGCGTACGTGTTCCAGAGAAGCACCAAGCAATTAGCAAGTTATGAATTTCTATCTTTGCATGAGGAAAGACAACGCTCTTAGCCTATTCCAATTAGCAGTATCATAAAATAAACAGATATTATATCAGATTACATATTGTATACATGCTGGAGCATACTTAATCAAAATATGCAACTAGTCTAGTACGTGCGCATGTGGCTGCCAGACATCTACATATAAGTTGCATTTATATGCATATAGACAACTAAAATTTAAAGAATAATTAAAATGAAGAAAAAATTGATAGCGTTGGATGCATGGCCAAAATAAGTCAACATTATTAGTAGAGTATATTTGTATTTAGTAGAGAAATTTCTGTACAATTAACATTATGGTGTACGTAGCTTATGCTGCCCTTAAATATCATAAAACGTTCTTATTATTGTAGTAGAAATCTCTATGACCCCCACTCCCCCAGTGGCTTGTAATTCGGCCTGGATCAATGCACCACCTCAGTCAGC
Source organism: Leersia perrieri (assembly GCA_000325765.3). Lineage (NCBI taxonomy): Eukaryota > Viridiplantae > Streptophyta > Magnoliopsida > Poales > Poaceae > Leersia > Leersia perrieri. The sequence continues at coordinate 9,430,316 of CM002487.1, forward strand.
TAGCTATAGCTTTTATTGATCGAGGCCACATTGCCACTTCTGCAAGCTGCTGCTCCAAATTAAAGAATGCTTTCACACAAGGACTTTCGTGCATGCAAAAGCCGTCCCCATGTGCGTAGTATGTATGTATGCGTGCGCCTTGTGGTTACTGGAGGCTGCCTTTATGCCGCTTCGATCCATGCATGATGTTTTGATTGATGATGATCGAGTAGGTTAACTAATTGTGTGCGCAATTGATGTAATATATTTGGATGTGCGTGTGTATGTGTTTTGTGGATGAAGCCACGCAGGAGGAGGCGGCGGAGGTGTACGACGTGGCGGCGATCAAGTTCCGGGGGCGCAACACCGTCACAAATTAACTTCGACATCACGAGGTACGACGTGGACAAGATCTTGGACAGCAGCACGGTCCTCCCGATCCCGGCCGAGCTTGCGCGGCGCCGCAAGGGCAAGGAGATCGCAGCAGGCAACAAAGGCGCGGCTTCAAGAACCCAGACAGGGGCCAGGCCACTTAACCATGCTGCTCACCAAGCCGGCGCCGCCGAAGGAGGTGGTTGTTAGGAATAAACGCGTTGTCACGGGCGTGTGTCTGCGTTGTGCCGCGCGGCAGATCAGTGGCGCACGGCGTCGTGTGTACCGGAGTCCAACGTGTGTGTCACTGTGTCACGTACGTGTGTTAGGAAGTTGAGTCCTGGAGTCGTGCGCGTGTGTGCGCATCGTGTGGAGTACGTCTAGGTGCATGTTGTTGTGTTGATCAAGACGTCGTTGGAGTATGTGGTGTGCATGGCGTCGATTCTTGCGGAGGAAGATGCCACAACCAGCTTGAGCCTTGAGCATTGGCTCATCGAATGGTTGAGCGGGCTCGGCGGAACGTGGCGTAACGGCCGGCATGGAGGCTAGCTCCTGGTGGGTTCCCGGTCTATAAGAAGTCCCTGTACTCTTTCGTTGCTTCTCTTGTAAGGTCCAGTGACTAATAAAGCCAAGATACACGAGCATCGGCTCCGCGCCGTTCGTCGCTATAATATCCACTGTGCTTTGTCTCCCTCGCCGGCGTTTGTGTTCGTGAGTGTGAGAGTATTTCTGGGCTAAGCCAACAGTGGTGCAGGTCAGCCCACTGCCGGCGCCGGCGCGTCCATCGATCGAGCACCTGCCAGTTTCCGCAGCGTGGACTGACGCATGAGCTAGCAGTCCGTCGCCGCTCATAATATAGCGTTCCAGGGTCAATTAGATTACAGGATAGGCATGGTATGGATAGAATTGAATAGCCTTCCAGGCATTTACAATATAGCGTTGTTCCATCTTGAAATTCTCTGCCCAGGCACCGCATCTTGGTTACACTTTTGTAGGATACGCGAAAGTTCTGGTCCCTTTAGAAAGAGTAAACAACTTTCTAGCCGGGCCCCCGCGTCGCCCTACCCCCGGGCAACAAGAGAGGCGACGCAACGCCGCAGCCTTCACCTTCCTCCTCCCTCCCTCTTTGCCTCGCCGCCGCCCGAGCGGCCGTCGTCGGCAAAGCCCGGCGACCACAAGGACGGCGGTGGTGGGGCCATCCCTCCCTTCCGGCGTCCATGACGGTGGGGTCTACTGGGGCAACGGCGGCGGTGGCTAGATCCGTGGCCGCCCTGGCTGGATCTAGCATCAGCGATTCGGTGTGGAATGGTGGTGGACGCGACGCGGCTTGCGGCGGCAGAGGCGGCGGGGTGGAGATGGCAGAGGCGGTCTATGTGGTTAGCGCTCTTTGTATTGTCAGGGTTTTTGCCGGTTTTCCTAAATTAATCGGTTGTTGTAAGGTTTTTGGATCCGGTTTACCTATAAACTGTATCAATTCTCCCTTCTAATAGTAAATCACAGGAGCTCCCTACCCTATTCCGATGTTCCCTTGAAAAAAATGATCGGTTCTGGTTTCAGCAAAAATGTTAGAGTTTGTGTCAAATATATGTATAAAATGGGATACTAATTAGGACTTGGAGTTGTACTAGGTTTTAGGATAGTTGCGGAGTCAGACTCTATTCTAGCATCTTCTTTAAATAAGAAGGCGCACCTGTTGAAACCTCACGACGACAGTAGCATAGGTAGGCGTAGGGAGCGACCGTTGGTGGCTTAGCCGACCAGCTGTGGTCATTGATATCCTATATGTTGTAATTATGCTGGATTGAGGAGGAGAGCCCATAATCAGTGTCCCGTGGAGTAGGTTTGTCCAAACCTCGTTAACATATATCGTGTTTCGGTGTCATCATCAAGGTTAGATCTCCTGTGGTGGCGGATAGACCGACCATGCTCCTGCTACAACATTTGCGCATTTGGATGCTACTACCGTACTTTCTAGAGGATTAGCTTCCAAGGGTATTTATCCTACGGTAGATCCTTTAGATTCAACCTCAACTATGTCACAACCTCGGATTGTTGGCACCGAACATTATGAAGTTGCGCGAGTTAAGCAATACCGATGTGGTTTTAGGGCCAGTTTTCTAACAAGCCATTGGCGGCTGCATTCTTGTTAGGTCTTGGGCATCACTCCCTCCTGTGTCAATTGCTATTGCTTACCAGAAGGATGCAGCGAAAGGACAGTGAAAGGCGAAGCCAGATGCTGTCTTTAAATCTGTTTTGCAGATGTCGTGGGTATAGCTAAATCAAGCACTTGCTTTTTCAGTATGTTTTGTTTCGTTGGTAGTACTAAAAGGTTGCAAGCCATCCAAAGAAGTGGATTCTTGACCGGGCTTTATTCTTCCAAAATAAAATCCCATTCGTCTCGTGGATCCTCAGCAGGTGCCTGGCAAAAAAGATGTCGTCCGAGGTTGTCAAAGTTTTTACCAGAAGCTGGAGTTTGTCGGTCCTCATCATCCGTCAAGGATACATCTGCAATGATCTGCTCTAGATCTGCAAGCAGGTTAGTTGTTGCCCTGGACAGATGAGGAACCAGACAGTTTCGAATACCTAAGGCCAATTAATGTATGTTCAACAATTGAGGTCGTGTTTTTTTGCATGAGAGAAACAGAGATTCAAGGCAGATGAGGAACCAGACAGTTTCGAATACCTAAGGCCAATTAATGTATGTTCAACAATTGAGGTCGTGTTTTTTTGCATGAGAGAAACAGAGATTCAAAGATTTCCCAGATAGGGCTTGGGCTGATCCACGTATTGTCCCAAAAGGATTTGCGATTGCCAGTACCTATTGTCACCTTGGTATGCGTATCGAGAAAAGGCAAAAGTAAATGTTTATTTTACGCGACATGTCATTTAATTTAACACTATTTCACAATCATCCTCCTTCCAATTCACTCGTTCACACACACATCACATTATTACCCCTACTCCTGTTAGCCGAAGCCGGTGTTGCTCTATATTTATTGGCATCATATAAGTACAATATTTGGGGTAACCTATCTAGTTATCATTGACTTGGCGGCTCGTAGTCAACAACAGGGTCATCGACATGGTGGCACCTAGTCGACAATAGGGTGGCTCTCCTCTCTTCTTATGTCTCGTGACTTGTTCCTCTCCTCCTAAGGGGTCTTGTATTTATATCCATAGATATCCTCTTGTCCAAGTAAAACTAGGAAGACCAATATGGATACAATCCAAGTAGTCCTTATAGTTTCCATATAAAACTCTTCTCGTCCTTTTTAATCCGGAACTCCTTCTATATACGAGGTATGATTCTCTATAGGACATAGTATATGGTGGGCCCCGCCAAGATTAATTGATTATTATTGGGTATGTGGTATCTATAACCATGACATTTTTCATTAAGTGTGATCATACATTGTTCATATATAGATGCATCTCTTGTATAGTTCCATACAACTCAAGTCAAACTGTGAGATTTGAATATGTCATAGCATTTCCAATGTCGTATGCACCTCAAAATTATATAAAGTCTTATATTTATGATAATAATAGAAAACATTAACTAACATTAGCAATTATTAATATGTTTCTCTGTTCTCTGCTTCGATTAAAAAAACAAGTTGTATGAAAAAGATCCAAACAATAACAACTAACATAAAAAAACACTTTTAAATGAAACATCATAAGTTTAGAAAAATTCAGAAAAAAAAATCCAATTTGGAGTTATTATGAAGGAGAAATACCATCTACAAATTTTAAATTTGGATAAAAAATTAAAGAAATATTAGGGATACAAGGTGTACTTGATCTATTTTCGCAGGAGGCCTCTTTGTGGGCCGCATGATAAAAAATAAAAGACCCCACTTTAATCAGAACCATCGGATCAAACCAATGATCCAGATCCTATCTACCAAAACCCTAAGTATATAACTCCCCTCCTCTCTTCACAACAGAGCTGGGAGCAGGGACAGGTGGCTCCAAGCCAACGGCGGCTAGGAGCAGGGACGACGACGGCTTCGACGAATCGGTCACCACCAGGCTCCGGGTGGCTGAGGCGTCCCCGGCTGACGATGGCCAAGAGCGGTGGCGGCCCTACGGTGGCCAGGAGTGGCGGTGTGGGAGCGTGGATGGCTGCCGGGCGCCAGATCCGCTGCCATCGGGCTCCAAGTGGCCAGATACGACAACTGGGCGCCCTTGGGCCGGCGGTGGCCGAGAGCAGGGACGTCCGTTGGCCACCAGGCTCCAGACGGCTAGGGCACCATCGGGTCGACGATGACCGGGAACAGCGGCAGCCGGGGAGCAGCGACGGCCGGATCCGGTGCCGCCAGGCTCGGGACGATCGGATCCGAGCGACGACGGTAGCAATGACGGCGGCGGGGAGCGGGGGCTAGGGTTTGGGAGGGATTTTGGCTTGTTTTGGGTTTTTTTTTCATTCTTTGCAAACGGGTGTCTTAGTTGCCCGTTTGCAAAAATTACATTTTTACAAACAAATGCTCACCCGTATACAACGATATGGTTTTTACATACCCACTGTCAACGGACTGTCCGTCCGTCTGCAAAGATGCTTTACGTCCGTTTGGAAAGATCTCTTTTGACGCAGTGAAAATGATTTAAAATCCATCAAGCTGAACGCATACCTATTCCCCATCCAGGCCCCCAGCCGACGCATTACTACGTACAAACACTACAATATCTATCCATAGGGATTTGCATTTATACATCTTGCACTACACCGAAGCACTCTATTTAGCAGTGTTACTGTCGTTATGTGTAGGGGCCTGGGGGTATGCTGAGAATGCGACACATGGTTGAAGGGGCGCATTTGCGCAAGCGCCACCCGATGACAGAATACCTAAATCGCCCTAGAAGGTTCAGGCCACGGGCGGCCACGTGGCCATCCCGAGGGGGGTCAGGCCCGAAGGCTGCCCAGAGGCCATTATCCCTCCAGGGGAGGGATTCAGGAACACCCGGACCCTAGCCACGCCACCCCGCACCCCTCCCATCGGAGGGGTCAGCCCGACTGCCAATCACCCTATTCAACACGGGAATAGTACTCAAGCACTGCCCCGTCACATTTAATGCGAAATGAGGCGCGTCTGTCAGAGCGTCATCATCATCATCTTTTTGCACGGGAGAGGGTGGAAAAAGTCTCCAGCCTGTGACCGTGGGCTGACCGCGTAGTCAGCAGCGCACACCTCTCATCATGCCCGGTCACCGTCGCATTTAATGCGACAAACGGCTGCGTGGGAGAGGGGCAGAGAGGGTTGAGTGTATGATGACGCCCCTGGCACTGTTGGTGGCCCGCTGACAAGTAGGCCCCATGAAAGGTTAGGTAGGATGGCCACACACTTCATCAGCAGCATGGAGGCCACGCCACCCGTTTTTCTTTACCAGCTATCGCAACGTGGCGATATGAACAGAAGAGGGGCACGACCCCTGACAAGACAAAGCGCGAGCTACTCCACGACGTTAGCAGTGGGGTTGGAAAACCCAGGACTACTGTGGTGTCCCCTTGAACTATAAAAGGAGGCCCTAGTCCTTTGTAGAGGAGGTCGAATTGCTTACAAACCACTGAGAACTTAGAGTGCATTCGCCTCGGTCATCAGCTCTAGCACCACCCGGGAGAGAACTCCTCCTTGTAATTCTTCATCCACCATATCAACAACAAGAACAGGAGTAGGGTACTACGCTTTCCAGCGGCCCGAACCTGTATAAACCCCTTGTATCATGCGTGTTTAGTGGGCTTCTACCCTGCCCACCTTCTTCTTCCTCTTAATTCAGGCCTTGGCATTCCGCACCCCTGTGCCGAACCAAAAAGGGGTCCCCGGATCCCCGCGTGTCGAGCACACGCATCGACACTGAACGCATACCTATTCCCCATCCAGGGCCCCAGCCGACGCATTACTACGTACAAACACTACAATATATATCCATAGGGATTTGCATTTATACATCTTGCACTACACCGAAGCACTGTATTTAGCAGTGTTACTGTCGCTATGTGTAGCCGGTAGCCTTTTGTCTTATGTGTATAGTTTTAATACCAGTACACATATATAGTGGTGTGGGGATCCGTATCGATATTGAATAGTCTGCCTTGTTAGTTAATTTTTCGGTTGAGAGCCGACAAGAGATCGGCACGAGGAAACCCCATCTTTTCTTTCCGATCAATAAGACAACAGATAAATTATATTATGTGATCGGTTTCGGTTGCAATATAATATAATTTAAAATTCTTATCGGAGACGAGCCCTCGAGGCCCACCAGTGTGCATGAAAGAAGACGGGAGAGAAGAGGGGACGCCTAATTCTATAACGTCGACGTCCCAAATTTCAGCCCGATCGATCTAAGCCGTTGGTAGGGTTTCGTGAGGAGTCTCAGCTAGCATTGCTAGTTTTCTCATCTGCAGAACTCCGACAAACTGAGTCGGTGTCCTGTCTTCCCTACGGCAAGAAAGAAGAAAAGAAGAATCAGAAAAGAACGACCTTAACAGAAATAAATTCAATCAATCGATGGCTTCAATTCAAGGTCGGTGAGATTAAGTTAAATTGATCATGTTGGCTAAGAATTAAGATTAATCTAAGTTGAAACTCCAACATTGCCTTTACCCCCAATGGCATAGTTTGCCTTAGCTCTTCCAGCTAAGACATCCAATAGTGAATCAAACGATGCAAGTCACGATTGCCCATGGGGACGGCAAGCCTGTACTATCAAACACAGGAAAGAGCATATGTGGAAACTAAATGTTGTTTACTGCTTGTTATATATACAATTTTCTACATAAAAATAAAAAAGCCAGAGTACGTAGTTTGGAAAAATCATCACCATAAATCAAGTTTTGTTTCAGAACAAATACAGTTTTTTCTACGTTGTTTGTTTGGCAAGTCCTCCACAAGCATATATAGCTAGCAAAGGACGAGCCATTTAAATGATGCACCTTTCAAGTCTCACTGTTTGCTTTAAGCAGGTGATATAAAACGAAAATACTATCAGAGCGTTTGTTTATTTTTTTTAATAATGCTCTATCCGGCCTAAAATGTAAATAAAATTTTTTTACATGTCTCTAATACACAAAAATTGACCATTACTTTATTGGATAATATATTACTAATAACTACTTAAATTTAGCATTAGGTGAAAGTACTTTAGATTATGAATATATATAATTTTTATGTAAGCCACTAAACATATTTGTTATTTGTTGTAAGTTCAATTATTAATATTTTTATTTTCCTAAAATGGATGCATTTATGGAATAGGGAATAAAAATTAATCCAACCTCTAAAGAAAATATGCACTCAATCATAAGAGTCACGCACAAAACAAAATAGGAAAACCATAAATTATTTTATGGTGACAATTTTCGCAATACCTATATATGTCATTTTATTTTAGAGAGTTCAGTCTGTTTCTATTATTTTAACTTAGGAGGAAACTGTGTTTTGCTTTCCACGTATGTTCTCTAGTTTGGTTACGCTGGTAATGGGGGCGTGCTCAATTAGCAATCAAGCATATATTCATCATCGATCCACTATTGGACGGTTAGTTGGATGCTACTTTGCCGTTGGGAGCAAAGGCAGACGCTACGGATTTCACTTGCTGGAGTACTACCCAAGCGCATGCATGAAACTATGCTTTTTCGATCTTACTAATTAATTTATAGACATGCATGCACATGCATGCCTGACTGCCACACGACAAGAGAGTATAGCTTTGCACGATTCACAGAAAGTAGATTTGGTATCCGCTTTCACTTCGCTACGCCATCGCCTTCACTGCGATCAGTACACACTGTCTGATCTTCAAATATATGAGGTCATTGATCAGTTATATTTTAATTAATGCCGTCAAGTTATATTTGCACATGTACAATGCTTATCGAGATCACGGAATAGGAGTACAGTTTGTTACATTATTGGTACGTATATCCTTCATTTCGCGTTGACAAACATATCATCCCTCAATCTATCATCTGTCTCTATGAGTTATTGTTTCTCCTATACTTACATCATACAGAGACAGTCGAGGGCTAGCTTTGTCCACATGTGCGTACGTGTATAATGGGTAGCATGCGGCTGCAGACTAGTAGACTAGTAGCACAAATTTCAAACAGTACGGAGTTAAATCAGATCAATGTGACCCAACTATAATATGCTCTGGTCTGAATTGAAATGATAAACCCGGCCGCTAAGGCCTCAAAACCTCTTAGAGAGGTGCCCTGTCGTATGTTTAAATTTTAAAACTTACTTTTAAAGTTTATTTAAAGGTTTTAAATCAAATTTGGCTTTAAAGGTTTTTAAATCAACAAAAATACAAACATATAGGTTCTATCTATAAATTACGTTTAGTTGTTTTCGTTCAGAGTTTGTTTGGAACACAAGAAAAAATTAAAGATGATTAAGATTATACGAAATAAATATAGAGAAATACATGCATAAAACATAGGTTTTAAAAAAACACAGTACATAGAGATTATGCAGTCTTTGGAACAAATAAATCCTACTATTACATGTAGCACCTAATTTTTGTTTGACGAATTATTGTCGGAACGTGAACTCCTCAAGTAAGAATCACGGGAACCCCTTTTTTGGTTCAGTCACTGGGCCACACACAGAGGACTTAGGTTAGGTTTAGGTGATGCAATTAACAGAGAAGTATATTTGACATATGGACTAGGGGATGATTGTGATGCTCATATCGATGGTTAGCGGAGCCATGCGTAAAAAATCGGAAGCAGGGGTTCACGGCAGGGGTGGTGCGCACCGTGCCCACCAAATTTATTTCCAGAAGGAAGAGGAAATGTAGCAAAAAATCTAGCGCCTGGTTTTTAGTAAAATTAGGACATTCTTTAATTTATTGTACGTTGTACAAGAAATCACCCCCACACCGGTCGATCAAGCATTTCATACACATGACCAACACCATAAAACAACCCCCCCAACACACACACCAAAAAAAAAAAAAAAACTTCCTCCGCCACACGCGCGCACCCAGTCCAACAAACACAAAAACCGAAAGCCGGCCGAACTTACGCGATAACTAGGCAACTAGCTAGCTAGAACAGAATGGCCAATGGCAGCAGCAGCAGCAACTGGCTGGGCTTCTCACTGTGGCCGCCGCATTGCGCCGACGATGTCAGCGGCCAACACGTACATCAGCAGCAGCCTGCTGCGGTCGATTCTTCGTTCTACTACGGCGTCGACGTCGGCGTTGGTGGGCATCACGGCGTTGTCACCTCGGCTGGGCTCTCCTCCATGCCGCTCATGTCCGACTTCTCCATCGTGGCAACCGACCAAGAACACCACCACGGTAAGCTAGACAGCTAGCTACTCCCTCCTTTGCATATAGTAAGTCGCTGAAGCACTTTGCTACAACGACTTACAATATGAAATAGCTTATTTTCTAGTAGTAGCTACTAGCTAGCTAGATATATGTGTGTTTGTGGGCTTTGAACCTTATTAATTTCACTCGATCATGGTCGATCAGGGGTGGCCGTGTCGTCGTCGTCGCCCAAGCTGGATGATTTCGTAGGCATGGGGGGGCCCGCCGCCATGGCGCTCAGCCTCGGAAACTCCACCGTCGGCGATGGCGCCATCATGGCCGGTTGTACATGCGACCACCCTCACCCACTCACACTTCGCACGATGTGCTCAGCTCGAGACAGCGAGCCTTACATTAACATGGCCGCCATGGACGCCGCGGGCAAGAAGCGCGGCGGCCGGCAGAAGCAGCAGCAGCACGGCAAGTCCATGGCTACTTTCAGACAGACGTCGTCGCAGTACAGAGGCGTCACCAGGTAGGCGTAGGCAGACTGGCAGATCTACAGCAGCCACCTCGCTCGATCTCCCGGCTAGCTCGCTAGGCTAGCTAGCTTTGATCGATCTCCTCGATCCACAGAATCATATATGCAGAGTTGCAAACATAGATTCACTTAATTAACCCCTATGCGAACGAAAATTACGAAATTAACTTGGACTTGAAAACAAAACAATTAGGCATAGGTGGACGAGAAGGTACGAGGCACACTTCTGGGACAACAGCTGCAAGAAGGAAGGCCAGGCAAGGAAAGGACGCCAAGGTTAGTACTTAATTAGTACTACCCTCTTCAACATCATTATCATTATCTCCTCTAGCTTGCGCCCTTAATTACTAGCTTAATTCATGTGTTTAATTAATCAAACTTTCAAGTGCTCATGAAATGTACCTATGTACTTGCACGTGCGACGACCCAAATTTTTTTTGGCTGAGGATCATATAAGTTTTGCTGGCACGTACTACGTACTCTGCAGTGTATCTCGGTGAGTAGGGGCAGTACGTAGCAGTAGTACTTGGCATTAATTCATGGATGAATCCATTTTGGATTATTTTTTAACAAGAAACAAAAAGTGATTTGGAGATTGCAACGTACTGTAACATTTGCTAGGTGGGTATGACACGGAAGAGAAGGCCGCAAGGGCTTATGACCTGGCGATCCTCAAGTGCTGGGGGCATACTACGGCGGCAACGCACATCAACTTTCCGGTGATTTAATTACCAACTGATTATAGTTCATTTGTAGTTTTTCTTGCAAGAGAACAGTATAACGTTTTATTTACTTCATATTTTAAAATATCTCTGTCTGAAACCGCTGTGAATGGCACTGTCTGTAATGGCAAGATCACACTGTAGTTACAGTCTTATTAAAGTTATTTTCACCATTGTCCGGACAGTTGGAACAGTATCACGAGGAGCTAGAGTTGATGAAGAACATGAACAAGGAGCAGTATGTTACTCACATCAGAAGGTATCACCCAAGTCAATGATGAAAAAGAAGAATGTAAATTTATAATACTACTGACACATGCATCTACAATTAATCCCAATGGTCATTAATTGCTGCAGGAAAAGCACCGGCTTCTCGCGCGGCGCTTCGAAATATCGTGGAGTCACGAGGTCGTTAATGACATAGCAAATGCTGCAAATGCATATGCATGTTTACTGAAGGAAAAAACATCAGTGATTAACTTGGTGTGTTTCTGTCAAAGTAAATATGCGCAGGCATCACCCGCAGGGGCGGTGGCAGGCGCGCATTGGCCGCGTCGAAGGCAACAAGGACCTTTACTTGGGAACATTCGGTGAGTGTTCTTCCTCCCTCCCGTATCTCAGCGATTTCAACATGATCTACTTATCGTTGTCCATCGTCTAGCAGCACGGCCAGATATTATTATCATGCATCATGAACAGCAACGAGAGTATATATGTATATGAGATAACTACTAGGGTGATGCCAACTTCTACCTACCAGCAGTGAGCTAGCCCAGCCGCCGTGTCGGTTGCCACGTGGAACTAAAACAATTGACTTGCTCTATATCATCATTTGTGTTTGTTACAATCCTCATTGGCTCGTCCTGCATTTTATCAGCATGCCACCTAAGACAACAAGTATAGTTTTCTTCTGTTTAATAAACCCCACCTGGCCATGCACCTCAGTCAGCTAGCTAGCGTCAGTATCGATGCCACAATGCCACTTCTGCTGCTGCTCCAAATAAAAGAATGCAAAGCCGTCCACATGTGCGTTTTGCTTTGCTAGATCCTAGGTGTATATATACTTAGGCTTTGTATGCGGCGTATAAAAATTTAAAAAATTTTGGTTAGTTTTGTTATGATAATACAAGTTAGCTCACAAACATGCAACATCAAAATTTGACATACATTTGGACATATAAAAATAACAAAATTTGACACTGCGTCGTGTAGACATAATTTGTTATGTTAATTTCTTTAAATATAGGTCAAATTTAAAATTACATATTTGTGACCTAACTTATATTATCATAACACATCTAACCAATTTTTCTAAAATTTTTATATACCTATTTGTGCCGTATACAAAGCCTAGGTTATACATCTAGATTCTAACATGACTTTCCCCTAATTAAGGCTGTGCAATCCAGTCGCTTTTGCCCGTACTTCGATCGGCTGCTCGATCGATCGGAGCTTTGGATTCGTGCCGCTTCATGTGCATGATGTTTTTTTCGGTACATTGATTAATTGCGTGTGCATTTTAATTAATTGGGTTTGTGTGCGTGCGTGTGTGTGTGTTTTGTGGATGTCAGCCACGCAGGAGGAGGCGGCGGAGGCGTACGACGTGGCGGCGATCAAGTTCCGGGGGCGCAACACCGTCACAAACTTCGACATCACGAGGTACGACGTGGACAAGATCTTGGCGGATCACAGCAGCAGCGCGCTCCTCCAGGCCGATCGAGCTTGCGCGGCGGCGCCGCAAGGGTAAGGAGGCCGCACTGACACTGCAGCACGCAACAACGATCGATGGCGGCGGCGGCGACGCTATCAAGGGCGCCCTCGCGATGCTGCTCACCGGCCAACTCCAAACCGGCGGCGGCGTCGTCGTCGTCGTCCAAGGTGGTGATCGCCCCGCTGCCGTCGACGTCGGTCGGTGTCCATCGCGCACCTTCCATTCTGCCAATGTCCGCGGCGTGGACTGATGAGTGACTGAAGCATGAGCTAGCTAGCTAGCAGTCGTCGCTCATAACAGCAAAAGCATGCATGCTTTTTTGCCTTCTTCTGTTACCTTCTCCGGTCAGTCGTAGTAGGCCTGTAGAAGGCTTCCGTATTTTTTTTTCTATAGTATTAGATAGATATTCATCTGGATGAAGGAAAGCCAGACCAGGAAAGACACTAATGTTATGTTAGTACTAGACCAACTACTATCCTCGTCCTAATCATCATCATCATCATCTTGTGATCTTCTTTTCTTCCTCTCGCAGAATATGTGATTAATCACACTTGCAAGTTTCAAACTGCTGATGAAATAAATATATAGAGAATTTTTACGGTCCAACAACAAATGTCCTTCGACTCCTTCAGTGTATGCGATCGTGTGGCTGAATCTTTTGGCCAGGGATTGATTGGTATCTTGGTGGAGTAGTACTCTAGTACTAAGTACTAGTACTTGGGATAATGCAAGATTTATTCATTTTGGATCGAGAAGAATACACGCTAGCCACAATATATATTTCGGGTTCTGTATGGCTGTGTCTAAGTGGTTTCCAGATTTATGTCGATATCTATATCTATACCTATTATAAAAATTAAAGGTGTTTCTATCCTTTACGCTTTCTTCCTGCGCATTTCTCTGTACGAACCCCTCAGATGCTGAGTTTTTCATCGTACAAACATGTAGCGGTATCGGTAAATACGCTAGGGACATGCATGGGCTGCAGGCATGTTTGCTGCTGTTTGCATCTATGTTATATGTTATGGGCGTGTGTAGTCTTATATACCTCCCTACGCGCAATAGCCGCACCCTGCGCGAGGGCGTGGCTCGCCCGCTCGGCAACTAAGACACGGCCAGATGGACATCGAGACCACACGTGCCTACGTACGACCACGCCGCCTTTCCATCGTTCCCTCTCCGTGTCTACTCGATTTGGCTACGCTGAATATTCGTTCGTTCAATTGGTACTCAATTGATCGATGGTAGTAGCAGCTTCTGATTGCTCTCAGAACATCGATAGCTAGCTTAGTCAGCCTTGAGCCTTGAGATGATGGGGCAAGCTAGCAGAGGCCCATTTCCTCTTTACGGTTACGATCCTCAAGGACCATAAGGGGTGTGGGCGTGTGGCTTTGCTTCCAAAAGCTTCCCCCATCCATACTTGTCTGATGATGCACGATTTTGTATTTTGATAGGATTTTAAGCTTTTTAAAAACTTTGGGAGCTTGCTCCAACCATAAAATTATTCCCGTTGCAAACAAAGAAAGCCCACATCGGCGCGCAGAATCTTGATGACAAATGGATGGTTGTTCAAATTCGATCGATTTTGACTCAAAACTAGAAAATACCAAAAAAATTCATATCTCTTTTTATTAGAAAATTATACAACTACCACTCCACCGATTAATTGTCAGGAAAATAACCAGGACATCTAAATGTTACTGCTAGAAAGAAAAGAAGGGGCATGGGCGACGATTGGGTCCATGAGTTTTGGATTTCCGGTCGGTTGAGCTCGCCATCTGATCTGTCAATGAAATTGATGTTGTTGAATCGAATGGGGGCACCTGGCCCCATGCGAACGTCGCCATCAAGGGTGAAGGTGAAGATTGTCATCGTACCTTGAGATCGATCTAGCGCACCCCTGCCTGGCGCGCCAACTGTTAAAACAAGAATTTCGGCAATATATTTGTAGTACGCAAAGGGGCGAACTAGACCTCAAGAAACAATGGTGACACAAATATTTATATAGGATCAGACCCTTTGGAGAGTAATAACCCTAGTCCTATCGAGCAAAATTAAATCTCTATGCTCGGTTTGTGAATTGAAAATAATGTTTGTCCCCTTCCAAGGGATCCTCTGTCCCTTCATATAGTAGGGAGAGGTCGACCGCAATATCCGAACATTTTTATCTTTCGGCATACCTTGCCAATTACAATTGAATCCAAACATATAGCAAAGATCACGTTCCTATCTTTAAACCATCCATGACTCGCAAGCAAGGAAACTACTCAGACTTATAAGACCTAGTTACATACTAAACCTTCTTATGGGCTTTTAGTCCAAACCCCATCGATGATATGGAACCACGCTAACAGGTACCTGGGTCCCATAGTATCCACAAGATTAAGACACGTTCAATTAAGTCTGCAGACACCCAATCCGCTGAAGCACATCGACCTACAGAAGCGCCTTGTCGACATCTGCACCGACATCGAAGACCTATTGATTTATTATTATCATCTTGCTGATTAGATTGATACTTTACAGGCACATTTTAGCTTGGGGGTTTTGTTAATTTAGACTATCTCATATAGTTTAGGGGGTAATGGACTTATATATTATAGAAATTGAAGATGGTTTTGTCCATTTTTCTTTTTTTACTATAACTATCCCTATTATAAAAGTTTAAGATGAATCTGTATCTTTATGTGCTTGTTTTTTTGGTCCGTTCATGCCTATGTCATCACGCTAATCCGTTTCGTAATCACTCCCATATTGCTCGCTATGTGCAGGAACGGCCGAACAGGAAAGCCTCGTTTCTCCCTGGGCTTGGGCCTTGCACCCATCAACCTGCGGCCCACTTGTAATCGGTACGTAGCCTTGCCGTCTCACCGTTGTGCGTCCGAGTCGCAGCCTCGCAGGGTAAGCGGTATCATCAGAATCGGATTAGATCAAGTGCATAACAAATATGCGTAATGGCTGCCCC
Source organism: Leersia perrieri (assembly GCA_000325765.3). Taxonomy (NCBI): domain Eukaryota; kingdom Viridiplantae; phylum Streptophyta; class Magnoliopsida; order Poales; family Poaceae; genus Leersia; species Leersia perrieri. Next base: position 9,445,864 of record CM002487.1, read on the forward strand.
CAAGAAAAATATGTGTAATGCATTGATACTATATCTGTTTCTTGTGGGCCTAAATTGGAGGCTTTATTCCAAGCAAACCTGTACATGGCAATCTTTTTTTTTTGCGGGGAAAAAAAATCTGATCCTATTTTATTTGCAAGACAATAGCATAACGATACACTTGCCTTTCTACATAGGGATATCGCTTTGGGTTGTGTTTGCCCCACGGGCAAATTATCAGTGTGATTAGTCATAGTCAGCTTCATTGCACTACCAATTCTGGGAAAGTTTCAATAGTATGTTTTGAGTGTTTTAAATTGTAGCCATATTTTTTGGCAAAATTTAGTGCTACCATTCTTGGATATACAATTTTATATTATTATAGAAAACCAAATATATGTAACAGACCCAAAAATTGTAAAACCTAAAACTAATATGATAACATGTAAAATGGGGTCCCCTCTGTGTT
>CM002487.1:9446411-9491948 GCA_000325765.3 Leersia perrieri
TGATGTAAGACCTGTGAACTCGCTAAGTTATGCGAACCTTGTTGTCTATTTGTATGTGAGCATTGTGTGGATGCGATGACAAGGTTGTGGATGCGTGTACTAGCCACTGATCATGGGACTAGTACTGTGTACGCTCCAGGTATTCGGGAATTCCATTCCCCGGGTGCCGACATATATATCTTGATCGATAACTAAAATAACCCAAAACATATCTTCCCTATAGAAATGCATGGGTAATAAATATATATTGGGATAATGGTGTTCTTATCCTTATTTTCAACCCTAATTGTGATTTTACCCATGCTTTTTCAACTTTGTGTTTTCCCTCGCTTTTTCAAAATGAAGCTTATGTTTGTCCCAATTCCGTTAGATTCACTTAACGGTGTTAAATTTATGTATATTATTTGCAGATTTGTCCCTATTTTTTAAGTACTCTGTGATTTTGCCACTGTTTGGATATTAAATATTTAGATATTATTTTTGTCTATGTTTTAACATGATATTTTTATAGATTAATTTGTTGAAAACTAGGTAAGCATAGCCTTGGTATGATTTTTAAGCATGTTTTAACTTAGTTTTTAACACCGTTAAGACCACTTAATAGAACAGGGGCGAACATAAGTTACAATTAAACCTTAAAACGAGGACAAGAATGCAATAGCCCAATATGTATTATTACCCCTTTTCTCAACCTCGCTGCCTTTCCTTTTCGTCCCACATGTTTCTTCTGCTCCATATTTTTTCTGTGCCTGGTTCAATGCACGGGCATTTCTGCTAGTATACTATAGAAATTGAAGATGATTCTGTCCGTTTTTCATAGATCATGACATCATCTGATGTTAGCGATACAGTATTCCCGTCCGTGGCAGCGATGCCAGGATGACTCCGCATGCACATCTGATTTTCCGTCATCTGGTCTTCCCACCTCGATTGGGCCAGTCTAGTAACGGACCAAACTTTGCCTGACCTCTCGACCAAGTTTGCCCAGTGCGAATGAATATTACGAGGGGGCATCTGGCACTCGGGTTTGTTCGTTATGTTTCCGTTATGTTTAAAAAAGAGAAGAAATATTCAGTTCGAAAAAAAGTGAAGAAGTTTCAAAAGAGAAAGTTTCAGATTGAAAGAAAAATAAAAAGGTTTCAAATTGAAAGAAAAAATGAAAAAGTTTTAAATTGGAATGAAAATTTGGAAACATTCAAATTGAAAGAAAAAAGAGAAAAGTTTCAAATTGAAAGGAAAAAAATGAAAAGTTTCAAATAGAAATGAACAATAAAAATTTAAATAGAAAGAAAATAGAAATGAAAACAAACAAAAATTTCGTAGAGAAAAAAGAGAAAAAAAACAAAAAACAAAAAACAAAAACAACGGTGGCCTCGCCGCCGATGCAGGTCGTGGGCGCCGTCAGCGACGGTCGATGGCTTCCACGGGGAGGGCGTGGGCTCGCCGGAGTCGATGGGACACAGGGGAGGGTGGCTCTGCCATGGATGCGCGGCAGACGCTCTCCGCCAGGGAGTCGTAGGCGCCGGCGTTGTCCGCTTCGGTGTTTGGAGAAGAGAGAGATTCTGGGGTAGCCGAAAATATCAAATAAGGGTGCCGTTTGATTTTAACAGAAATAGTTAGGTCGCCAGTTTCTCATCTTCCGTTAATACCAAGCCACCATGGGGCTCATGCACGTAACAACATTAACCATGTTACGAAAGGAGATGAGGCGATGGAATGAGAGATCTCTGCAGTCCAAACAGTAGGCAGTTGTCACTAGCATGTGGACCCCATCGCCTACGGACCCACGTGTCAGTGGGACTGTACTAATTGCCCAACTACATAGGATCATTTCCCTGAGACGGCGATGACTCTATAGAGTTTGACTCTGGAGCCCTTGGATTATCCATCAATCTGTGAGCTGTCTTTTGACTGGTTAAAGAAAGACAAGAAAAGAAAATTTTGGGCTGGATTGTTTTGGGCAGCTACTGTTCACCCATTGAATGATAGTACTGGTCATGCGGGTGCGGTTAATTTAGTTATAATTGCTTGGTAGTGGTGGTTTTCAACCTTAAGTATGAACGCACATGCATGGTGACAAGTGAGAATAAAGCTCGCGCGGTATATGTAATTGCCTCTCCGCGCGATTTGGTCATAATTTCACAAAACAAGGAAATTCATGGAGAAAAATTAAGATAAATTATTAACTCGATATGTGGCTAAATTGTTATAAAATAAATTGTACAACGAAATAAGAATAAGGCAGTTGGACATAAACAGCACGTAACACCAGATTCTGTTTCCTACTATTTTTCTATTTCTTATAGTTGGATGTCAAACTGTCTCGTTCAGTTGTCTGCTAGCGACACTTTTTATTTTCTTATCAATTTTTCTCATTGCAGCGTACGGACAATACACTAATTAAAATAAAAATAAAAGTTAGTTCATTTAGTTGAAGTAAAACATACTACCAACTAACTATGGGCCAGCCCGTCGCGCCCACCCATATGTAGTATTTTATCACCATATGTAGTATTTTATCATATGGCTAATTTTGAAAATTTTGTGTAAATATATGCGTGATAAGGAAAAAGAAATACTAATAGTTAACCATATACATCCATGCATGTCCTGCTAACAGGTACTGACTCCGTCCCAAAATATAAACAATTTTTTACTCGTCACGGTCTTCGAGATGCAACTTTGACCAATAATATTTATAAAAATATGCTATTTCAAATTAAAAGAGTTCCATATTATAATAGTTTGTTTAATGATGAATCTAATAGTATTATTTTTATGTGATAGTTCATTTTGAATTTTTCAATATTAATATCAAAGTTTAAAATATTTAACTCTGAACTTTTCTAAAACTTGTTATATTTTGAAAGGTGGGAGTAAAGAGCACATTTACATTAGCTCACTCGATTGACGAATCCACGCAGGTGAGTCGGTGAGTCTTTTTCGGTTTTTGTCGAGCTTGGCTTGGCTTGCTAGCAAAGAATCCGCGTTGATTCTCGCCTTGCTGCAGAAGATGGATATTCCTCCAGATTCAAATTCAAGCTTTTGGGCTCACACAGTACGTACGCCTGTTCACATGTTCAAGCTCGATCTGACTGTTTCAACAGCCGCTTATAGCTAAGGCCCCGTTTAGTTTCCTAAATTTTTTTCTCAAAAATATTATATCAAATCTTTAGACTCATATATAAAACATTAAAAATAGAAAAAAAAATAAAACTAATTGCACAGTTGGGTTGTAAACGACGAGATGAATCTTTTGAGACTAATTATGATATGATTAGCCATAAGTTGTATAGTAACCAATATGTGTTAATGGTGGATTAATTGGGCTCAAAAGATTTGTCTCGTGGTTTTCAGGCTAACCGTGAAATTAGTTTTTTTCATTCGTGTCCAAAAACCCCTCCTGACATCTAGTGAAACGTCTCATGTGACACCTAGTCCCAAAAGTTTTTGGAACTAAACGTGGTCTAAGCTAGAAAATTAAACCGTGCTATTCTCCCGGTGTTCCACTAAGGCCTTGTTTAGTTTGTGAAAAGTATTCGCGAAAATGTCACATCAGACATTTGACCAAATGTCGGGAGGTGTTTTTTGGACACGAATTGAATGAAAAACCTAATTTCACGGCTAGCCTGAAAAACCGCGAGACGAATTTTTTGAGCCTAATTAATCCATCACTAACACATGTGTGTTACTATAGCATTTATGGCTAATCATGACATAATTAGGCTTAAAAGATTTGTCTCGTCGTTTACAGCCTAACGGTATAATTAGTTTTATTTTTATCTATATTTAATGCTTAATACATGTGTTAAAGATTCGATGTGATGTTTTTGCATGAAAATTTTCAGGACCTAAACGGGGCCTAAGTATATACGGTCAGTGTGACCGGACAGATCAAGTATGGGGACGACGAAAACGGAGGCCACGACATACAGCGACTTTGACCCTTCGCGTGTGCGGATCCGATCAATCTCTGCTGCTGCATGCCCATCATTCTGGTCATACGCGTCTAGCCTTGCTCCGCGAGGCGCCATCTCGATGCGCGCGCGGGCAAGTTGCTGTTGCTGTTGTTACGTCCCGGTGTTTGCCTTGACCGTATGCACGCTGTTGACTAGCAGATCGATCGAGTCGAGGGCGAATTCTTCCGAGCTAAAGCGTGTCTAGGTAGTCAAGAAGTCGAGAGGAAATTGGAGACGATCGAACGAACGGTAGCCGTGGGCGTGTAGAACAGTAGTAGTACAAGTTTGGCAGCTCTCCAGTACCGTGAAATTCTGTTCTTCTCTTCCTATCGAGGACCGTGAAATTCTGTTCTTCTCCTACCTGGATTGAATCTGGAGTCAATTCTGCAGCAGCCATTGAACACTCTGCTGCCAAGTTATACTCGTCGTAGCTATCTGCTCTATAGTGGCTGTGTCTGAAGCTCTAATCTTTTATCCATGGAAGCTTCTGCAATGGTGTCATCCGGTGCTCGATTAACCATTCCAATGTTGCTCGTCGTCGTTCTCCTCCTCTTGCTCTGCTCGTTGGGAATTCATGGACAGAGAGTAGATGTGGTCGTCGATGGAGGCAATCAGGCTGCTGGGCCTCGGCGGAGGGCAGTTGACGTAGGGGTGATTCTTGACAGGACGACATGGCTGGGGAACATCAGCTGGGCGTGCATGGAGCTCGCAATGGAGGATTTCTACGCCGACAGGCGGCACGCTGGGTTCAGGACCAGGCTCCGGCTCCACCTCCGCGACACCCGTCTCGACGCCGTCGAAGCCGCCTCCGCAGGTGCGCTCTCTCTCTCTCTCGGTGATCCTCCACTCTCCGCCTTTTTTTTTCCTCGCCGGCCGGCCGACGAGTCGACGACCGGCAGCAGGAGCGGAAGGCAGAAGAGCAAGGTTCTAAATCTTCCACTACAGATGTCACTATAGCCCGCTATAGATGTTTTGGAAATTTTGCTAACCGTTATAGTTTTATTTAGCCCGCTATTAGCCGCTATAGCTCCATTTAGCCTGCTATTAGTTGTTAAGAAGAGGCAACCGCTAAATGATGTTGTAGCCCGCTATTTAAAACCTCGTAGAAGAGAGACAAAGGGCCTGCCGCTTAGTGGGCTGTAGATGGGCCAGGTATTTTCGTGGGCTTTCCCACCGTGTTGTAGCTAGGGTCGCTCGCGGCGAGCCCACGGCTCTTCTTCTGCTGCTCTCTCATCTTCCCATCGGCCTCCGGGCTCCGGCGGCTGGAGAGTGGCGCGCCGCGCCGCGCCGCGCGGCTCTCGATCCCTCCTGGGCTCGTCTCTTGAATCGGATCCGGCCGCGGCCGTAGCGGGAGGGTTATAGTTGCTTCTTCCTCCCCAAATCCTGTCGCGGCAGGTAAATCAGATAGTCCCCGCGTCCCCAACCAGGGGTTACTGTTCCATGGCGACTTTGCCGTGCAAATTCGATGATATTGCCGTCAACTCCGGGGGCGCGTTTGAACTGAAGCGTGCCAAGCCGCCAACGGATTTCTTGGTTTTCTCTCCCCCCTACAAAATTTTATATAGGAATGTAGGTAGGATTGTTTTTAATTTTCTTTATTGGTGTTCTGTTAGTCATGGTAAGTCTGCAATTGTGCAAACTGATTATCTGAACCTTTTTGGTGGAAATTGGAATTGGTCAGTAAATTCATTGATGCATTCCAAGGGCTTACACCAAATTCATTTGTGATGATTGAATAGAGGCAGTGCACTTCAGATTATTTAGTGCCGGTGCTCCTTGCAATTGCTAGATAGTAAGCATTCTGTTGTAAAATTTTGTTTTAACTTTTCCTTTTTGTAAAACAAACGTTTCAGGTGTCGATCTACTGAAAAATGTCCATGTCCAAGCAATCATTGGGCCACAGACATCAGCCCAGGCAAAATTTCTTGCAGAGCTTGGGAACAAATCGTCGGTTCCGATCATTTCATTCTCTGCAAATAGTCCATGTCGATCGCCCAGCCAAAGTCCATACTTCATTAGGACGGCATGGAACGACTCTTCACAGGCAGAAGTTATTGCATCGCTTGTCCAAAAATTCAATTGGAGGGATGTCATTCCTGTCATCGAAGATGATGACTCCAACACCAGATTCATTCCAGACCTTGTTGATGCCCTAAGGAAGGCCGAAATCCGTGTTTCCCATAGGTGCAAGATACACCCTTCAGCTGAAGAAGATGACCTACAGAAAATCATTTTAAGCTTAAAAGAAAAATGGACAAGCGTATTTGTGGTGCGCATGTCATACGATGTAGCTCTTAGATTTTTCAAGCATGCCAAGGATGAAGGGATGATGGGCCAGGGTTTTGTCTGGATTGCAGCTCATGGGTTAACAGACATCTTTGATATAGTTGGTTCTCCTGCATATGATGTGATGCAAGGAGTTATTGGGCTGAAACCTTATGTGAATGATACTAAACAACTTCAAAACTTTAAACAGAGATGGCGCATCAAGTATCAAACAGAAAATCCAGGAACCTCATTGAGTGAGCCCACAATATCAGGCCTCTATGCATATGACACTGTGTGGGCACTAGCAGTAGCAGCAGAGAGGGCTGGATATGTCAACTCAGACTTTCTCCTGTCTGAAAAAAACAATGGGTCCACTGATTTTGACAGGATCAGTACTTCGAAGGCTGCTAATAAGCTCCAGGGCACACTCTTGAATATTGATTTCTTAGGCATGAGTGGGAAATTTCACATTCAAGACATGCATTTACTATCAACGACTTACGAGATAATAAATATAGTTGGGAAGGAGAAAAGAGTAGTTGGTTTTTGGACACCAAAATTTAACATTTCCAGAAGTCTAAGCACCGAAGCTGATATTGATGCCATCATATGGCCAGGAGGAAATACAGCTACACCTAAGGGATGGTTATTTCCAATGAATAAAACACTCAAAATCGGTGTGCCTGCGAAACCTGGGTTTTCTGGGTTTATAAAACTTGAAAATGGAATTTTCAAAGGTTTCTGCATTGATGTATTCAAGGAAGTTACCGATGCATTACCCTACAAAATACTCTATCGCTATGAGCAGTTTGGGAATGGGAAAGGGGAAAGTAATGGAACTTACGATGAACTTGTCTACAATGTTTATCTTAAGGTAAACATAGGTTTTGCTTCTTTCATGCACTATGCTTTTTCCTTATTGCTCGTCTCAATTATACAGAACCACCAGTGTGTTTCTCTGTACATGTTTGATGAGGTTTTCATACTACAAAAGAATGTTAAGAAGGCAAGTCTGACTACAACCTTGGGCTGGTGATTTTATCTGCTCTTAATCATTAAGTAGTTTTGTGCCACCTCCAATCAAGAGAAACATAGAAGTACTCTCCGAACTAATTATGAGAAAAAAAAATCATAAGCCCATCTTAGTTTTTAGGTGAATACTTTCCTATCCTTGCATTCCCAGGTGATTAGTAATGCAGTTAGTGCCTGTGTCAACTTCCACTATACAAACTGGTAAAAGACTCACATCTTCTAAGGGTTTGTTTTTGGGGAAATTTTTTGGATTGGGTGTCACATCAGACGTTTGACCGGATGTCGGAAGGCTATTTCGGCGACTAATTAAAAAATAATTATATAGGGTGTCATGAAACCGTGAGACGAATTTATTAAGCGTAACTAATCCGTCATTAGCACATGTGGGTTACTGTAGCACTTATGGCTAATCATAGACTAATTAGACTCAAAAGATTCGTCTCGAGATTTCCATGCAAACTGTACAATTAGTTATTTTCATCTATATTTAATACTCCATACATGTGTCTAAAGATTCGAACTGAAAGTTTCTGCACTTTATTTGAGAACTGAAAGTTGCTCCATACATGTGTCTAAAGATTTAAACTGAACTTTTTGAGAACTAAACAAGGCCTAACTCTGAAAGTTTCTCCACTTTATTTGAACTTCTGGCAGAAATTTGATGCGGTGGTTGGTGATATAACAATCTTGGCCAACCGTTCTTTGTATGTGGACTTCACTCTTCCTTATACCGAGTCAGGAGTCCGTATGCTAGTCCCAGTCCAGGATCGGCGACAGAAAACTGCATGGACGTTCCTGCAGCCATTAACAGCAGACTTATGGTTAGGAGCTGGGGCCTTCTTTATCTTCACAGGTTTCGTCGTTTGGTTTATTGAGCACAGAACAAATGAAGGATTCAGAGGACCACCAGTCAGTCAAATTGGATCTGTCTTCTACTTCTCCTTCTCCACACTTGTTTTTGCTCATCGGGAAAAGATTGTGAACAATTTATCAAGAATTGTGTTAGTTATTTGGATTTTTGTGGTGCTGATACTGCAACAAAGTTATACTGCAAGCTTGAGTTCAATTCTCACAGTGGAACAACTTCGGCCAACAGTCACCAATTTAGACGAAGTCATCAGGAAAGGGGGTAATGTTGGTTACCTTAATGATTCTTTCATGCCTGGTCTTTTGAAAAGGTTGAAGATTGACGAATCAAAGTTGATAGCCCTTGACTCTCCTGATGAATACAACGAGGCTCTATCAACTGGTAGAGTTGCTGTAGTTGTTGATGAGATACCATACCTTAAGGTGTTTCTTTCAAAGTATTGCCACAACTATACTCTGGTTGGCCCGACCTACAAGTTCGATGGATTTGGTTTTGTAAGTTGCTAATTACCTTTTTCACATTGTTTACCTTATTAATTTTGGTGCCATATATTTCTATCTACTTTTCTTGGACTTCCTATTTATATTCTGCTAAACTCTCTAATGTTCACTAGGTATTTTTGTAACATATTTAGGGTGAAAAGCTAAATGATAAATTCTATTACCTCAGCTTCATTTTATAGAGCTTGCAATTTGACCATCAACACTTTGTTACAGTCCTCATTTATTTTGTACTTCTATAGGCATTCCCTCGAGGCTCCCCACTCACTGCTGAGATTTCAAGGGAAATATTGAACTTTGCATCAAGCGACAGAATGGCTCAACTGGAGAAAGAATTGTACCGCAATAGAACATGCCCTCAAAAAGATGAATCCGAAACCTCAAGCAGCCTTACATTACGCAGCTTTCTTGGTCTATTCATCATTACTGGATCATCCTCATTGCTGGCACTAATCCTACATGTTGTCATAACCCTTTATAATCATCGACCTGATTTGAGCAGCGCCAGCAGTCAGAGTTCATGGTGTGGATGGTTTGCCATTCTCTTAAGGATATTCCATGGGGGTGATAGACCTAATGCTCCACAAATGGATGAGAACACAATAACAAATGTTAACGTTACAACTGAGAGTCCATGGAGCACACCTAATCACATTGTCGAAAACGTTGAGCCAGGCAGTGATATGGAGAGCATACCTGAAGAAGAAACATTGGATAGGGAAGATTTTGTTCAGGGCCCTGATCCACCATCTTTTGCATACATGCATTCTGAGAGGGGGTAATGGAGTAGTTTCTCCATGTTTTGCAAACTTGAGCACCATTCTTGTGAAACTGATCGCTGATTCACTGTAATTATTGGTTCATTTGATTCTCCCCAACGTATGCACTGATTGCAGTTTCATCTGAAGTACTAGCGCCAACCTGTAGTTGTGATTTTTTTTTTCACAAATTAGGTCGGCAATGCCACTTGCCACACAGTATTGGCACTGTATGTATGTAACTCAGTACACAGTTGCAGTTGATTAAACGTCAAAGTTCGTGTCACACAAACCTAACCCCAAAGCTTTCCTCAAAAAACGAAACGAAACAAAACAAAAAACCGCAGGTAATATCTACTCAACATCGTAAGACTTTATGGACCAACAGATAAAGCAAAGGCCTCAATCTAGGCATTAAGCATGCGTCCAAGGGGATAACTAAGTAATTCGTATATATCCATATTGAAAACATATGTCTTGTTTCAGTGTTGACGTTGTCAAATCTTCAAAAAGGAAACCACTGAATTTGCACACATGCATGCATATTCACAATTCGACAGTTGGATGAATCTAAACTGATTTGGAGAAGAACATGTGAATTAGAATATAGAAGTACACAGTAACACACTATTTCCCTCGGATATTATCTTCACAGTTGCATAACAAACATTTCTACATATTACGCAGTGCGTCGTTGCAAAATTAATTAGTTATACTGTCCGTAATCTAGTTGACCGTAGTCATGGAACACAGAGTCCACGCCTGGAGTAGAGCACGAGCTCCAGCCGCCTTCGCCGTCGCCGCCGTTCGCCGCCGCCGCCGCCGCCTCGCCGATCAATGCTCTCAAGTAGCTCTCTGCTCCGGCTGCGACCTCGTCGGCGATCAGCCGCCGGTCGCCGTTGTTGTCGTCGTTCTCTTCAAAGCTGTAGTTGATCTGCTGCAGCAGCATATCGATCTCATCCTCCATATCCATGCTGCCGCCGCCGCCGACGAACGGCGTCGTGGCCGTGCTCACCGTCGGCGTCGAGCTCGAGCTGTCCCATCCGCCCGTCGTCGTCGTCGGCGTGGTGTCGCCGATGCTCGTGGTGGAGGTGTCGATCCAAGCGTCGTGGTAGCTGCTGCTGATCAGACCGGAGTAGCTCGTGGTGGCGGCGGAGGAGGACGGAAGCCATCGTCGTGGTGGCATCTCCAACGAGCTTCCGCTCGCGGCGGGGGATGGGAGATCAGGCTGCTGCTGATGGTGGCTTGGCCACGGCGGCGGCGCGGCGAGGTTGGCTGATCCGTAGAAGGCGAACGACGGCGGCGGCGGCGCCGGCGTCTCGAGCCGGCGGAGGCGCACGCTGAGCTGCATCCGCTCGATGGCGGACGCGGCGAGGGCGTTGCGCGACGTGGTGGCGGCGACGGCGGTGGAGAGGACGAGGCGCGGCGGCGCGCCCCTCGGCCGGCGGCCGCCGCCGAGGAGGCGTCGCTTGAGCTTGCTGTTCCAGTAGTTCTTGATGTCGTTGTCCGTCCTCCCCGGCAGCTGCGCCGCGATCGTGGCCCACCTGCCACCATCATCCATCCCATTTTAACCATTAAGGTTGGGAAAATCGAGGCACAACGGACACAGAAAAAGGCCGAGAGATCTAATAGAAGACTAATTTAACTGCTAGCAATATAATCCGAATACATCAGATAAATTTAGGTCATATGATATCTACAGTTAGACTAGCTCGCCATGGTCGATTGAGCAGGTCGTCGAAGTGGTTGGAAAGGTGTTTGTAACTTTTGTATGTGAATTTTCGATTAGTACCTGCTGCCGATGGCGATGTAGAGGCTGCAGATGAGGCGATCCTCGTCCTCGGTGAACCCGCCGTGCCGGATGTTCGGCCGGAGATAGTTCAGCCACCGCAGCCGGCAGCTCTTGCCGCACCTGTTCAGCCCTGTGATCATCACATCACCAATTCATCATCAGCTCCGACCAAGCGAGACGACACACGAACACCATGATCCAATCGAGCTGCACTGCACATACCGATCTTGTGTGGCAGCGCGATCCAGTTGCCGCCGGTGCCGTGGGCATCGACGTAGGCCTTGAGCGCGGCGTCCTCCTCCGGCGCCCACGGCCCCTTCTTCACCGTCGCCTTGTCGCAGCACGGCGCCCTTCCCATCGCGGCGGTGTACTACGGTACTAGCCGCCGGCCGGCCGTCTTCTCCGGCAGCGGCGCTACGTGGTCGGTGGCGGCGGCGGTGTATTGCCGGTGGCCGATGTGGCCGGAGGGATGGGGGTTTTATAGCAAGAAGCGCTGATAGGGAAGGGAGAGGAAGTGTGAGCTCTGTATTTTTAATTAGCCATTCTTGCAGACTTGATGTGATGCTTACCATTACAATCGAATTAATTAAGGGAGATAATTAAAAAGACCGGCCTACTGTTACAATAGTTTCTAGTTGGGGTGTGTTGTCGATCGTACGGCTTAAAACGAGAATTGAATATGGTATATAAGTCTTGCTGGTGTTTCCATGATATTATTGTTCTCTAGTTTGTGTACAATTGTTGTCTTTTATTTTCATAAATAGTCCATATATTTTATTTATATATAACTATATTAATCAAAGCTCCAACTCTACCATTACATTAGAGAAAAACTACATGATAGCCGTCCGCCGAAACGGACGGCTTTGTGTTTGTGTCCGCTCCTCCTCCCCTCCCCTTTTTCCTTTCTCCCCTCCCCCTCCTCCCTCACCAGCGAGCCAGCCGTCCCATGTGGCCTTGTGCACCTCCTATGTCTGATGCTCATTGTCGTGCCGTCCTCCCATCGTTGTTCTAGCCGGAGGGAGATGGGATGCACGTGGGGGGGTGTTAGAAGTTGATGCGACGACCATGGTGGGGAGGACACGACGAAGCTAGATCTGCCCGAATTTGACAGCGGCGGCGAGAATGTGTGGCTTCAAACACGTACACAACGCCGTGCGAGGTACTAGCCCGGTACCAGAGGTACTAAACAACATGTCTGGTACCTATGGGCAGTAAAATAGGGCATCGTCTCTGGTACCTCGTACCTCCTCAAGCGACGCAGGTGAACAGATAAACAACGGCGCCGACGGGTATCGTGCGTGGAGGGTATCAGATCTGTAACCTATGTGGATACGCACTCCGATACTGTCCCTCGCTGTCCCATCCGGGAAGCCTCTCGCTATCCTATCCAGCGAGCCCCTCGATGTCCTCTCCGGCGAGCCCTTCGGCGAGCTACAAGTTGGGTTGCTGGCAGACTTGGGGTGTCGCCACCTCAGTTTGGCGGCGTCGGAGTGATACAGTGGTGGCCCATGGCAGCGACTTTGCATCGCAGGGGAGGAGGAAGACTCCGTTCGAACGGATGTCCGTTCCCCAATCGCTCATTACATTAATATAAAATGTTTTATTGTTAAATCAATAAAAGTAAATTGTATGTATGTCCTACTGGTTTAAAAGTTTTTTTTTAATAAACTGCCTGTTGCATGCGTCTCAATGTGGCATTAAAACTGAAAGTTTAAGTTGAATTTTGTCCAATGCTAAATTCTAGTCCGCGATTTAGGCACGAGATGGAGAGAGCCTTCCTACGTAAAGGTGTGTTACAAGTGGATTGCTCACCTGTACCCTTGAGTTTCAACTTGAAACCTTTAAGGCCTACTTCGAATCACAAGATTATAAAATAGAGGAATAAAAAAAACCAAAAGATTTTTTTATAGATAAATGCAAAACATAACCATTTAAATAGACCACGTTAATCAATGAGAGGTTTACAAGAGGTTTGAGCTCTTTCTATTTTTCCTCCTCGACTTGCAGGTAAAAAGGCATTCTGTGCATGTAAAAAAAAAAGGCATTCTGTGGTTATATGACAAATCCATATATGGAATTCATATTTGCCTATACCCTTCCATATATGAGCATGTAAAAAAAAAGGCATTCTGTAAGAATTTTTTAGAATTTGGGGATCTCAAATCCTTTGTTTCAAAGGATTACATAGGAAAAAAAATTATAGGATCTAAATCCTACAAAATTTCTCCCTAAATCATTTTGATTCAAACGGAGGCCTAAAAAATGTATCATTTCTTAAATAGTTCTACTTGCTAGTAGAAACACTTCACTTTTGGAATACATTGTAAAACCATCTCTTTCCAAATGTTGACTATGAACGAAAAAAGTTTTTTTAATCCTTATGAGGTTGTATCTATAGCATAGATATTTCAAATGTCGAGATCAGGAGGTATATACCCTTAGTTAATTAACAGTACGATATAATGAAACTTTACGATAGAGGAACGTAAATAAACTCTGTCAACATCCAAATTAACGACAAATATATATCTCCCTGCAGGGTGTCATGTATGAACTATATATGAATACGAAGGCATGGCCTGTGATCTCACTATGATCTCAGTAAAAGGCAAACATTTTTGTGATGCAACTTAACTGTATGCCCATTGACATAGCAGTCTGCGGACCCCGGAGTGTGACCAGTGTAGGTGCTAGGAGTACATATTTACAAGCCTACTGGCAAGTTCTATTCTAGAAATAAAATAAACAAATATCTACTTTATTAATTAATTCAGAAATTATACAAGTATTTCGCATCTGGCGAAATATACGATATATATCCTGCACACCTCTTAATTTTTCTTCGGATAGAAAGCACATTGCCTCAGCATCAGGTCAGGTCAGACATAACTATCAATATACTGATCAGTATTTTCATTTTTCATGACAATCTACGGTATTTATACGATCGAACAAAGCAAAAGTCAGCGGTGTCCGTACGCCAATAAAGCGTCGACAACACTGCCTATTTATATTGTCGATTACACAGGTATAAACCAAACCCTTATCATTTGGAAACATCGTGATCTGTCTGGCATATACAATACGCATGCAACGGTCGATAGCTGCATCAATTTAACTACCATTTTCTTAATCATTGGGAGCATCATCGCATACAAGAGTATGCATGCAACAGTAACATAGTACAGTACTCTGGCTAGCTAGCCTTATATGGAGTAAGATATATGTATTTTTTAAAATGTAGTTTAGGATGATCATGCATAGGGAAGAGAACTTTGAGTAATTGGGAATTAATTAAGTTAACAATCCTATCTGTTAATTATATATATGGCAACTTCAGTGATAAACATTTCACAATTCTATCCCCCTCTCGACCAATGTCATCATATACACAGTGTCATTATCTGCAAACCATGTATGTATATTGAAGTACTTGATCACCATCATAGACATTAAATTAGGCTACATAATTAGAGCTGGTCAAACATGTAAAGCTAAGTGCCCGTCATCTGTGAAAGAGTGAACTTTCGTCAACCCTTGTGACAAAAATGAAAAAGGTTAATTAAGCACTTAATTAATTAAGCTGTATATTCCTAATCAATCAGAGAGCATTGGCCAATATGAGCTGCAGAAAAGCTGATCGATCGAGTTGCCTACGTCTTTTCACGACAAGTGCAGTGAGAAAATAAGATCCAGAGCACTATGTTCCTGCGGCATCCGTTGATTGTTACCGCTGTTAGAAAATCAAACCCGATATAGAACTCGGAATCTCACCGCGAAAGCACAGGATATATGCCATAGAAGATCCAAAAGTAAAAGACGCAACAAAACACGTTATCTGTTAACGAAGTTCGGACAAGCCTAATCCCCAGGACACTGATTACGGACGCTCCTCCCCGATCCAGCATAATTACACTATATCCGGGTATCCACAATCCTCCACCGGCCACCACTTACAAGCGGCGTACCCATACTTATGCTAAAGTCGCCTTGCGTTTACCCCCGGTGTGTCTCTCTGTTTAAGGGAGAGCCTAGAACCAAATCTTGACTCCAATTCAATCCTACATATATTACAACTGTAAGTCCTAATTGGTAACCGACTACGTACACATATTTAACACAAACTCTAACAAATACTAGTCTACTACTGATTGTTTCGACAATCTTTGTCTAAAAGCATTCCAAAAGCGTCGCAAAGTACGTACATAGGGCATGCAACCAATACTTTCTTCATTAACAGAGATCAATACAGATTATACGGTGATTCAGATCACATAAATATTCTGCCAAACGCGGGTTAACATCACCTGGTTGTTAGTACTCGGTTGGTACAGATTTGATACATGAACAATTTTACGGTCTTTGATAAGATACTTGTAGGTATTATTTTTCTAATATAAATTTGGTATCTCTCAATACAACAGATGTACTACTCTCTTTGTTTCACAACGTAAGTCTTATTCAAAAAATTATGAAAATATTATTTATATTATTTATGATTTACTTTATCATCAATTATCTAAAGTATTTTAAGCATGACTTATTAGTTTTTATATTTATATAAATTTTTTTAATAAGATGAATAGTCAAACGTTAAAAGCAAAAAGTCAAAACGGCTTACATTCTGAAATGGAGGTAGTAAAAGATATCAAATTTTACATTAAAATCTTAATATCTCTCAATACTTACTCAAGTACTATAAAATTACTTTAGATATACCATAAAACCTAATCGATAACACGCAAAATATAATTAAACCAATCCGGAGTTGTCCTCCCTATTCAGTAAAGAACATGATAGACATTTATCTCGCTACTTAATTATTAGTCGTAAATTTGAGAAGTTTTTTTTATTTTCGAAAACGAAGAAGCTAGAAAACTGTCAACATTTTTCTCCAAAAAAGTCAAAAAACAGACCGTCAGATTGTGTTGAGATTCTCACTAGCCAACTTGTCGCACAAAGTTTTCTACTGAGTTACATGTGAATTACAATATATACGATACTTGCTCGAGAGATTAGTTACATACAAGATACAAACAATTTTACAGTTCTTATTTCTTCTTGTGTAAATTACCCTCAAGTACTGTAAAATTACTCATAAGATACATGTGAGTTAAAAAGCCTATCATATATCGAAAAGATATTTGCACATATATTCCCGCCCATGTGATAACTTTTTAAGCTGGGTTCCTCCTTACAAAATGAAAGAATCAGACAAGCTAAATCACTATCCTTTTCTTCAACCAGAGACAATTAACCTAGCTAGGACAACCGTGACAGATCAGTTACCACGTCGTTGTAACCAATGTCGTAGGCAGTTAACTAACATATGCTCTCCACTTGTGCCAATAAATCTAACTCATATCAATACGTATGAAATTATTAGCTGCCCTAAGTAGTAGATGATAAACGATGGAGCAACGTTAACCATGCCCTGATTTTGGTCAAATGTTTTGTCTCCTAGCAAGCTAAATATGCTGTAACCGTTACTAAGACTTAGACACTGACCAAATTTCACTGATCGTAGCATGCTTTAGGAAAAACCCTTAGATGCAAAATGTACACAAATGATACATATAGTGTTGGTTTTTAAAAATAGAAAACATGCAATTACTCGAAAAATGGATGTATTTGATTATTTGTGTAATAATAGTGCACCCAGCCCATGTATATATAACGTTGGATGGGATAGTCTCGACAAATTCCTAGGTCCATAGGATGAGGAAAGATGAAAGTTCCGAGTTGATCCTACTACGTAACAGCAGAGAGATCACCATAAAAAATGTCATTAAACATGGCTCTTTGAATGCTATGAATGAAAGGGGCAAATGTATATATCAAACCTCCAACACATCCATTTCGGAAAAGAAATTCCAATATTTCAAACATGGCCTAGAACCTCTACCATCTACACAACTTTGTGTATCACGATTATTCAAAGCAACCTACACATTCTTTTGAAGACAACCTACATATTCTTTGGAGACAAAAAGAAACAAGGATGAAAATCTAGTTGGGGCCTTGCCTACACTACACATGCTAGTTGCTCCAGGTTCACACTAATTTACCTAGCAGTACAAGAACACCAAATGAGAACAACCTAAGATGCTGCACGCTTTTCTTGATGCCGGCCGGCACAAAAAGAACCCCACATTGACCTGCAGGTTTGGGCTTGAAATGAGAGGAAAAGGTAGAGAGGTAGATGGCACTGTAAAGTTAAGGATCATTGCAAACTTTCCAGAAAGGAATGTGACATGGAGACCATAATATATGATAGTGTCAAGCACTGAAAGGTGATCAAACAGGGAAGAATTTGCTAAGTAAGGTTCTGAGGGCTAGGCAATCAGAGGGTAAAGTAGCAGGATATGTGGGTGTTTTTTCTCCCTTGTCTTTGCCTTTGATTGCCCTAGTGTTTGGATTTAGGAATCCAAGGCGTGCTTAGCTATTGTTTAATTTACTTGCTTCTGTCAGCATGCTGTCATGTGCACAATCTTGTCAATAATGGGAAGACAAAACAAGGCCCCTGTTAGGATAAGCTCAAACTAATCACAAATCAATCACGAATAATAATAAATGGACCAATGTGCAGCTAAGGATCTCCCTGTTTTCTTTCTAGCCTTTTATGGTTTTTATCTTTACCGAGAAATAAACAACAGTTTTTGAAGCTTCGATATTGTCATCCGCATTTTTCCTAATGACCATTATTTGCAACTAGAAATCAATTCGAAAGAGGCTATGTAAGCTATTCAAATTAACTTGCCACAACTCAAGGACATGGTCAATCATACTGTAGCTAGTTGTTGATCAAAATCATTACTGAAGGTACTCTTTAGTGTTGAAACTTGCGAGCTGTGACTATCTACGATCGTCATGATAATTACCTACATTGGTAACCACGTTCTTTAAGTGTTTAGCTCATTTTGATGTGACAGTCAAGGTAAATGAAATGAACCTGACGTAGCTACTTTTGTCTTGAGTGCGAAATCAAATGTGAGTTGAGTATGTGACGCAGTGAAAAACAGTTACCCAATCGCTGTAAACCTCAGGAGAATTTCAACCAGCAAAATCTTCTACAGTGTTTGCTCAGCCATGCTCACCTTCACATCAGTAACTATCTAGATTAGTCGTCAATAATATCATAGCACCGGCCATGTTTTGTTAAGCATCTCATATGGTCATCACATAAATACCTAATATGAAGTTAAAGTTATTCTGGTATTCTGCGGTTCCGACAAGTGATAACATTGATGACTTGATGCAGATATTCTAAAATGCATGTAGACCATAATGCATTTAGAAATTGGAGAGTGACCAGAGCATACAAGATTTCTGAACCTGTGATACTCTGATGGTGGGTTGGTGGCCTACTTATGATATTAGGGCTGGTCCCTCTCAGAAATCCAAGCTGCATTGAAAAGATTAAGTAGTACCTCGACTTTCTTCACAGGTATCATTACAGAAACTGATTCTTTTTGGAACATTGAGAAGGAAATTTAATTCATGCTTGACAAATTAACAATCCAAAGTCAAGCATGCACTGCAGCACTGTACAGTCGACTGAAGTATACATGAGCCGACCTTTCCAAGCTCGTGTTGCTATATGTGGACAATCAAGAACATTTGCAATCAATTTCCATGGCGAGTACTATAATGTTCAATTAACAATAATTAAGGAGTAAGGACACTTACCCTCCAAACTGAAGGGTTGGCTGTGGTGGACAGGTGGCTCTTATTGCTCGTGGAGTGAACTGCATAAATCGACAAGTAGTCAGTTATTTATGCCATGAAATTACAATTATTTGTCACAAACACCTGCATGAAATCTTTATAATTAAATCGTCTTATAACTCACTCGACTTGTCTTAGTGTAATTATGGCCTTTTATTTAGTCCATAATTGGGCTGCTCTGTGTGACAATGGCATGAATTTTGCTGTTAACTTAATAGTTCTTGGATGACAAGTTGACAAGATATACCTTTTGTATTTCAGCAATGCATTCCTACAATATTTTAGACGGTATACACTTGTACGCAGATTTGACTTGTGTTCCTGCAAATTTACTATTGAAAAGATAAGGCAGCCCTACCTGATCTCCAGATCAATATCAGGCCTCCTTGCAGTTCACTGAGAAATGATGTTGGCATGTTGCCAACGTAATATCACGAAACAACTAGTGAAAAACTATCTTTCATCTGTGATGGAGACACCAAGCAATTTAAATAGGTCTCACAGAGGAATCAATCGGCACAAATAGTACCTCATACAGTACAGAAGCAAACCAGTTGTATTAGTTACAAGCTAATGGTCAATAATAGTATATCAAGGAACGGTAATCAAGTTGTAATAAGGTTGGGTAAGGATGTTGTAATAAAGTTGGGTAAGGATGCCACGCCGACATGGTCGTTCATACGGATGCTCCGCACATAGCCCCTGGTTTCCCTTTGAGTTGTGTTGAGTCTACTCCTCTCTTGCCGCAGGAGCCATTCCTGCTGAAGGGCTGTCTGCAAAGTACTCAGGATGTTTGAGATTCACCCCGTGCTGCAAGGATAAAAGGTATGGTATAGATAAGAAAATATGAATCAGTATAAATGAGTGGTGGAAAAGGAGCCTACAATCCAATTGTCAGTGGTTACCGCACCACAGATGTTATTACGTACACATTGCTGATCTATATTGGTATTTGACATGGGAGTAAAAAAAAGCGCTTGTTTCTCCTCAAAACACATCAAGCATACATGCCTAAACAGGAGTTGTAATACTGATAACTGGACATGGTTACTCTAATTCTACCAATGATATAATGGAACTATCAATAGCTCCCAGCAGGTCCGTTCACAAAAACAAATCAGAAATTGGTAATCTGTTGAACAAACATATATTATGAAGCTCAAGTATTGGAAGGATGACAAGCTAGTGTCTGCAGAACATTACTGTCCTGAGTTATGTGTTATTGTAACATGTCAAGTGTGCCTTTTTGTGTGATGTTTCATGTAGAAAGTAGATTGATTCTGAACCAAAGGAATGTAAACAAAACTGTCATGACTTTGATGTAATTATAACTGAACCAATCGTGTACTCCTGTGTCCAGAATATTGTTGGAAAGAGAAACTACAGAAGATCATTTGTCAACTAGACCTGTGTATGAACTGATCATCCCAGGTCTGTACTTTAATGTCTTTGTTCTGGTGAAATGTTCAAGTAAACTAGGCTGCCACTGTTTCTTTGATTAGTCTATATGTATTACATAAAATTGTGAGCACCATAAATCTTGTAAAACAGATCTATTTGGCTATTCTGGTTTATTAAAAAACATAAACAAGCAATCGCATTGGTCTAAAAAGGGTTAACTAAAGTCATTCTACTGTAGAGTTGCGAGTTTTTACGGATTTATCTTTTTTTTTTAGTTTTTACGGATTTATCAATGCAGAGATTCAGGGAAATTTAATTATTTGCCACTGTTAGAAGTGACAACTCTTCAGATACCATTTTTACATTGAATCTATATTTTTGCCACTGGTGAGAGAAGGTTCTTTAACTATTTGCCACTTTTGCCTATGTGGCACGACTTGCCAGAATGTCAAAGCGGAATCCAAAACACCCATTTTACCCCTATGGGACATCTTCCTTGTGCAGTTGTTGCGATCCTCTTGATCCAGAGTGAACCATCATGGCCATGGGCAAGCGCGACAGGGAAGTGGGACTCGTCGAGGAGAACTCTGTCGTCGGTTCCCGTCGAGCTGTTTGAGTGTTGCTGTCAGACCGCGGCTTGCGACCCCGTGGGCTTTGGCATAGATCCTGTGCAACCGCACAGCCATACTGCAGCTGCTGTTGCTGGCGGAGAACAACGGGCAGTACAGATTGCTAATGCAGCACAGGCAGTACAGCTTTCCATCTCTAGAAGACTAGAGCGATCAATTTGGACTGGGGATTTCGGTCACATGTGGCCATGGAGCTCACAGATGGTATCTGGGAAGACAGGGCGGGCGAGCTCGCTCCTGGTGGAGCAATTCGACCTTAATGAATTGGCATGCTTACAACACGGCATGGCTGCCGTTGAGGTACACGGCTTGAGCATCCCGTCACCATCAAACAGGGTGCCGCGGAGTCAACAAGTCAGGGTGCGCGAAGCAGTGATGGAGGGCAGTTGCAACACGGGCGGGATCTGGCTCTGCGATGCTTTCCACCATCCAACCACTTCATGGTCCCGTTTCTCCCCACCTCTCTCCTATGCCGTTCAAAATCTCGTGCGCCGGGACCATGGCGTCCCCATCCACAAATCTTCTCTCGTTGTCCAGGAGGGCGGTGAGGAGGCCAGGGGTCAACAGAAGCACGTGGGGGAGCAACACCCGCAGGTTGACAGGGAGCGACACACCCTTGGTGGCAACAGAGGCCGGAAACACAGAGGAGAGAGATGAAGGGAGGGGAGGGGGCATGGGGCTGACTTTGTAGGGTCCACAAGGGGACATTTCATTCACATTTCATGCTGGCAATCCTACACATCCCGCCATGTAGGCGAAAGTGGCAAATAGTAATGAGAACCTTCTCTCACCAGTGACAAAAATGTAAGGTCAAATGTAAAAGTGGCATTTGAAGGGTTGGCACTCCTAATAGTGGAAAATAGTTAATTTCCAGAGATTCAACCCTACTAAAACTAATAATTGCAATCACGTATCAGACTGAATAATTGGCAAGTTCAATGAAGTAAAGTATGGTAGTAACTGGCAACTAGTAAGATAATGCAGTAAAAGTGGAAACATAGATGTACTAGGAAACTGGTTTACCTCATGCAAGGCCTTAGAAAGATCATCCATTGTTAACACAAGACGCCTATCCTGAAGAACAGAATGAGTGAACCAGTAAACAAAATGATTGATTTCATGGCAGTGGTACAATGGTACTGTAACTGCAAATTAAACCCACCTTAGGTTGCTTGCTCTTGTTATCTTTGATAGGGGCTGCTACCCTGGCTTTGCAGTGCCTAGTTTAAGGGGAATAATCATGTGATGAACAAATCAGTGTGCATGATAAATTTTAATTTTACAGGTTATGATACACACAACACCATAAAAAGTTTGATTTAACATACACAAAGTTCTAGTCAGTGTTGAAATTACATCCCCTACAACATCAATGCAACGCATATTTTGCAATATATCTTCATAACCTATTTTTCTGTGTCGACATAAGACACCATGTTTGATGTTTGCTTCCATGACCATAATGTGTGACAGGATGATAGCAACAGAAAGGCCAACAGAGAATATGAAAGTTGGCAGTATGAAAAAAAAAAACTAAAATCAACCTGGTTATCAGTTATCACAAATAGCATCTGACTAAAGGCTGCCAGGCCAGAGTAAGAGGAAATAGCTACTTAAAAAATCAAACTGGACAGCTCTCAACCTCTCAAGAATGAAGCATATTGCATACAATTCCATTAATGAATGGTACCAGAAACCTCGTGGATCATGACAAACACAGAAAACCATGTTTCTCATTCACTGTCCAAAGGTAAAAATATATCGACTCCCAAGAATCAATTACCATAAAGGAACATATAATTTCACTTATGGTTGAAAAACAACAACAACAAAAAAAGATGGCTGTAAAAGATACATACTGAAGAGAGTCGCTTGCAATGTCTGAAATGAACTTTTGGGTGGCCACAGCAACCAGCCTCGTTCTGCAGGGTACAAAATTATGTTCATAAGACATAAAATTTTGTCAATCGAGCAGGCCAACAGTTACCAATTCGAAAGGGAAACAGCAATTTCTCCCCACCAACTAGAATAGCCACACGCAACAAACAGTCCCAAGTGGCTCAATCTGACCATCATCACGTGTGTGTACAAGCAAAATCAGGCAAAATTCACCTCCAATCTCTTCAGAGCTTTCAGGGAGGTGCACAGATTTCAGTTTAACTACCAATTCAATTCAAATCTCTTCGGTGATTTCAGTTTAACTACGTTCCAATCTCTTGGGTAACTTCATGGAAGTGCGCAAAATTCAGCTTAACTACCAATTCAGCCAATCCCACGTGAGAAGAGATCAGAGTATTAGATGGGAGATAGAATTGGATTGCTTGCTTACAGGCGGAGGTCGGGGCAGTGGAATCCGCTGCGGCCAAGGTAGTGCTCCACAAGCTCGTCCGGAATCTGCCACGAACACCACCGCATCAGTCACGGAACCAACCAACGACGCGGGAAGTAAGAGAGGGCGGGCAGGTGCCGTACCGTAGGTGTGTAGTCCATGAGAGAGGAGAGGAACTCGGTGAGGACCGCTTCGTCCTCGTGCCGCCCGTCACCGCCGCCGGCTGGTCCTGCCCCCATGGGCCCTCCTCCTCCTCCGCCGCCCATGCCCCCCGGCACCATGCCGCCGCCTGCGCTGTTGCTCCCCATCATCCTCCTCTCCCACGGAGCTGCCGATCTACTCTATCTCGGAAGGTTCGCCGCCGGCGAGGTTCAGAGTCGTCGTCGCCGGGGACCCGAGAAGAAGGGAGAGGGGGGAAGTCGTGGGCTGAAGAATCCCGGCCCTTTTGTAATAAGCGTTTGGGATGGGCCAATTCAGGCCCGTTTGGAAAATCATCAGCCCGGCCCACTAAACCCAATCCAAAACAAATCCACACCCACCACTCCAACCCTCTACACCGACGACCATCTCCCACTCTATCCACTCCACTCTCGTTCTCGTCGTTCTCGCCGGCGAGAGAGATGATGATTCTACGCCCGCGCTTCCTTTCCCCATCCGCCGCCGCCCATCCGGAACCCTCCAGAATCTCCTCCTCCTCATCCGCCTCTCGCCGGCGCGGTCGCCGCCGCCCACGGCACCCGACCTCCAAGCCCCCGTCGTCGTCTCCGTCTCCTCCGCCGCCGCCGCAGCCCGACCTCCGCCGCCTCACCTCCCGCATCGTCGACCTCACCCGCCGCAGGCAACTCTCCCAGATCATGGACGAGGTGGACGCGGCCAGGCGGCGCGGGCTCGACCGCGGCGGAGCGGGGGCGGGGCTCAACACCATCGTGATGAACGCCGTGCTCGAGGCCTGCGTCCGCTGCGGCGACGTCGACCTCGCGCTCCGCCTGTTCGACGAGATGCGCCTTCCGGGGGGATGCGGCGTCGACGGCGTCTCGTACGGCGTCCTGCTCAAGGTATACATACCCCTATTCATAGCCGTGTCTTATCAGTTGGGCTGTTGGGGGAAACTAGGAGGAGGACCAGGTGGGAGGGACGAACAATCAATGCGAGTCCCAGCCGCTCGCCCTCAACACGCAGATGATAAATTAACAACGGAATGACATATTGAATATTAGTGATAGAGAACGAAAGCTAGCCGTCAAACAATGTGTATTCTTCATTGTGTGGTTGTGTAAAATACCGGAATGTAAAGTATGCGAGGCCATTCTATGCTGTGCTGAGTTAATCACCCTTTGTAGCATATATATAGATATCCGAAACTGCTCAAGGAAGTTCCACGGTTATATTAAGTGAGCATGCTGATGATGGATAACAAGCAGCACTGAAACAAATATATGTGTCTTCTCTAACCGGGTAGCATGTTCCTAACTGTCAAAAAATTAAGTCAATAGCTTTTCATGATGTTATAATGGTGGCAGCACAATTACATTTCCCCACCTGAATACCTGCCAACCTATTCATTGGCCCATAACCTAGGCTCTAGGTGCTACTCCGAGCTTGATTAAATTCATCATATTATATCATCAGAAGCACGGCGCAGCCAATCTGTGATAAAAGAAGTTTCCAAATTAGGTTGATATGTTTGCTTTTAATAATCTTTTCAACCGATCCTTTTAATATTTTCTTGTGAATCAGTTGGGAACTGTATTTGTTAATATAAAATTCACTCCCCCCTGTACTTTTCCCAGCAACTTTATTTGAACTCCGTGTCAGACTGTCTGAGTTCTGAACATGCCAATTCCTGATTAACAACTGCATTCTTAATTTTCTGTGCTTGGAGTGCCCATCATTCAGAATTATTGCATCTATTAATGGATTAACTTAAATCTGAATTCATAAATTATTCCCTAGCCCTGGAATAATATGTGACAGAAGTTATTTTACATCTAGAGTTTGAGCTGATTGCACAGCTCAATAAAGAATCTGAGAGAACCTCACCGTGCCACTTTTATCCTGCTACATTATCTATTCATTGAAGGGTCTGGGGATAGCGAGAAGGATAGATGCTGCATTTGAGATACTGGAATCAATTGAGAAAGATTCTTCTATCGGGAGTCCGTGGCTCTCTCCTCATCTTATATGTGGTTTTCTAAATGCCCTTATTGAAGCAGGTTGGTACAAGATTCATCTTTTTTGTCCATCATATAATTGTTATAAGAATGCTTGGATCCACAGATATTCTGAATTATTTTTGTTCGTTAAGGAAATGCTAATTCATGAACTTAACTCTGTATCAGAACAACAGTCCTAGGTTCAAATCTAATTGTTTCACTTATTTGAATACAGTTTTCATGGTCTCTAAGTACATCTATGTATTTATAAATAAGTGATGAGTTTTAGTAAACTAGTTTTTCCAATGGCTAGAAATTATTCCTATGACCAATTCTAGTAAATCTATCTTTCTATATCGCCATGGTTGTTAGAATAGTGCAGAGTGGTCAGGATGATGTAATTAGCTTTGTCACAACTATTTATTTTGGTCACACTATTCTATTTATTGCTTTATTATGGCCTGTTCCGCTATCAATGTTTCTCTTACACACCTTAGCTGTCTGTTTACTGATAAGGTTGAGCTTTGATTTATATAGGAGATATGCGGCGTGCCAATGCTCTTGTTGCCCGTTTTCGCCAAGTACTTTATGAAGGCCACTCTGTCTTACTATACAACTTGCTGATGAAGGTGTCTCTATTTCTCTTACTGTCCTTCCACTAACTATTAATATTCCCTTTTTTTAATCAATGTAGTAATCACTCAAATTTTTGAATTGAATGTACTCCAGGGATATATAAAAAGCAACTTCCCTCTTGGAGCTTTGACTGTTAAAGATGAGATATTACGTCAAGGGTTAAAGCCTGATAGATTGACCTACAACACCATAATTTCTGCCTGCGTAAAATCAGCAGAAATTGATATGGCTATCCGATTTCTGGAAGATATGAAGGTGTCACACAAGTGTTGGAAAGGCCAGTTTTAGCCACAAAATTGTTTTGCATATGCATGTAATAGCCTGTATAATGAAAATGAGTTGCTCACATTGCAATGCAGGAAGAAGCTAATAGAGATAATAATCCTGAACTCCTTCCAGATGCTGTTACCTACACAACATTACTTAAGGTATGCTGCCCGCCAGCTTATAATATCCGTGGACAGTAGTATGTTTTTACGTGTCTTAACAAAACATAATAGTTACAATTTGCAGTGAACTTTTTCTTCGTTTACTTTGTCAGACAGCGATATTGGATTCTCTGGTACATTTTTTCTATTAAGATGTTTTGTTAAAGAGGATTTTGCTTTTTAAAAGTTTTTTAGGTACATAATTTTGAAACATGTGTTTGACAGGAAAGATGTCTTGTGACCTTCTTTTCATTGTGGATAGGCTTGTTTTGTTTCTCAATGTATCACTATTTGTTTTTTTTTTATATAATAGTTCATAACAGTACAAGTTATTGAAGTATTTTGCAGGGTTTAGGAAATAGCCGAGACCTTTATTCAGTTTTGAAGATTGTTGTGGAGATGAAATCTGCACCTATTTCGATTGACAGGACAGCATACACTGCCATGGTAGATGCCCTGCTAGCCTGTGGGGCTATTAACGGTAAGATATATATAAAATTTTCTAGTGTGGAGTTTGCTTTTTAACAGTACATAATTTTAAAATTGGGATTATACATTGTTAAGTAACAAGTGATGTAGGCCCAGTTTCTGTCGTCTGTCCTCATCTTTGATATTGTTTTCTAGCAGACTCTTTGCAATGCAAGCCATTAGGGAGAGAGGGAGGGGGTGAACCGTACCCACGCGGTTACTACTCACGCATTGCTACTATTCTTAAGGCTGTTTAGAATTTGTGTAAGCGATAATATTACATTAATTGGTTAGTTATCTCCAAAACTTTAGAGATAAGTTTTTTTACTAGAAGAGAGAATTTTTTCAATGCTTTCTTGTCAAACAAAGTAAGAAACTGAGCCTAGCTTAGTTGGTTGAGAGTCTGGAATTCTGGATATACAACAATCCTCGTCATGGCGAACTGGATGCCTATTTCTTAAAAAAGCCACACCGTTCCTCCCTCTTCTCCCTGCCCTGCCCTTATGGTGTGGCTACCTCCATGTCACCACTGGGCAGTGGTGGACCACTGGTGCCAGCCTGGGCAATGGACAGCATTTTTATTGGTTTTTTTATGGTCAACAATGGCGAAGCCACTGGCAGAGCCCAAATGGGGTGGCTGCCCGACCAGCCCAGGAGGTGGCTCCGCCCCTGCCCTTGGGCCACAAGGATCCAAGGACACCTCAACTAGGCTAAAGGCCTTTCTGTCAATCTATGCTTTGTTGGGCTACAGATTTATCTTTTTCATCTTTATGCACATGTGCTTATATTGTTCAACTGTGGCCTTCAAATTTTAGCCGGGTAACTGTTGCCTTCAAATTGGAATGTGTAACTGTAATCTTGTATGCGGTGAAATATAGTACTGCCAATTACTGAAGTGTGCTTTAGTATGGTGTTTTATTTTTGGTGGTGGTGCTATTATAGGAGCCCTGTGCATTTTTGGTGAGATAATAAAGCAGGCTGGCAACAACAAAGACTTGAGGCCCAAACCTCATCTTTACCTGTCAATTATGAGAGCTTTTGCTACTATAGGGGATTTAGATATGGTCAAGAGACTGAACAAACGCATGTGGCCAGATTCAGTTGGATCCATTAGTCGTTCGGCAAAACAAGAGGCAGATGAACTATTAATGGAAGCTGCCATCAACAATAATCAGGTAGACGTGAAACTGATTTATTTGATTTTATGATTTGGATTGTTAACCATAGAATATTTTGGTCATCTGGCTC
The DNA here is from genome assembly GCA_000325765.3 of Leersia perrieri. Classification (NCBI taxonomy): domain Eukaryota; kingdom Viridiplantae; phylum Streptophyta; class Magnoliopsida; order Poales; family Poaceae; genus Leersia; species Leersia perrieri. The sequence goes on from CM002487.1 coordinate 9,474,612, forward strand.
CTAACTTCATAAAATTTTGACTAGGATGGGAAAATAGTATCACCTTCGATTTGAGGTCCATACTATAACATTTGCTGTTAAAAGGCATTGACTATTTAACTGTTGAAGGGATCAAGGGACAATTCTTATCCAATGAAACAACTTATTCTAACATGCACCCTATTCAATGTCTTTGATTTATTAGCAAGAACAGAAAATGTAATATTTTTTTTGTGTTTTCCAAGGTCCATGATGTTTCACTATATTGCTACAAGTATATTCTTCCCATTTTTGTATTATAATAGATGGACATTGTGATTTCTGGTAAACAATTTAGGTGGCCAAGGGACCTGGTCTTTCTGCCCACACAAACAAAATAGAGTTTTATGAATATGCAAACGTTCAATATAAATGCCTTCCATGGTATGATTAGTCAAAGAAAACAAGCAGTACTTCAATATGAGCAGTGCAGGACTGATTTGTTGCCCTTTTATGCCTTCCATATAAGGGATGAATTTAAACCGAAATGTTGCACATTACATAAATATATGTGCAGTACTTCTTTGAACTTTTGGGCATTTTACTATTTTAGAATTGTCAAATGTACAACTCCATCGTTTACTTGTTGACTTTTCAGCTACAACCAAATTTGAATTTTAAAACTTAATTATAGAGTTGATTTTGAGTTTTTTATCGTAATTTATTTTCCACCGTTGGCTTTTAAATAGCTAAGAACATAGACATTAAAGATTTACCCATAAATTATGCCAGTGTCACAAAATGGGGTGCTATCTCCTGTGTGCATAAAGCACTGTTTTCCTTTTTTTTTCTTTTTGCTCAATTGTATATCTTTACGAAGCTTAATGTTATGTGGTCATAATATCTTGAGAAAGCTGAATTATTTTAAAATATGTCTTAATCATGTCCTGTGATCGGTGAACTGTCAATTAGCCTATGTATTATTAGATGTCACAGCAGTGCAATGTTCATGAGTTTGCTCCACTCCAAGATTTTTCTTTCTTGAATGTCTTTGCTTTTATCTGTGTTAAATGGAATTAATATTTTCAAATTTTCATGTTTCTACTACTAAAAGACTCTTTATTTCCAGATTGACATGGCTAGAGGACTTCTAAGAAAAATAGTGAATGAGAAGGAGTGTTTCTCTTGGACAAGTAGAGTAGGCATGGTATTCTTCATTTGATTTTGTTCTTACATACTACTACTTCACTTCATTGATTGTAATGGTTAGCAGTTAGCTACAGCAGGGACATGGAACAATTATCTTGAAAACTTAACTTTCTTAAGTGAATTTGCATGCTGTAAGCATGTTTTGATCTTATATAGCAAAACTGAACCTTTCCAGTCTGGCACTGTTCCCTTCGTATTCTATATTTTATTATTTCTGAACACATTATGTTGTTAATTTGTTCGATTTTCCCATACTATGTTTTTAATAATTGGAATGGATGTTCATTTACGTAGAATTTTCATATTTTAAGATATATTGGTATTTTACATGGGCGAACTACATAATTCAACTCAGCATGGTCTCAAATGTTTCTGGACTTGCTATTGTGCATTATCGTGTAACCATACAACAAATGTTGCAAACTTCTTGGAGAGTCTATAATTGGTTTCAACAAATTCTACCTTAATGCTTCTGTTATGTGAAATTGCAATCCAGTTTATCAGATATTCATAATATCATCTACGCAAAAAAAAAATTCACACCCATGAAGTCATGTGATAGCCTATTTTTAAGTGAACTATCATGCCAATATTTGATGATATATTATGATTGGTTGTAACTTAAAAATAGAAAGTTTTGTGAACTATATTATACATATTTCTGGTGCCTAAAAGCCAAATTTTCTTTTTATTCTGACCCTTCTATTAAAGTAAGCTAATTTGTTCTGTTCGTATCAGGTGGCAGTTAAAGTTGAAACGCTGTCTGGATTCACCAACTCTCTTCTTAGGCCACATGTTTTTCCACAGGCTAGTTGCTTGCTATGTTCATATTTTATACCCCTTTTTCCGCCGCACTCTGCTAGGCCATATCTGAAGTGTGTGTATTTCAATTGTAGATTGTCTTGGATGATCCTGTTGAGAAGTATATGGTTCCATTTCAAGAAACCCAGCCATTGCATGCTGACCTAATCTTGGATGATGTTGTCATGCGATTCTTCGAGGATCCTGTAGTTCCTATTGTCGATGACTGGGGAAGCTGTGTTGGAATTGTTCACCGACATGATTGTACCAAGGTACGCTATCTCCTTAGTTGGCGCCACCGCACCAGCAATAATAGTGTTCATCCTTGCATGAAAGCTAGTGGAATGGTTACCACTGGCTTTAGCGACTGGGACTGGTTTTCTGATAAAACAAAAATCAGTGGTACTCTTCCAATAAACTAGTAACAAATTTTGATTGTTTTCATTTTTAATTTGTGGGGATATATATTTGCTTGCGATATTAACATTAACAAACTCAAATAATTTGGACGTTCTTGTCCATGATGAACCATAGGTTTGCTCTTATCCTTTAATAAACTCATTGGTACACTATCTAGTGCTAGAAGCGGCAGCGAAAGGCTGCCACACCTCTTTCAAACATCGTACCATGATATAAAGTTTCTTAAATCTTCTCTCAGATGGATGCGCCTCTTCTTTCAATGTCAAGAGGACCACCGTTATGTGTTCCTACCTCAACCTCCGTCGAGCATGTCATAGATCTCCTCCTCAGAGAAAAATCTCAAATGGTGGTTGTGGTGAAACGAGGCAACATGTATGAAGGCAGCTACACATCGAGCTCACGCCCGCTGGGAGTTTTCTCCCTAGCAATCTTGTGGAAGTTCACCGTAGACGCATCAGACATCGACGGCGTGGGCGCATCGTAACAGCTCCAGAAGGATGTGGAAGCCAGCAATTGTGGCGGGATGCATTGCTAGTTCTATGACTCCACATCTGTAATTGGTTGAGTGGAAAGTGCTGGCCAATGAATGGTTTTTGGTCTGGCCAATGAAAGGTTTTTGACTTGTCCAATGAATTAGGCCCGGTTTAGTTCTAAAAAATTTTCACCCAAAAACATCACATCGAATTTTTGACACATACATAAAGCATTAAACGACGAGACAAATCTTTTAAGCCTAATTATAACATGATTAGCCATAAGTACTACAGTAACCAACATACGCTAATGACGGCTTAATTAGTCAAAAAATTTGTTTTACAGGCTAGCCAAATTAGTTTTTTCATTCACGTCCAAAAACACCTTCTCACATCTGGTCAAATGTCTAATGTCTAATGTGATGTTTTCTTAAAAAGTTTTTCACCAACTGCCCTGCCAGTCGAATGGACCATCCTAGCAGAAAGCATTGTCATCGACGATCTTCTGTAGTGATTCTGACCCCATGACATGAAATTCGATGCACACATAAAAAGTGGGCTGTGGGGTGTGGACCGGGTATTGTGAACCAATGGAACCAAGATGCTTGCAGGCCAAGTGGCCATGGTCCTTATGACCTTATCTAGTGGTACCAGATTATCTTCTTCTACTCGCACCCCGGTGTGTAGTAGGGCTGTCAAAAAAGCTCGGAGCTCGCAAGCTGCTCGAGCTTGGCTCGCTCTAGATTCGATTTGAGCTCGGCTCGAGCTCTTAACGAGCCGAACTCGAGCCTTGTCTCAAGCTCGCGAGCTTGGTCGAGCCGAGCTCGAGCTTCTTCCGAGCCTCACGTTAGGGATAGTTTTCATTATTTATTTGATAAGCTAGTGGATTATCTATAAATTACTATATATTTATATAATAAAATAATATTTATTAGTATCATATATTAATTGTTTAAGTCGTTATTACCATTTCTTCTAATATGATTAACTTAAAATTAGTTTTTATTCATTAAATATCATATAATATATGTTATTACGAGCTCGAGTCGAGCTCGCGAGCCTAATCGAGCTCGAGCCGAGCCTACTTCAGAGCTCGAAAATAATATAGGCTCGACTCGAGCTCGGCTCGAGCCTACGCAGCCTGGCTCGCTCGAGCTCGGCTCGTTGACAGCCCTAGTGTGTAGTCCATGTCTCAACCAATGGGGGAAAACCTTACCTGCCGCCTTAGTCCTTCACCGGGGGACCAAAGGTTGCAACAAAGCAAAGACCGGCAGATCTAGTCTCTGCAACCATGTTCAATGCTTATTTCCACGGATGCAGTCGTGTTGCATCCCTTTATTCTGCCAGTACTTTCCTCGTTAGCTGCTTGCAGCTGAAAGGCAGCCTGGTTTGAGACAACGCGGTTCATTCCAATCCACATGCCGACGACCTCGTCGAGACGACGACGGTGGATGCATGCATGCGTCGGGACCGCGCGCCGCGCACCTGTACGCTCGCCCGGTACGCCTGCGCGCGCGCCGTTGTTACACAAGCGGAACAGCATATATGCAGCGCAGTGCTGGAAGGGTCGCCAATCACGTGCCGGGTGCATGTGTCCTACCAATATTTTGACTATTTTAATAGTGTTATATATATATGTTTGGTTTGCAATAATTCTTGTCCATATTAATATAAATTCTATACAAATAAATTTAGTAATGCCAAAAGTTGCAATGTTTTAACACTATTAAAATTTAGTAGGATAAAAATTGATAGCAATCCAAGCAAGCCCTTCACGACGGATATGCACGGACTGACAGACCGGCCGGCCCAGCCCCAAAGCAGGCAGGCACGCACTTGCACGGCGCCGATCGAGCGTGCACACCAACGCCTGTAGCTACGTACCCTGTCTACTGTATGTACGTACGTACCTGGCCCCGGCCCTTTGCATCGTCTGTATATCGATCGTAGATACTCCACATATACTAAACGCTCAGTCGCAATGGCAGCTACGTAGGCTTTAATGTGTGGCCCCTGCCAGCCGTACTGGGAACCTTTGGATATCTGCATATGCTATGCACATTATATTGATAGATAAATGGAGAATCTAGGGCTGAAGCCTGGATTTGTATTAAAGATGTTAATTGATTCGTTATGGTCGAGTCGATGGGCTAACTTTTGCTTGCTACTAATTGCACGCTATTGTTTACTTATAGCTTACCTACTATAACAGAGACGCATGTGTGAAATAGTAGCACAAGTGAAACCATCATTTAATTTGGACCATCATGAACGTTGTGGTGTCGACTTAATCTGGCCGAATTATTAACACATTTCAGTTAACCAGTTGACCACTTGACCTGACGTAGTACAAATGTTGCATCATCAAGCGACAACACGACACATCGAGGTCTTGTCTCTATCAACTAGCAAAGCCACAATAAAAAATAACACCGGCAGATTTTCTGCCCGTCTTGCAAGTTGGAACGTTGCAAGCAATGATCGATGATCAACATTTGCTAACATTTGCTTTGTAAGAAAGTCATAACAGCCCTGTCTTTTATATAATTGTAGTTTGTGATCTAGGTACCGGAGTATATATATTTATATTATATAGTATGTCCAAACCCATAACAAAAGGTCGCATCAATGTGTAACAATTAAACAACTGCTCCCCCGTCCCAAAATGACTATTTTTTCCAGCTATGCATCTCGATTAGTCAAAAATGAAGTCTTTTTAAGGATGGAGGCAGTACTATGTAATACTAGAAGGCTGCGTTCAGATGTAAAAGGAGAAAAACAGGGATGTCTAATTCCTACGGTGTTTTCCTCTCTTTTTCCGTGCACGCTTCCCAAATGACTAAACGGAGCATTTTTCTTGCCAAAAAAATATACATGAAAGTTGTCGAAAAACCAAAATAATTTATTTTTCAAGTTTAAAATAGCTAATACTCAATTAGTTACGTGCTAATGATTTTTTTCGTTTTGTGTGCAGCAGTACTATTCTTTTTTTTCACTTTTTGCTTTTGTAGGAAACGAACACAGCTGAAGGGTAGTATACCAAATTACAATAGATGATCGGCAAATAAGCACTACTATTTGAAAGACATTAATTTACCTGGTCAGTTGATTAATTGTTTCATTATTACTAGTATTTTAGGACGCAAACAAATCAACCACATATCTAAACATGTAATATACTCCATTCGTTACAAAATATAAGCATTTTGGCTGAGATGTGACACATCCTAATATAATGAATCTGAATGGAGTATTACATAAAAAATGACACATGTTACATATGTAAATTAACCAGAGACTTACTCTTATATTTATGATGTGTCACAATAAATCATAGGTTGAACAATTAACACACATGGAGGTCATATATTTCACTGGCTCTCATATCATTAGGCAACCTTCCATGATAAGTAAGCAATAATATGTGTAAAAGCATCCAATAAACACATCAACAACCAGAAAAATAGGAATAAGCGATAGATTATACCTGATATTGTAATTGAAACATATATTTTTAATATATTTTAAGGCCTGGTTATATGTGTAACCTTATTTTCACTACACATGTCCCAAAAGTAGTGACACCCCATCCGTCGCTGTAGGCATGTTTGTCGTCACACCATGTGTCATAGAACTTCCCCGACAAAAGTTGCGTGCCACTGAAAAGCTTGTCGTTAAATGTATTTGACGACAGACATCAAAGAGTATAGTTTTATTCATGAAGATATGCATATTACAACTCTAATCTACTAATAATACACTAAATTTATTACTCCATCAAGATATTCTCACGCTACTAGATGATATTTTTGAACATTCTCATTAGCAAAGAGATATTAATTTTCAAGATTAGATGAGTAGTTAATTAGTTATACCTTTGTCAATTAAAAAAAGTAAATCTTACACTTCACGTGCACGATAAGGAAAAGATTTTAGGAATCGAATAAAAACCAGTCACTAACCCTAGATTTCAAACGATAGACAAGGATGTGTTACCGCTCGGTTGGCCATTTGGCAGTCGCGGTGATAAGAAATTCCATTTAGTCATAATAAGCGTGCATGTGGGGGGTTCTTATTAATTCCAATTCCTAATAATACCAATTGTGCATTGATATTTTGTCTTAAATTTGCTTATAAATTCTTAGGAATATTTGATTTCCCCCAAATTTCTAATGTGTCAAATAAGTCTTTATTCATATAAGCATTACACATATACTTTTCATCTTAAATGATATATATGCCACAAAGAAAAATAATAAATATTTATTAAAGAGTGAAATGTATAATATTGCCAGTTAATATGAGTTTATATATCATTTTATTTGTAATTTAATCTAGAGCAAAATATGAAATATTTTCATAACAACATAATGAGACATTGAAGATGTTTCATGATAGTTGAATATTTTGTTGATAAGCCTAAATTCATCTAATCAATTTAATTATTCACGTCAACTTGGTCTCCTAGACACAACTTGCATTTTCAGTATTTATGAAATCCATTAGATTTATATACTATATGCATATGTTTCATGCCTTTGTTGTAAATATTTTCTAAAAAAATATTTCTACTAGTATTTTGAGAAAACTTCCATACTATAGTCGTCCATTATAAAGTACTCCATCTGTTCCATATTGCAAGAGGTTTTTAACCTTTTTTAGCTCTTGTATATATCCACTAACATCCATATGAATTTAGACGCATATATGAAGCACATACATTAATCCATGAATCACATTCACAACTAACAAATATTTAGAATGTATTTTGATTACCAGATTCATGACAAATGTTACTCTAATTTATTCATAGAAATATTGATATTTATGGAAACACTTGTAGCACTGAATATTACCTTAAAGAATTATGGATTGTGTATATTTAGTAAAATATCTCTCAAGATCTAAAAAAATTAATTAAGTAACTTGGATGGATATAATTTTATTAATATGTGCAATAATTACTATTAAATCATGTGAATATCCTAAGTGGCATATATTACGCAGCACGGACACACAAGCTAGCTGCCAGTGTTCAGGTGGAAGGATATACTTATCATAAATAAGTTATTGTGACTAGAACGAGTGGTAGAAATTATAGATTGAATAAATTATATGGGCATGTAGTACTTTTCTTGATTATATTTGTCATTCACTAGCTAATCAAATAAGAGCTTACAATTATTTACACACATATCCTATGGTCATTTCCATGTCTAACTAATTAAACAATTTCATTGTATTTCATTATTTGCTACACTTCCAATGATATTCTCGTAAATTTATTGGTAAGAATATGCAAACCAAATTGGTTGCTTTAATTCAGCACACAAATTAATTTATTTTTAAGTTGTCTTAATAGAGCTATACTCAAAAGCTATCATTGAAGTGCTTAGTCTATTAGTAACTTAATATATTGGAAGCAGTAACTAGTGTTGGGTGCTAGTAGAGTGTTGGGTGCTAGTAGGATGCTACCATGACTGTAAACACGTTCCCATTAGAGTAAATACATCCCCTAATTAAAGTAGTACAAATGTGTCTCACCAATGTTACATATAAATGATAGCATGCTAGTAGCGCATAGGGGGTTGTATAGTATGTATCTGCCAAATCTATTATCCTAACTTCACTATTATATTGATCTCTATAGTTTCCGAAAAATTTTGGGGTGCCCGGAATTCCTAAAATTTGATAATTCTATCAGAATATCCAGATAAACTTTTGAATTACAATGTTTGATATATTTGACTGGAAGCAATTGTGAACGTGGTTGGCCTAGAAACAGTGGAGGAGAGTCGTTGTCATGCCGGGAGGAAGGAGAGCATTGCTGCATGCAGTCATTGCTGGTATTTGCCCCGTTTTCTACTACTGGTATTCTGGCTGAATTTTTTAATCATTCTGGCTGAATTTTTTAATCAGTGTGGCTTACCTCCTCTAGGACCACTGGTAGGCCCAAAATTTCAAAAATTTCATATAAAAAATGACTACTGGACTGATCAAATAGAGAGATACTAGTTTGTTATTTCTTGACGGATTGTTATATTGAGAGAGCAGGTCTGGTTAATTCTTAGAAATGCCGGATACAGGTCATGAGAGCTAAGCTACTACGTAAGATTGATTTTCAGTGATGGGTATCATTTCATTAGTGATGAACGGTCTAGTCGTGTACATTACTAGACTGAGTAGATGTTAAAAGAGAGTGAGGGAGTTGATGATAGCATTTACGGTGTACGTGATGCATTTCACATATCAACTAACAAAGATTTCACATATCAATTAACAAAGAAGGCGATCATTCCAATTCGAGAAGAGAAATAATGTCTATGTTAGTGCTTCTTGTTTTGTTGGTGTTTTCTTTGGGCTTGTATGTTTAAGCCTTGATGTCAGTGGATTGTTTAAACTTTGTAATTAGTGGCTGTAGCTGAAGTTAAGGCCGGTTAATCCATTATCTAAAAAAACTAATTAATCAAAATGAGCAATCAGAAATAAACAAGCTAGTTTTCCCCTTATGGCTAGGAGCAGATAGTTTAATTTCTTTCGGTAATAATGTCAACAAATTAAATAGAGAGAAGAAAAGCACCGGGAGGTGCAAGCTTACTTTGCTAATTCACAAGCAATCTTTTTTTTATCTATCCAAAAATATATTTGCACATAGGCTAGATTTATGTTGTGTTGGCGATTGGCAAGGATATTGATTTTGTTTATATGGTCGCGTGAGGAGTTGAAACTTGAAAGAATGAACTAAGCATGCATATCACATCTCAATAAAAATAATGTAACATATGTTTTCTGTCCCCACCCACCCAAAACTGGGAACTCCTAACTTTCCTACTATCGAAGAGGGAAATAGGAGAGGGCTGATATGGTTGGTAAATAGTATCGTGGATGAAATATTCACATAGAATATGCACAGTCTAAAAATCACCAGGGGAAGCCTCTCTCAGTGAAACACTTTTATTACAGATCTACCCAAATAAACCAGCTAATTGAGAGGGAAAAAAACAACCAAAACAACAGAGAACATGCAGCAGTTGAAATTTCCATTAATTGACAAACCTCTCTTGGTTCATAAAGATGGATGGATCCATAAAAATCCAGCACACGAGAGCAGCATGAAAAAACATGTTCTTGACAATTGATACACACTGACACACACACTAGATATCAACGGAGAGAGAAATGCCCAATTGAGAAATTGGGGAAAGCTAACTTAGTACGTAGGCTTCACGACATACCGAAACAACAGAGCAGCGAAAAGCCGATCGACGAGGAGGCCGGCAATGGGGATTACAGCCTGAGAGACAGGTCCAGCCCGCTGCCGCCGTACTCCGGCGAGCTCTTGCCACGCGAATCCACACTCACCTTCTTATTAGCTGCTGGAGTATTGCCCGTGTAGCCTCCGTCCTCCGCCGCCGCCTGCTGCCCCGGTGGCGCGCCGTGTGCGCGCGTCGCGGCGGCGAGCTCCCGCCGTCGCTTGGCCAGGCTGCGCTCGTACTTGTGCGCGTTCTGGTGGCCGCCGAGCGCCTGCGAACTGTGGAACTTGCGGTCGCAGTACATGCAGAGGAAGAAGCCGATGGGCTCCGGCGGGGAAATTGAGGAGTAGTAGAGGGTGAGCTCAAGGTTGATGTCGTTCTCTTCCCTGTTCACCTCCATAATAGCCCCCCGCAAGAGTCTATGGAACTGTGTGTGCCTCTGTGTGTCTGAGAGAGAAATGAGAAATAGAAAAATGAGCGAGCTTTGGTTTGCAATATTGAAATTATTGTGCAAAGCATGATTCAATATACACCAAACAGTGTTACACTATTCCGCAGGATTAGGTTACTGGCCACGGAGGCAGTGGACGGACATCGCGCACGTTTGTAATGGGAATTGTAACAATCACATATTTTTCACATACGGATAAGATCGATCGAGGTGCATCCCTTTGATGTTCGAGCTAGCTACATGGAGTAGTAGCTAAACTACCAAGATAGCTATTGGTCACTCATTTGTCACTCGAAACTTCGGAAGATCCGCTATGTACTATTGACGCTTGTATCACTATCATGTGGGTCCACGGCCCTGCGCACATGTATGCATAATTCCGTCCAAAAATAACTATGTCGTATCCACGCGAAAGTTACTATATTTTAAAAACTATGTCGTATCCACGCGAAAGTTACTATATTTTAAAACGAATAGAATAATATAAAGGAGGTCGGGCGCGGTGGCAGCCTAGCGCCGAAGCCCTCCGCCAGATCCGATGGAGGGGAGGTGGCCGGCGGCGGCCAAAGCCCTTCCCTTCGCTAGATCCGGCAGAGGGGAGGTGGCAGGCGCGGCGGGCGGCGGCGAGCCGCTTGGAGGGCACGACTGGTGGGAGCCGGTGGCCGGCGCGCGGCGGGGGGAGGGAGTGGCCGACGCCGGCCAGGCACTGGGCCTGGGAGGCGGCGTCCTGCCAGGCAGTGCCGACGGCTGGACGGTCGAGCGACAACAGCCAACGGAATTTTTTTTAGATTTTTGATGAATTTGTTTTTGAGAATGGCTGATATATTTGATCTAGAAAAAATGATGTGAATATATGTGATCTATTTGTAATGTCTCTTGATGCATTTTTGAGAGTTTTGTGATGTATTTGAGATGATTTCGGATAAAACTATGTGGGTTGGGGATGATTTGATTAAAAACAAAAAAAACAAAAAAAAATACAAGCTAGTAGCTGACTCTCTAGCCTCTTTTTGTCCCGGTTGGTAACCCCGCCGGGACTGAAAAAAACTATTTTTAGTCCCGGTTATTTCAACCAGGACTAAAAATGAGCATTTTTAGTCTCAGATGGTTAGATCCGGTTTGCAAACCGAGACTAAAAAGGGTTGCAAACTGGGGCTAAAGAGGTATTCTCCACTAGTGATACATATGCTCTTATTAGGTAGAGTAGATTACTTTGACGACACTACCGTTTAACTTCAAACACCTGACTCCTACTACCTCTGTCCCATAATATAATTAGTTTAGCTTTTGCACGGGTAAAAAGACTTAGTTGTTATCTTGGGATGAGTGACGTATAGGTCCAGACTAGTGTCTAGCTAGCTATAATAAAGACAAGAAATAGTAGAGGTAGTATAGCTAGTTTAGTGGTAAAAATCACCTTTAGGTTCTAGTTTGCTATATTTGAATTCTACTTGCGAGTATGGCCGGCTTATTAGACAGACAGTAGCGCTGTGAAAAACAGTCTTTTATCAGCTACTAGCTGATTCCTAGGCCTCTGCCTCGCAGTACAGCCTTGCATGTCCGGACTAGTGTCTAGCGAGTATGGCCGGCTTAGACAGACAGACAACCAATGAGAAGACACGAGGTTAAGGCTGCAGACGACGGCGTGACCTACCGGTGGGACCGCGCAACCCCCGCAACGGAACAGAAGACACAGCGCGCTAGCTCGCTGCTATGGCGCCGGCCGGCACATATAGCGCACATGACACGCGCGGCCGTCGCCGTCGTCTGTACCTCCCTCCGACGTGGGCTTCGGCGCGCCAGTACTCCGCACGCTGCGTTCCCATGCAATCGCCATTATTTGGTCGGACGTCGATGTTGCCCGTCTGTCTCGATCTCTCTCGCTCACACCGAGACGGATTAATGATACTAGTGGCCAACCTATATAATATATATTATGTATTGTACGGTTTATTATTGTTATTGTCATGAAAACTAAAACCGTAATAAAACTGTAATAGTGTGTTAAACATATTGGTTGTATTGTGAATTATTTCTACATAGAATTAAAAAAGTGTCAGGTTCCTTATAATTTTCTAATAATTAGTTACATGCGTTCGAATCAAATTTAAAAATTACAGAAAGTCGATTACTTTAGTTTCGCATGATTATATGGAAGCCTTTTGACGCGATAACTATAAAAATATGTGCCTAATATTTCTTCTATTATTATCTACTTTGTTCATTTAATAATTTTGAAATAATTATTTCATAGTATTCTCCACTTGAATTAAGTATCCATTTATAATTTCCATGATATAATAATTCTGGAATTTAATATTAATAAGTACTGTGTTGTAATCTTGTTTGTTCCATATCACACCTCTATATTAATACAATATCGTAACACATATTAGTTTGTAACATCTTATTTAAAGGACATTCCAAAGTGAGCATAGCTCCATTGCCCATTGGTGAGGATCTTGGTTTAAGATGCTCATCCAGGTTTGAGTTCTAAACTAACATGGATAGCTCGTAGGACTTTAATGGACTTAATGTTCATTGAGAAAAATACAATTTTCCGTATTGATTAAATAAAAGAGAATAATGGAAGCATTATTATGACTACAACTTTGACACACCCAAATTTATTTGATTTGCAGGAAATAGGGAAATTCCCGGAAATGAAATTATGCAATCTTTGGGAGCGAACTAAATAACACTACTCTCTCTTTGGGCCAAATGCAAAATCATGCATGTGCCTCCGAAAAAACTATTAGAAATCATTTACGTGGTCGTGCATGCCGATGGGTCCACATTGCGTGAACTTGTGTGATAAGCCTATGCTTACCTTGCAAACTGCAGAAGCACGATCTAAATCTGTCTGTCATAAATCTTGGGCACTGATAGTCGATGTATGTAGTTACGTACATGGAAATCAAGGTAATAATCACAATTGCTTGGATATCTTTTCACTTCTTTACTTGTTTGATGTTATGGCCTGGGCGCCTGGCAGAACACATTGAAAGTGTGCAGTCACAGTCAATCACCGGCGAAGAAGAACGACTGTTTGACGGCGCCGCCGCCGTCGTCGCCGCCTTGGGTGTTCGTCCGAGCATCTTGCGTTACACCACACCACCTAAAAAATTTCGTGCATGCTCTAACAATTTTGGTATGTGTTGGGCTTAAATACCGATGTTTCATTTAGAACAAACCAGATTAATCTAGATTGGCCTTAAAAATCGGTGGTAGATTTATTTAAGAAATTCTCGGTGGTAATTTACATGATTAGTGCGAACAACAACCTACAGATTTTTCGTTTACATACAATTGATAACATGTCACGACTCGCCCCTCGGCCACCGTAATAGGTAACCCGAAGGAGGGCATGCCGTAGAGCAACAGCGAACTGTTTCCTACGGAACCACGTAACGAGTATCAGTCCCAGGATCCCGTAGCTGGTACCCACGGTAACAAAATGAAATCAAAAAGAATTCTAGTAAATAGATAATACCTTTACGTGGCGCCTACAACTTCAACCTGATCTAGCAGTAAGAAAGGAAAAACAACAACAGAGAGGGGTGAGTACTTTCGTACTCGCAAACCATGGGAAAAGTGTAATATGCGGGCTTCAAAGAACGGTTAGTTTTAAGTGTAAAACAACTTTCTTGAAGATACTACAAGTGTGTCAGGATTTTAATTGAGTTTATTAATTAACAACTGTAACAGTAAATATATCGGGGTATGGCAACACAATCACAACCATAATTTATCACGAAGCTCAAATCATATCTCAACAATTTCTTCGAATTGCATTAACGCAAACCATATCGCATTCTCAATGTCGAGCATTCCTTGATGCCTCGACTCCTGGATCCCGTGGATCCTATCTCTGGCCCCGAAGGCCTCTCAATCACACACCAAAATCCAACTCGCAACACATGATTTCCATCCCAGAGAGTTTTCCAAAAACATTGGTAAAACAAAACTATGCTTAGAGAATCACCGCACAATTGTTCCTAACCGTGAGCACGCCTATTCGGATAGATTTAACACTTTGCAGAGGTTGTACGTCTTACCCACACAACACGAAGCTAACACCAAAACGGATCAGGAATTGGAAGTTCGTGACAAGGTTTTTCCACAGTTAGTTTAGGCTTTCCCACATTGCATGGTCGGGTCGACTAACCGCGCAACTAATATCAGGCTATTCATGCAGCCATCGTCTACTTAGGGCACATATCCAGGGTACTACGGATCCCGTGTCCCCCTCACAAGGCCAGACCCCGGCGATCCCAGGGCCTGAGTCCCCCTCCATACGTAAGGACCCAATGCCTGTCACGCACTACATACCTTACCCCTGTTGTGTCCCGCAACCATCAACATGCAGACAAGCATAATCTTGCTAAGTAATCATCCAGAGGCATACCCACGTAGCTCGCGTGGTCGCGCGATAATATGCTCGAATGGAATTCCCAAAGGAATCGGTCCTTAAATAGGAAAACTTGTCCATGCCCTCATGGTCAAGCCTTACCCAATTTTTCGCAAAACTCATTTTCACTTCGCAAATCATTTCTCAAAACAGTTCGCAACCCTTTTTCTCAAAGTCATATCACAGAGTAAAGTATGGGGGTTTAGTCGGACAATCCTACTCGAGAGCCTAAATTCCCAACAGTACCATCGGGATGTATCGACAAGGGTTCACAAGTATTCAATTCGTACGGGAAAATAATACAACTGTTGAGTAGGTCCATCGATATAATCATCGAGGCCGGGTTGGATAATCGTGCACAATCCTAATGCGAGTTGCAAACATTTTATTTGTAAACTAGGAGCAATATGATCAAAGGGTGGCTTGCTTGGGTGATGATTTTCCGGTCTTCAAGTTTCGGAGATAAATCCGACGCGCGATCGATCCGAGAAAGCCATCGGGTCTTCACAGCTTCTTAATTTACGGCTTCGGTAGAGAAAATTCCCGGGACGAACGTACGCTAGCGAGCAATACATAGAAATCCTACCGGAGTCTACAAAATAAAATAATTATAAATATGATTAGTAATGCCATAGGGTAGATTTCGGGTTCGGTGGAATTTTCGGGAGTTGAATAGGGTCAATCGAACTTACGGTTGAGGAGATAAGATTTTTGGAAGGCGGGCGGTATTATCGATATATGTATATGGACGCAGGAAGTTGGGGGGGGGGCAAACTGAATTTTATACTTTGGATTCTGGAATGGGTAAGGGGAGACCAGGGGCGGACTTTGTGTCTGGGCTTTTCTTCTTGGTTCTCTCATGGTCGAGGTTCGGTTGGAGGGGACTGGCCCAGGTGGAGGGGATAAACGGAGGGATAGGGGGAAAATGGGTATACGGATTCTTCCCCTTTCTTTTCTTTTTCTTCGTTGTCTCATTCTTTGGTGTGGTGGCCGAGACGAGAAAATGGTGGCGGCGGCGTAAGGGAAGGCGCATTGGTGGCTGATGGATTGGAGTCGGAGGGACTACAGGTGAGCTTGTCGTGATTGGTTGGGGCTGGGAACAGGGGAACCAAAACTGAACTTGGACCCTTGGTGGGCTACATCTTCGGGTGGAGGGTAGGGGGACCAAGCTTAGACTTTCTTGGTGTACTGGGGCTAGAGGGGTTGGAAGAAAAGGGACCCAATCTGAACTGGTTTAGGGTATAGAAGGTTGCGCTGTCATAGGGAGGACCAAAAATGGACTCGTATTCCAAAGTGGTGGATATTGTGTCTGAGAATTAGGGACTAGAACTGAACTTTATTCCTTATAGGGATGGGCCATGCAGTAGCGGAGAGGGATTAAAAGTGAACTTTCATTTCTATCGGCTGGAGACAGAGGGATGCAAAGTGGACTTATTTTTTATGGCGGGATTTGAGGAGGTTGGCGGACCGAGGTCCAACACGCTCACGGGCCGGCCCATCAGCGAAAAAAAGGAAGGGGGAATTTGGGAGTGAGAGGAAAGGGAGGGGGCTGACAGTGGGGTCCACTTGTCAGTTCCTTCTTCTCCTCCTTCTCTTCTTCTCTTTTCTCCCCCTTTCTTCTTTCTCCTCTTCGGCGCAGACTGCAGCGAGAGGGAGAGACGAGAAACAGCGAGCGGCGGCGGAGGGCAGGGAAGGGTGGAGATGGGGTGCCGGCGGCGAGCCGGGGGGTGGATGGTGCGGGGGTTCTGGGCCGGCTTTTATAGCTGTGGCCGCGGAGGAGATAAGAACGGCGACGGGCCCGGCGGCGAGGCGCATTAACGCTGCACATGGGGCAGCAGTAGGGAGTAAAGGTGGCCGGTGTCGTCGTCTTGCGAGGAGAGGTGGGGTCAGGAGCAGGGAACTCCGGTGAGGCGACACGCGGCGGCGATAGTTGGGGTGGACGGACACGGTGAGGCCTGGAGAGCGGCTCGGTTCGACGAAGATAAATACGGTCGGCGCAGCGTTTGCGGGCTGAGCTTCGTCGGGGAACAACCGGCATAGCAGGCGGTTGGGCAGCGTTTAATGGTGCGCAGGGCGCGGTGGGCCTGCGGCGGAGGGGTTATGGCGAGGCGGCCGAGCGGAAACGGGACGGGATGGGAGGCGGCGTCATCATGGTTCAGGGCCCACTGCGTCGGGGCGACATGACGACTCGTGGTTTGGCGCGGCGCGACGACACGGGCTGCAAGGGCAGGCGGAGTGAAGGCAGCCATTCGAGTGGCTCGTCGCGGAGCGGCGGGAGGTCCGGAGGGTAAAGGCGGGTGCGGCCGATGCTGTTTGCGGGGGCGATGGGCACGGCGCGTCGATGTCCTGACACACGGCGGC
>CM002487.1:9492048-9510651 GCA_000325765.3 Leersia perrieri
GTCACATGGCCTCCCGACTGCTCTAGACCTCGGTTTCTCCCTGAACGTAGTCCCAGTCCTCGCTATTGACCAAGCATTGACCTCAAGTCACCTACCCACAATAGACAAAACAACCGTTTCCGGGCACAGATTCGCAACCTGACCCACATCAGTCACACGCACTCACACCAATAACCTCAAACATTCCAAACCAATTTTATTTAATTTATTATTTATAAAGCTAATTTGTTCATCACAAAATATTAATCAAACCTTGATCTTACAAGGGGTTGAGATCTAATTGGCACTTAGAGCTAATTAAGCAAGCAAAGAACCAAATTTTTTTTGAAAATACGATTTTTAAATAAAATAATTTTACGACGGAAAAAATCAGGTCACGACATAACAACTTTGCAATTTTCACTGAAGTGTGTGGGACTGTTGTAACGCCCCAGGTATCCACATATCTAGAGTGATACACTGAACCTAACAAAAATATACTAACTTCTAAAATTATTAGAAATTTTGGCAGTCTCCGCTGTATTTATGGACATCCACGACAGATGGTTTAATAGATAAACAATAACTATCAACCCAGAATTCCAATCCAACAATAAGTCCACCTAAACCGCAGCAAAATAGTAAATACCACTTCAATCGGCCTTTACAATTCTACTTTAAGATTTATGCTAATCAAACTAATGAGCTAAGATTATGTAAGTGTGTGCAAAAGGTGTTGATCAAGAAGCTACTCCCATCCCATACATGTCTGGATCACTTAGTTCCTAAAAAACCAAATGAAACACAAAAGAGTAAAAATACTCAGCAAGTACAATATAGAACTAAAAGAACATGCACTTGGATACAACATATCAACCATAAAGAGAAACCAAATGAAAAATTGAACTGTGTTTGAAATTTATAACAAGTAGTAGTTCCCCTCCCGAGCATACATGGACATCCTTTAAGCGTTACCGGTAAGCCGAGTAAAGTGGGGCCAGCGCTTACTCATAGGATCATGGACATAGAAGCAAATAAACTCCATGGCTACGCATGGTATTGAATTTTCAAAAATTGAAATAAATATCTCATGAACATAAATATATAACTTGAATATAAACATGAACATGGAATATCAAGAGAAATAAATATACATGAATGATTCAACATTGCAACAAAGAATACACAACAAACCGACCATTTAAACATTAGGAAGTTCATCATGCACTTGCCTTTAACCCTGTCGGTCAAACGGCGTAACACCTCATGTACCGGAACCCTCCACACCCTTGAAGCACTAATTTTAGAAGAACCACAGAAATTTGGGATGCCCACAAAGATCCCTAATTTTCCCTTCTTTCCTCCTTCCTGCTCCCCTTTTTTTCCTACTCCCTGGTACCGGTCTGTAGCAGCAGCAAGCAGCAGGAACGCAGTAGCCAGGACCAACAGCAGCAGCAAGCAGCGACAGGCAACCGCCGGCCATTGGCATTAGCAAAAGATCGACAACAATCCACGAAACAAAACGGGCAGCAGTAGCAGCCCACCAGATCGAACAAGAGCAAAAGGAGGGCACTAGCAGCAGCAGCCGAGCACGGGTGGCGGCGTCCTCTAGTAGCGGCAACGGCGCCAGCGGATGGCTTCTCAGGTAAGACCCATAGAAGACCAGTCTTTATAGAACGTTGACCAGGAAATAGTTTTGACATCACGAATATCGAATGAGGAGGTGCACTCCCTTGGAAAACAAACTCATCACTTGAGGGAGCTTCCAATATATACAGGGCTTGTCTAGATACAGAGATTTTTTTTATTAGTTCTTGTCACATCGGATATTTGAACGTTAATTAGGAGTATTAAATATAGACTGATAATAAAACTAATTGCATAAATAAAGGCTAATTCGTTAAACAAAATTTTTAAGCCTAATTAATCCATAATTAGCAAATATTTACTGTAGCATCACATTCGCTAATCATGGACTAATTAGGATCAATAGATTCGTCTCGCGAAATAGTCCAGGATGGGTTTTATTAATAGTCTATATTTAATACTTCGAATTAATTAGTATCCAAATATTCGATGTGACGGTGAGGAAAAAAAGTTCATGGAAACAAACAATCATATCATAGTATGCAATTGTGCATTCGCAGTATAGGATCACGATCCAGCTACACAGCTGCTGCTGCTAATAGCTCTTGTTTTGCACTTGCTAGGCAACGCAGTTATACATACAATAATGACAGTAATCGTCTAGGGACCCATAATGTACGAATAATCAAGTACTACCTATGTCCTAAAATAGTGATTGTTATAAGTTTTTTTTAGCGTTTGACCAATTCAAAAATATGATATTTTTATTTATTTTATTTAAGATTTGCTTGATTATCAAAAGTATTATATGTGTGATTTATTTTTTTTATATTTGTAATAATTTTTAAATAGACAAAAGGTCAAACACTAGAAAACCAAAAACCCAAAACAACTACTACTATTTTAGGATCGAGTGCGTACAATCATACGTTCATGTGAGTATGTGCATGGGCTGCTAATAGCTCTAGCTGACACCGGCATGTAAGCTAGCTAGCTAGCCGCCTGCGGTTTTTTGCAAAAGCTTGCATAGACGGGACCATATATATACATACGTGACCTGCGATCGCTGCCCTGTTTTTGTCTCATGCTCGTGGTTTGCACGTCAGTCACCCGGCGCCCCGGCAGACACCAAATGAGATTCTCTGACTTGATTAAAAAAAGTCATGAGTGAACAGTGCGATGATTTTTGGTTGTTTTTAACCGTTTGATTGGCAACGGACATTTAAGATTGACGCTACAGTAGATATGAACAGTAAATATACACATTAATTTTTTTCTATTTATCGCTGTTTTCTAAAGTTGTTACAAAATTTTACTGCACAATGCCATAGCCGAAGATATTTTACTGTTTGCTTTGTGACTTTTGTTAAGTCAGTAAAT
The DNA here is from genome assembly GCA_000325765.3 of Leersia perrieri. Classification (NCBI taxonomy): domain Eukaryota; kingdom Viridiplantae; phylum Streptophyta; class Magnoliopsida; order Poales; family Poaceae; genus Leersia; species Leersia perrieri. The sequence goes on from CM002487.1 coordinate 9,494,995, forward strand.
CCGGATTGGCCAGCCACGGGCTCCAGCGCTCCACGGATTGGTCTCGAATTCATTTCACTGCATGCCCGGCCTTCAGTACGTTCTCCCTTCTTCACCTTTGCGCAGCTGGATAGATGTCTTTTTATTTTATTATTTTCTCCCACGTTTTTTTACCAACTACCAGGGTTCCCGGTACCACCGAACCGAGGCTCTCTTTCTCGCCCCCAGCTCACTACCAGAATTAGCAGCAACGCTGTGGGCAAAAAACCGTTAGAAAAATATGTTCTATCATCAGAAAAATAATTTCCTGTAGGTGGACCGACGGAAATACCCAACAGAAACATAGGCGAAGTCAGGATTTTAAGATTGGGGTGCCAAAATTTCTCTAGAGATTCATCGTATAGCACAGTTAGAGTCATTGGCAAGAAGACGATGTCGTCGCTGCTACTGCAAGAGGCTTAATACCTATTTTGTTATTAAAAAAATATTATACGTTATTCTTAATACCCATTAAATTCTAGTGCCACAAAATTGGAGACCCAATGAGACTTTTGGTTTAAGTGAGTTGTTTGGTTAGAAAATAGTTCTATATGTCACATTTAATATCTCATCAAATTTATTAGCACTCCATCTGTTCCAAAATAATTAAACTTCTAAGATTTAAATTTTGTCCGAAAATAAATCAACCTCTACCTTCCTACCTATCCACTATCCGCAAATCGATCAAAATTATCCCATATGTACCTTTTACCTACCTCCATACTAATATAATTTCTGCACCGACAGGGGTATTATGGTCATTTCTCTTGTTCATTGGATGATCGTTGTGAATCTAGAAGTTGTTTCTTTTTGGACAAAGAGAGTATGCCATTAAATTAAAATCCAATGGAGCTAGGAAAAAAAAAGACATTGGCTGGAATCGACCATGAATCTTGCACTACTACTACGCAACAACGTACATAAAGAATTCCACGTACCGTGCACATATTAATCTCTTTTATTACTGCCTAACCGAGATATTCAAGGGCACACCGCCAACTCATGGAAGGAGTTCCATGCAACATCTACAGGATTAATCTCTCTTAATTAACTACCTAACTAAGAGAGGGTAGGGGGGGTTTGCGCCCCTGGCCGATGGGGGGTTCCAGGCCCACCCTAGCACCCCTAGTGGGTTTGTCAACAAATGTCTAAAATGTCCTTATAGACATACAAGGTTGACAACTAATTCGTTATGTTAGAAGATCGAGAAATTATAAAAAAATCTTAGCATTCTAACAAATTATGATAGTTTATGAATATGTTTTAAATTATTTTCCTTTTTTTGAATTTTTTAATATGAAAGATAAATCATTTACACATAAGATAGAAGACATAAATATTTCATGTAATATATATGAAAGATGGTTTATATTTAAAAATAATGTAGAAGTGTTATGTAGCATATGCAAGATGAGTTACATTATTTTAAAAGATATTAATAAAAAACTATTAAAACATTCCCACAAACTATAATGATTTATTACGATGCTGGACAAAAATTTTCATAATTTGCTTGATCTTTTAACATGATAAATTAATTGTGATCTTTTAACTTGATCTTTTAACAGGGTATTTAGGCATTTGTTAAGAATACATATATAGGATCCAATGTTATGTTATATATAGAAAAAACTGGTAAACGAAGTGTATGTCGTACAACTCGACAAAATTAATGGCAAATCGTCAAATCGATATATATTCGGTGGCAAGAAAATATCGATTCTCTATTCATAAAATGTGTCATGAGACAGAAAAATAAGAACAGATCGATGCTTGGTCAATTATGCTTGGTGAAAAACGGAACAAGTTTGCTTGGCGAAATGGAACAAGTAGCTGAAGTATATCCTAGTAGTGTAATTAAAAGCTGGTGAGTTAAAAGTCAGCTGCTCCAACTGTCCCCTCAGCTCCCGCCCGCGACCACCTTTTGTACGAGTTTGAAGCGTACTGTGGGTAGTGCAGCAAGCTTCTCTCTCTTTACGATTTGAATTTTTTTATTTTAACTATGAGATCACGTGACCATGGATATGAGATCAGGAATGTTGTGATATTCTCTCTCTATCTTAAAATATAACTATCTGATCAATTCAAATTTATCTTAAAATATAACTACATCTACGTCCATCTACCTCATCTCTACCAATCACAATTATTCTTTATTTATTTTTTTCGACATAGTTTCTTTTCTCAATCAGTCACAACTCTGCTTCACCTCAACATTAATCTCTCTTAAAAAGGAGGACAAGTCCTTATATTTTAATACAGATGCAGTACTATAGTGTTTGAAAGGTTAACTTATCTTGTACACGGACTGTCTAATTGGTGACAGAGTGGCAGTCTAATAATCAACAAGAGTGCGGTTGCCGTTCCATCAGAGTCGATTTAGTTCAGCTTAAGTTTTATATGATTGGAGTTGTCATTTGCTCCTTCCTCCTAAAATATTTTTCCATATTAATGTACTGTTGAAAGAGTAGGTAATTAACGGAAGGCATGATGGACAAAAAAAATTAAATTGAATGGAATTGATGCGTTAAAACACTTAAAACGATAATTATTTTGAGACAAATTTAAATATACAAACGTCTATTGCGGATCAAAGATAGTATCTTATAATAATATAGCCGAGACCAGCTCCTAGGGAGCAGTCCAAAGTAGTCAAGATTTAAAAGAGTACTCTCTATGTATATATATATATGCCAAGTACAAATTGGAATATATAATATGTGGAGCATTTGCGTGGACTTGTGAGAGCCATATGATGGATATAAACACACTAGAAGTCAAGAGAAAATAATGAACGTGATCCTTTTGTGAGAGGGTTTTCCTACGGTGCCTAATACTATTTATAGGCTAGATGTAGCATATATAAAATATATTATCTCTGTTCCATAATATAGCAATCTATATTGTATGTGCATTATAGGAATTGATCAAATAATTCAAAAAATTACCCACCAAACCATCAACTTTATAACTAGTAGAACATTGTGAATGCATGATGTTAAGTTTCTTGCATATTAAGACCATATAGTTTAGGATCGTTCTATCCATACAAATGTCATATACTATTTCATGCTACTGATGTATACTATAGTGTATGAACCACTAATATTCATTTAATATCAACCGTTTATTTACTAAGTATAATTGATTAGTATATATTTAGTATTGGTACTATAAAAGATAATTAAGTTTGGGTTAAGTGGATATCTTTCTTTATGTCACTGCTAGATTTTTGGCCTTTCGCATCGGTAAAAAACCGTGGCAATTGAGCCAACATAGTGACAATAACTGTCAATTGCCACGATATTGTGGTCGTTGGGAGCCGTGACAAGTACTTGCGTGGTCTAAACTTTGGACAACGATTTTTATGCTTCATTACAATAGATATGGTTATTGCCATGGAACGATATGTTGCATTTTATACTAGTTGCAATGGCCGATGTTGTGGGAATAGTATGTCTTGTCACGACATAAGGCGTTGCATTAGACATCACTTACAACGGATTTATCCCAAATAAGACACATGCGTGATGTATAAAAAATTCAAATAAAATCCAAAAAAAATATTTTGAAATTTTTTAGACCGTTAGCAACGTTGCCACATCATCAGCCATGCATCTATAATTTTTTTGGATAATTTTGTAATCTTGTATACTATGGGTTCGAACCCAAGACCTTTAACTCTCCAAATAGCAACCTTACCGCTGGGCTATTAGCTCACGTTGATAAATTTTTTCATGCTATTCTTTTAACTATACATGAGTATGAGCTCGTCCACCATCTACGCAATAAACTATTGCAACGAAATTCAAGATTATCACAACTAGAAAATTTGTGGCAGTATTGTCGACATATCACAACCATTTCATAAAATGGTGGCAATAACACCTACATATTGCAACTAAAAAAGAAGGATTATTACAACATAAAACATTCATGACAATACAGTTCACATACCGCAACAGTTTCTTACAATGATAGCAATAAAACCTAACTATTGCAACAAAAATTAAGATTATCGCAACGTAAGATATTCGTTGAAATATTGTTCACATATTACAACTATTTCACGTGATGGTGGCAATAACAACTATCTATTGCAACGATATTCAAGATTATCACAACGAAACATATTTATGGTAATATTCTCCCCATATTACAACCATTTTGGAAAATAGTAGCAATAACACGTACCTATTACAACTAAATTTGTGTTGTTGTAATGATTTCTGTGGTAATAGGGTAGAAATCTGATAGTGTGTAAGGTTTGGGTAGGAATTTTTATGCATGAGAGGTGCTGTACGTGCACCTAATAAACTCTAGAATGCAATGCAATAGATAATAACTTCATCCATCTGGGGTAATTTACTCATTCGTTATTTTCTCGATACATCCTTTAGTCTCGCTTGCTTTTGGTTTAACATATACATGTTTAACGTGACTTTGGGTTACAGAGCAATTTTTTTCCAAATTGGTGGACCCAAAGTATTACTCGACGCATCATGAAATAGTTATTAGAAAGTTAATTTCTCGTTGTTATAGAGTCATTAATATACCTTTCTATGTTTTTCTTTACATCTATTTTATCTAGATGCATATTAAATGGTTAAACACTTCTGATATACTCAGTAGTGGGTCAATCCGAACAGGAAAAAATCCTGATCAATTTGTTTTCTCAAGTGGAATCTAGTTCATCTCAATTTAAGTTTAGAATTAATATAAGGCCTTGCTTAGTTGGCAAAAAATTTTGCCCAAAAACATCACATTGAATCTCTCTCGACACATGCATGGAGCATTAAATATTGATTAAAATAAAACTAATTGCACAGTTTGCCTGGAAATCACGAGACGAATTTTTTAGGCCTAATTAGTCTATAATTAGAGATAAGTGTTACAATAACTCATATGTGCTAATGACGGCTTAATTAGGCTTAATAGATTTGTCTCGCAGTTTTCAGGGAGTTATGAAATTATTTTTTCACTCATGTCCAAAAACTCCTTCTGGCATCTGATCAAATGTTCGACGTGGCACCTATAAATTTTCTTTTCGCGAACTAAACAGGACCTAAATGTTTTCGGGCTATTGCATTCTTGTCATTGTTTTAAAGCTTAATTGTGATTTTACCACTACTTTTTCAGTTTTGTGATTTTGTCCTGTTTTTCAAATCAAAACTTGTGTTTGTCACTACTCCGTTAAGTGGTCTTAATAGTATTAAAAAAACAAGTCAAAACATGCTTAAAATCCATAACAAGGCTATGCCTGATCGACCTAGTTTTCAACAAATTAACCTATAAAAATATCATGTTAAAACATAGACAAAAATAATATCTAAATATTTAATATCAAAACAGGGTTAAAATCACAAAGTACTTAAAAAGTGGGGGCAAATATGCAAATAATATTGTTGACGTGAAATTTGGTTTCACGTTCTTCACACCGAAGGCCTGAAAGATCTGCTTAATCTAGTGCAGGTCCTAAAGATCGGGTTCAGGGCGTGCCAGTTGATTTGATCCGGCAATCAACAAGAATAGAAAAATTAAGGTTAAATGCCAGATGCCATCGGCCCAGTGGCCGATGGCGGGTATCCGATATGATGAGTTTTGCGACCGGCTGTCATATCTGCATCGGCTATAAAGATGACCCGATGGAGCTTATGATATGAAGTTGAATTAAAGATAACCTATTGGCTGAAACCCCGATAGAATCATATATGCCTATGTCGGAGCGTAAACTCCTCCACCGGGGATTCGTGGAACCCCTTTTTTTTGTCCGGCTCAGGGGAACGGGTGGATCTGAGCACTGTGATTGCGTGAGGAATAAGAAAAGCCCAATCCCGTGCGGGAATGGAGACAAGAGTTTATACAGGTTCGGGCCACGGGACGCGTAATACCCTACTCCTGTTGTGTGTCGATTGTTGTGGGAGAGAAATCCTTGCTTACAAGCGTGGGTGTTTTTTTTCTCTAAGTATCGCCCTCCTCTACTGTGAGCCTGGGTCTCCTTTTATACTCAAGGGAACACCACAACGGCTTTCCCTCTCTCTCTTCCTTGGACGTCAGGAGTAGGTTACTCTGTGCCGACACCACAGGCACGTCAGCACGCACTTCCCCCATCCGCCGTGTAATCCGGGATCAAGAGTAGATTTGGTAGAGCAGGCGCTGCAGGTGTCGTGGGGTCTTGTCGCTTGTCTCCCCTGCCAGAGCTGATAGGTCGTAGGGCAGGTTAACTATAGGGGTTGAAAAAACCCTCGCCCTCCTCCTCCACGCTGCCCTCTGTCGCATTAAATACGATGGGGATGGGGCAGAGGGGGCGTCCCGTCGCAGGCGACCGCACGGTCACCCATGACTGCCGCGGCCGCCCACGCCTCCTCCCCTCGGTCAGAGGGAAAGAAATGATGATGGGGCTGGCAGCGCCGTTTCACATCGCCATTAATGCGATGAGGCCGTGCCAGCCCTCATGAATGCGGCCGTTGGAAGCGCAGCGCCGCTCCCTTCCGCGAGTTTTATAAGGGGCGAATTGGTGCTTGTCATGTACAGGCCCCCCGGGTGCTTCCCTGGGGTAGTCTACTTCCTCTCGGAGGGGGCCCCGGGGTTCACCCGGACCACTCCCCCCAGTTTAATCATTTTATCACTTTGCTTTGGTGGGCTCAATGCGCTTTATATTACTACCATGTAGTACCCCCGGGTCCATATCACCGACAGCCTAAAACCGATATATCTAAACCGCTTAGTTTTAATCTCAGTTGAAGGATCGATCGGGGTCGAGACAGCTTGCACCGAGATCATCACTAATTAGTTTAGATATATTAATTAAAAACGTATATGATGGTAGATATATCGCGTCATATAAAGTCATGCCTCGTCAGTAGTAACCTAGTTAGAATATCAGACTTAACCGAGAAAGTCCCAACTAGCATCTTAATTAGAATATTGAACTTATCCAAGAAAGTCATAGTCAAGATGAACCGATGAAAATATATGATACGCGACATGAAAACCAACAATCGAGTATATCGGACATAATCGAGAAAGTACCGACTGCCGATCAACATGAAGTTTGACGAGCCATACCTACTGCCGTAGTTCGAACCAAATCGATGCAGCACGACCCTAGAGCACAATCTCGTCGAAAACCTAGCAGAGCTAGGGTGGCGATGCGCCGAAGTTGTATTGATTAGAAAGAGGTCCCTATTACAGTACCTGGGCTACAATATTTATACCCATGGGTAACCGACTCCTAATAGCACCTGACTCGATCGGCCTAACACATGCGATCGTTACATAAAAGGAAACTGACTCCTAACACTGACTCCTAACATTACAAAACTAGAACTCTGGTAACTTGCAAACAAAGAAAATAACACACCTTCCTAATCTAGATACAATCGGACTTCTTTGTCACGCCCGGAATTTCTATCCAAAATTCTGCACGATTGGAGTTACCTCGTCCAGGAATCAGCCGAGGCACTCAATAACAAATCAATATCAGAGTACAAGTCTTTATTGGCATTAACGGTACAAAATTTATTACAGACATAGATAGGACCTCTCAAGAAATAAAATCTAAGCAGCGGAAAAACTATATAAGCTAAGCGCGGCTCCAGCTCCACTCCACAGGCACTCGACCTGGACTCCAGCCTAACCTTCCCAAACTCCAGCGTCGACGGAGGACTCTTCCTCTGGTGGTGGGGAATTGCAAGGTGAGTATATGGAATACTCCGCAAATCACACAGCAAACAGGGAATGTAATATGCAAGGGATAACCAAAGGATGGCATAATATGGATATAGCATAGCAGCTTTAAATTTTAAGTATAAGAGATAATTAATGAAACATTAAATTTAATAACAATATTAAATCATCAACACGCAACCAAACCAGATTGCATGTGCCCAACCAATTCCGAAACCAAAGATAACCAATTAACCAAGTCAACCTTAACTCCAACACCAGGAGTAACCAATTAACCAGGCCAACGATAACTCCAAACCTCGGAATTACCAAAACTACCAAATTAATTAACCAAGTTTTAATTATTAAGTGAGGTGAGACTAATCACGAAAAAAATTGCTCCGCCTGCCCATAACCGCGGGCACGGCTATTCGAATAGTTTTACTCTGATCAGAGGTGTACCAATTTAGCCTTAGGACACGCTCCCCGCAGGGATCGTGACATGACCCGCATAGCAATGTCAACGACGCAATAACACCCACCAGTTACGAGTCTCCCAAAACTAGATCGACTCCCCTGGCTCCCCCCATGGGCTTATCTCCGCCATTTCACAGTCGGGTGCGCCACATCGCCTCCCACTACTACGCGAACCAAGCCGTTGCCCACGCTGGCCTAAGGGTAGTACGGTAAGTGCTTCGCAACAAGTAGCTCGCGAACCGGTCCTTAATTGTCATGAGCACGACAAACCAACAACCATACCATGTGCTCACAACCCACCATTAGTCAAATTTTAGTTGGCAAGTTATTATTCATCTAACCACGACGACAGCCGTGAACTATCACCATTCAACCATAATAATCATAAACGAATAGGTGAAGTATTTAATGATCCCATAAGTGAGCTAAAGTTTCTAAGCATGGCTAAGCAAAGTCTAAATAATCTAATCTAGCTAAAACATTATATAGTTCTAGCTAGTCAAATTATTAAACCCCGGTTAACAAGGCATAGGGATTCAATAGGCCCCGCGTGTTGACTCGGTCTTCATGCTGATTTGGTCTTCGTCGGCTATACCTCCATTGGCTTGATCTTATCTTTTCCAATCTGACGCAGATCTCACTCTTCTATCGGCTTCTGAGCCGATCCAAATTCTGGTATCAACAAATATACATAGATTTAACATCATTAAGTGGATCTAACGGAATAGGAGCAACATGAGCTTCTGCTTAAAAAAGCGAGGGCAAAAACAAAAAGTTAAAAAAACAGAGATAAAATCACAATTAAGGTTGAAAATAAGGGTGCGAACACAATTGTCCCAAATGTTTTACTTACCACAAGTTAGGTTGTCAACATTATTGCTGGTCAGACTGTGAGACTTGGACAGTTTGAAGAAAAAAGTATGGTCAAACTGGCTCTATAACTGTGAGCCATAGCTGCGCATGTATAGGTACTTCCAGATCCGAACACAATTTTTGAGATATGCTAATTTGACCAATATAAAAACAAGAGTAAATTTCATGAAATCACAACACATTTTATGGTTTTACTTATAGAAAACCACCTATAATTTGACACTTGTCACGAAACTACACGTATCATGTTACTAATGTTTTATAAAACTACACTAATTTTCACAAAATTACACTATTTAATGTTTTATAAAACTACACTAATTTTCACAAAATTACACTATTTAAAGATTTTATTAAAAATTGTGCAGTTTTGTAAAACTTTTATGTAGTTTTGTGAAACATCAATACCATAATATGTATAGTTAAGTGACATGTGTAGACGTATATATAGTTTTCTGCAACTTAGACCATAAAACATGCAGTTTAGTGAAATTTACTCTAAAAACAAACACACACAATTATTTATTTACAACCAGTACGCTAAATAAGTATGTTTTCAATAGATTCCTATCTCTAAGTACTTTAAAAACAACTTCTTCAATGATTAGCTCTTAATAAATAGGCTTATAATATAAAAGAAAAATGGAAAAAACCACCCCAAATGTTAAATATGGTTTTGAAATTGTTCCCCATAATTCAATTTATTGTAAATGCCCACCCACCCGAACAACTCAATGCATGTCAATAGCCGAGTTATAACTTTTCTATCGATGCGTACTAGCAAAAGCCACATCATCAATCCACACTATCGCTCACAGTAATTCGCCACTACCAATCGCCGTCGAAATGTGCTATCTTATTGTTGCAAATTATCTACCTGCTTCAAACTATACAAAGGGTTAGGCTCAAAAGTGATGCACCTCTAACGAAACATGGGTTACTAATGTGGCCTGATGTAATTGCACGTCAGCAGATCATGAAATGGACCGAATCGACTGAATGTCAGACCCAATACCTAAGGTACGAAATCTGGTTCCTTGGGTATCGGATCTGGATCCAATGTATTAGACTCGGTACAACCCTAGGTACCATGGTAGCACCTTTGTGTGATTTAGTACATCCACAAGTGATGGGATCAATGGTGGTGCCGTGACCAGGGAGACGACAGGATGGGGGAAGAGGAAGATGACAGCGCTAGCGATGTTCCGTACTCTCCCACATGAGACACGGGCAAAGAAGAGGCGCGGATCAACTGGAAAAAAATGCTTGTGAGATCGTGGGGTGAAACGTTGGTGAGGGAAGGAGAGAATGGCGTGGGAGGAAGGGCACTCGGCCGGAGACAAACGATGAGACGCGGGTTGGCATGAGGGGGAGGGTGTGTTGCAGAGGTAGGACATTCGTTAGAACGGACATCCATTCTTCTGTATTAGCGTTCTTTTCATAAAAGTACATATTTGTTGTAAGTTACCATGAAGCTACGGATTTTAGACTTTATACTCTAAAAATATTGTTATGATGGGACTATAAAATTACTTAGCACTAAATCTAATTTTGTTACTATGTTTTGTGATACTCTATAATCTGTACTAAATTTTTACATGGTTTTGTGATAAACATGGATTTGTAGTTTTACAAGATTTATTATTTTCTTAGGGAATTCAATGGCTAATGGAATACTCTTGTCCATGGGGTCCATGCGGCAGCGTAGAACAGAAAACAGCAAACGCGGGTTTGCGGCTTGGTTTATAATCTCCAATATTTCAATTAATACTTCATGCGCAGAGGTAGGAATAGGTAAAGGTTTGTTTAGTTTAAAAAATTTTGGATTTGGACGTTACAATGTACGTTTAACCGGATGTCGAAATGAGTATTCAGACACGAATAAAAAAACTAATTTTATGGCTCGCTTGAAAATCATGAGACAAATCTATTAAGCCTTATTAAGCCATCATTAGCATACGAGGGTTATTGTAGCATTTATTGCTAATTATAATCTAATTAGGCTCAAAAAATTTGTCACACGATTTTCATGCCAACTATGTAATTATTTTTTTACCTATATTTAATGTTTTATGTATTTTATGTATGTGATTAAAGATTTGATGTGATGTTTTTGGCAACAAGTTTTTGAACTAAACAAGCCCTAAGTGCACGGTTGGTGGCCATAGCTAATTCCCTAATTCCCCTAGGATGCTCGCCCCATTTGGACACCCTTTTTTGTCCCTTTGTAGTGGACACATAGAGTTGTACTGGTCCCTGACCAACGTCACTTTCCAAATGTGTTGTCGAGGCTACAAAACATGGCGGCTGAGCAAAAATAAATCGCACAAATTTATATATTCCACTGCTACTGTGTCGCAGCGTGCATGCCGTGTAAGCTGTCCGTTATAGTTTACGAGGCGAACGACACTTTCACCTCCCAGTGCAGGAGTGCGTAGCTTAGGCCCGTTTAGTTTCCAAAAAATTTTATCCAAAAACATCACATCGTATCTTGGACACATGCACGAAACATTAAATATAAATAAAAAATAAAATTAATTACACCGTTAAGCTATAAATGACGAGACAAATCTTTTGAGCCTAATTAGGCCATGATTAGCCATAAGTGCTATACTACAGTAACCCATCACATATACTAATGATGGCTTAATTAGACTCAAAAAATTCGTTTCGCGGTTTTCAGGCTAGCCATAAAATTAGTTTTTTCATTCATGTCCAAAAACCCATTCCAACATTCGGTCAAACGTTTGATGTGATGTTTTAAAAAAAATTTCACCTTATGTCCACAGTGGACGGAAAATATTTTTGCATACTATTACGACTAACTCTAAAATTTGTAAAAAGTAATTATAAGTCTGTTAGAGTAATAGGATCTCAATTTACTACTAATAATAATTTAATAAATGTTAAAAATAAAAAATATAATTAGCAAGTCGTAATGGCACTGACTCATCACTTATAAATATAATATTTCCTTGGTGGTGGAGTCTTAATTTAATTTTGTTAATATAAAATAATTTATGTATGTGCAGTAAATAAATATAAATTATATATACTCGGTTTGCATTCTCAATTTCAGTTTTTTACCTTTTATAATTCCAAAATGCGAAATTAATTAGTATGAAGCCAATTAACTTACGAATTTTCAGGAAGTGTCGAAATTAAATTTCTGCAAACTCTCAGCCCTCCACGACTGATGTCGATAGAATTTATTGAGTAAATTAAATACACCAATGGTATAATTTTCTTAAATTACTAATACATCTTATTTCAGGGTTGTAAATCTCATTAAATTCATGCCATACGGATTGTTTGAGTCAGATGTTGTGCTGACATAACAAATACTTAGGACCCACGAGGATATGCAAGCTATAAAAATAACCAATGTTTTTCACTTACAACATTATATGCATGCGTCTCGTGTTGAGTTTATGACATGTAATATCATATTGTTTCTTATTTGTGCCATATGTGGCTATGCTTGCAAAAGATATCAATATAATGATCATATCACACATTTAACATGATTTACATCCTGAATAGAAAAAATGACTCATATTTCATAAAAAAGTGATATTTATATAATTTACAATATGTGTGATTAAATTGCACCCACCTCGCAAGCTGTGGAACTGCCGGTGTATTTTACTTAATATAATAAGAATTTCAGGTAAGAAAAAATGTGATGTGGAAAAGAATTAATGAAGTGAGAGAAGAAAAAACAAAGAAATGGTGTCTAATGCATTAAACAATGCATGCATCAATTATTAAGACATAAGGAACTAGTGAGATTGATATTGGGGCAACTCATAGTTTCTTCCACGTGTTTTTTTCAACCTCGCAATTAATGTCTTCCCCATCCGTAAAACTTGTACATATTAATGTAATTATTTTTTCTTCTATATATGAAAACTATGCATTGAGGATATATGGTTATGTCTAAATAGATATTTATTGTCTCCTCTCTCCTCTCTAGACATTACCCATGGACACCAAGCGTTGGGACTGCCCTACCATGCATGTGAAAGTGAAACTCAAGGTAGCTAGATATAACTTTGTTTCGAGAAGGAAGATGAAGCATCAGTGCAAAGATTGTTGTGGACCGATCATATGTACTACACGGATCGGTAGTTGTTTTCTCACAAGTAGATAAGCATCAGTGAAAAGATTGTTGTGGACCGATCATATGTACGCACTTGCTTTTTTACATATTCAAGCTGTATACCTATCAATAGACCAAACATATAAACGATCGATTTGATGGCTATGTGATGCTTGATAGGTAACTAGGGAGAGTGGTCATAGGGGGCCATCTTGTGTGTGTTTGGCCGGTTGGGGTCATCCTTGAATTATCAAAAGTTCACTGGTTTTATAATTCCTCTTTTTCAATGTTACTTTCATGGTGGGGTTGATCAGAATAGCTCCATCTGTAAAGCATGTGGATGATTTGGGTTGAAAGGAACAAAGCTGACAGTACGAGCGATAGAGAAATAACTTAAACCAGTTCTACCAGAGTCTGCATGTGTCCTCTCAGATAAGGCCTTATAGGTGACACGGCGGTACTCCAAAATTCAAATGTGAGGCATACATGAAATTTGCTGTTACTAAAGCACGAGCTAGCTAGCTAAAGATGTCCTTTTATCTGATATATATATTGCAGAGTTAATTATGTTGTTTTGAAAAAAAAAAAAAGAGTAAGGAGACGATATCGATCCTTGTACATTATTACGAGATCTCTAGTAAAAGTGCTCCATGCAAATGAAATTTTTTATGAGATAAATTCTAAGTGCTATGTGTTTACATTTAATGGCACGGAAGGAGAACTTAATAGTGGGGTCGATCGGTATGAATGTCTAGTCATTTCACTCACTACCAAAATTCAGAGCAAGGTTGAAGGTGCATATATTTTCTGTCGGTCTTATCCTTAGATCTTATTTCAATTAACATCCTCCTTTGGTGCAAATTAAATCTTGTCCACATTGAGGAATAATTGAAGTATGCAAAGATTTTAATTTTCTCTTCGTGCCCAAAGTAAATAAAGAGGTAGAAAGATCCTTATATATATTCTCCATACTTTTGAATAGATAGCACGTAAGGTTCTGCGCAAATTGGAAAGCCTTTTCTTGCTGCATGTATATATATATCCAACTGATCCAGGCAAGTTGAGGACGAATATATCTCGATATATAATGTGCATTTCAGATTTTCAACTTTCGTTCCCCAAAAAAAAAGATTTTCAACTTTCAAGTTGAGGTCCATAAGCCTTGGCCTTTGACAACTTACATCTGCGCATCTGTTTGGATAGCAGCAACGCATCACTGAGACACCAACGTACCGGCCTCTTAAGATTTTGAGAATGCGGGCTTAGAAGAGTTCCGTCCAAGTCCCACGCACCATGGTAGGCATGTCAGCACGTGTTGATCCTGTTGTCATTATGTACGTGCTACGATTATGACCCAATAGCCATCTTGTTGTGGGCTTGAATATCATACCAGTAAACTGACTATTGATGGTGCAGAGCCAACAGGAAAAACAAAATTCTGTCGGGAGAGCATAATATTTTCTCACGGCCTCCGTCAGGAAATAACCAACAGAAACCATAACGGTGGGTGGATAGGTGGGTGGGGGAGGGTTAAAATGAGGTTTCTTTTCTGACGGATGGCCATAAGGACAACTAATTATTCTGGTGGTTGTTCTTGAGTCATGATGGATGAGGTGTCTAGCTAGGTAAGGTTGTCAGGATGCCAACCCGAACAGTTATTCTCAACTAAAAAAACAAATTTCTTGTAGTGAGCCTTGTCCTGGACACTAAATTAAGTTAGTTTGCATATGTGTCTAATTTTTTTATGGATGAATTTACACAGCTCATGGTTGAGCTCAATCATTGGTGAAGGATTATTATTGATATGTATTCCTTTTTTTTTTAGTATAATGTGTATTCCAAATTAAAACTTCCATGGAAGCGTTTATCGAGCAGGGTCAGGTATTGCGAGTTGGGAAGCATATCAGCTATAATTTTGTTGGTGAATTTCATAACAAAAGAGCTTAAGTGGTCAAATTTAAAGTGGTCATATCATCTTAAGTTGGGAATAACAAAAGAGCTTCGCTATATATGGTGTTCCACTAGTAGAGAAAGAGGCTTTTGTCCCGGTTGGAAAGTCCCTTTAGTCCCGGTTTTCCAACCGGGACTAAGCTCGTGGGACTAAAGGGGACCCCTTTTAGTTCGGGTTGAAAAACCGAGATTAAAAGCACACTTTTAGTACTGGTTGGTGTTACCAATCGGGACTAAAAAAAATATAGCACACATCCTGATAGTTTTTCCCATTTATATTAAGTTTTTTTGCTGCAAATCATCAGACATAATTTATAGTTAGTTAAATCATCCAAAATAATGTTCATCCATAATCCATAGTCAATCACAAATCATCCACAAATTATCTCCAAATCATTTACAAGATTCACTATGAATTACACCAACTACAAATCACAAATCAATAAATCCCCAAATAAAAAAATCCCCAAATCAAAACCGGCCTGGCCACGTCCGCCGGCGCCCCGCAAAGACCGGCTGCCTTTCGCCGCCGGCCCGCAGGCCACTTCTGTCGCTGCCCGCCGCCCGCG
>CM002487.1:9510751-9531054 GCA_000325765.3 Leersia perrieri
CGCGGGGCGCCACCTGGCCCCGCCGCCGCCCCTTGCCACGCGCCTGCCTCCTCAAATCCAAGTCGCCAGGCCTCTGCGCGTCGCCGCCGCAGATCCTCCCCGCCGCCGCTCCGGCCCTGCAAGGGAAGAGGGGAAGGAGATAAGAGAGGAGAAGAGGAGAAGGAAAGAAGAGAAGAGATAAGGCAGGATAAGGGAGAAAGAGGATAAGGCTTAAAAAGGACAGGAGAGAGAGGACATAGTTGGCTGATATTTTCTTTGGTCCTGGTTGGTTATTCCAACCGTGACTAAAACTAATTTTTATTTCTGGTTGGTTATAGCAACGAGGACTAAAATGGAGTTTTAATCCTGGTTGATTATACCGACCGGAACTAAAATGATTATAAGGGCCTCATATGTTTTTGGACCAGGATTAATGTGCTTTTTTTCTCGGACAGTGGATTTTAGTCCCGGTTGATACTACGAATCGAGACTAAAAAAGATTTAGTTCTGGTTTCAATTTAGTCCGGGAATAAAGCTGTTGGATATTAGCTCAGTTCTCTACTAAAGTTCTCTATTGAGTAGAGGTACAAATTTAAAGTGGTCAAGTGTTAGTGTTATCACCAGTAGAATTATTCTACTACCAATACCAATAGTTAAAAAACCTTCTATTCGATTTTTTTCATAGGTTTGGAATTGAGATTTGAAGTTGCTTAGTGTGTGAGTACTTTGAGAGTATTATATGTAACCCGATGATGTAGTCCACTTTGATATAATACAATTCTTCCTACAATCTCAAAAAAAACAATAGTTAAAGTGGTCTACTGGCGGTGGAATAATCTAAATTATTCATATTTTCTAGCTAATGGATCATATCTATTTTTACTACCACCTCAACTACTGGTACAATCATATGGATAATAATTTCAAAAAACACATTTGACCATTTTTTATATACTAATATATATAAAAATATCAATAAACATATGATTATATCGAAGTATTTTCCAAGATAAATCTATATGTGGTTTTCATATTCCTAAACTAAGTACTTTTAAAATTATTTATGGTCAAAGTTTTGAAAATGACTTTGCTGTTGTTTTTTCTACCTGGAGAGAGCAGGCTATAAGGCTATCTCTGCTAGTTGTGCCTGCCTATCTATCCAAGCCAGAGGTTACTCTTTTGATCCTTAGGAATTGTGCAGCAAATTAAGCAAGTAATAGACTTAGACCATGTTTGGATCCAAAAAGTCCTTGGGACTTCGAGGAAAAAGTCCCTCTTCTCCCAAACAGGAGGGTCTTTTTTTGGAACTTTTTTTTTTAGTCCCTCAAAATTTTGTAGTCCCTGGGGAGGGACTCTTTGGGACTTTTTTCATCTTTTTCCACGCGCTGTCCCTCTTCTCGACGCGAGGAGCTCGACGGTTGGGACGACCTCGGCGATGCGCGTGTGGAGCGGTGGCTGGCCGCGGCGGCGCTCGGGCGGATCGTTGGCGCTCGTCTCCTTCCTCTTCCTCGTCCCCAACTCTCCGACGGCGGATTAGGCAGCCACGGCAACAGATCGAGCGGCTGCGGCGGCGGAGCAAATCGAGCGCCGGCGGTCGTCTCCTTCCTCCTCGCCATCCCCAACTCTCCGACGGCGGATCAGGCGGCCGTGGTGACAGATCGAGCGGCCGTGGCGGCGAAGCAAACCGAGCGCTGGCGCTCGTCTCCTTCCTTCTCGCCGTCCCCAACTCTCCGACGATGGATCGAGCGGCGGCGGCGGCGGATCGGGTGGCGGAAGGCAGATCCGACGATGAGAAACGGAAGGCGACGGGGCAGATTTGTGCCTGACAGGGCATATTCTAATTTCAGGAAACTTACTTGATTTTTTAGAATTATGCTCTTAAATTAATTATATATTTTTAGATTTTTGACTTTCTCCGCATGAGATTTTGTTTAACGTCGCTATCCCGGGCAACCCGTGAGATTTTGAAGAGGGGAAATGGGGGAAAACTCCCTTCCTTGGAACTGGTTACATTAAATTGAATTATTAAGAGCAAGATGGCATTTGTTTAAAAGAAAAGAAAGAAAAAAACCAGCCATAATGAAGAAAAAAATGCAAATTAAGGCCCGTGTCTGTCAAATTAACCAAGAAATTTCACCATTAGCTAGCCGATGGCCTCTTCAGATAGCGAGGACGAGCAATTGGCTTCAATCGATGAATGGGCAACAAATCAATCAACAACAGATCGAAATGAGACCAAGATGAGATTAATTCATTCATTGATCATCATATGCATTCTTGACAAGAACATATACATCCAGGGCGACCAGCTCGCGCGTGCGCTTGGCGACGCTGCGCGCTCGAACTTGTGGGCGTTCTGGTGGCCACCCAGCGCCAGCGAGGAGTAGAACTTCTTGTCGCAGTAGGTGTAGGTGAAGTATCCCAGCAGCTCGATCGGTCGCCTGCGACGGCTGCAGCGAGAGGTTCAGGTCGAGGTCTTCCTCGCCGCCGTTGGCCTCCATGCCGGCTGCTTGCTACTATAAGCGCCTCTCTAGCTACTAAACTCTAGTTTTCTGGGAGAACCAAGTGAACACACAGCGTGGCCAGCTTCTCTGCAACAATACCAGATGAGATGTAGTGAGAGAGACATGCAGGAGCTAGAATAGGAGATATTGAGGTATAAATATTAGTACTAGCTATATATTAGGAGTACTGCTGAGATATTATACGGTGGGCAGTGGGGAAATTATAGCACATGTAGGGGATCGGAGAGGGAGAGAAAAGAGAGGCTTCAAATTAAAAGGATGAAACGGACAAAAGATTTCATCTGTCCATCGGTCGCAGGAGTAGAGAGGATACACATGGAGTCATGGATGCACAGCTGCCATATTTGGCACTTAGGTGAAATTAATCAACTTTGTCACTACTTAACGAAATGTGCCCTCTGTGCCTATTGGGAACTCTCATCTGTCTTGGTTCCAAACCGGCACAATATTTGGACTATTGATGATGGGAGCTCATTAGTGCCGGTGAAAAAAGACACTGATGGTTTTTTAGTTTCCATAAATAAAATAAAAGGGAACTAGCTATATATCTCTCGGGTGATTTTTTTCTTCACATCTCATAATTTTTCAATCGTTCGATACTCTTTGAGTTTCATGCAATCCATTGAACCCTAATTCACCCACACTTTTCCGATTCTTCTCCCCCCTACACCATCAGTACTTTCCTGTCACATCCGCTCCTCTCCACTTCCACCTCCGCCCTGCCCCAACGAACCGTTGCCTGCCTCACCGACGCTAGAAGTCGCCAACAGTGTAAAATTATTCTCATGATTAATATTTTATGATAAACAATTGGCTTTGCGAAACAATATTTAAATGAAATTGGTTTGAAATATTCGTGGATGTGGTGCGAGTGCGTGTGACTAATGTAGGTCATGTTGCGACATCTGTGCCCGAAAATGGTTGTTTATCTATTAGTGTGTAGGTGACTTAGGTTGAATTCGTTTTGGATAAAAAGGTTAGATTGGCAAATTCCTACAGTGCCATACCCCTGGCACGCTTTTCAATGCGTATAAAAATACATTTTTTTAAAAAAAATTTCTACATGAAAGTTGTTTAAAAAAAGCAAAATAATCCATTTTCAAGTTTAAAATAGCTCTAATACCAAATTAATCACATATTAATGAAATTTCTCGTTTTGTGTGCCGCTACTATTCTTTTTTCCCATCTTCGTTCCCGCTGCATCCGAACGCACCCTTCAGGTGAAGCTAGGACAATGGCGAAGACTGGGACTACGTTTAACGAGGAACCGATGTCTAGAGCAGTCGGGAGGCCATGTGACAAGATTAGACTAGAGTCAGATGTCTTGAGATTAACATCGGTCAACGGTGAGATCGGGAGTAGACTTAGGGTGAAGTCTAGGTCCGAAGCGATCAAGGATGCCGGGCTACGAAGTCGACGCAACTGACACACGGTGGAGGACACCGTGTAGGAGATGAGTTCGTAACAAGCTTAACATGGTTAATGTGTATGCAAGTGCCGGTAATTACGAAGATACACGTAGAAGAGTGTGGACTGTGGAGCATATATATGCATGTGCATATGTGTGTTCGTACTGTGTTCAGCGTGCTTGCGTGGTGTTGATTTGGTCAACATGCATGATGCATGGGTCAGAAGGCCTGTGGGGTGGCTGTTGATGTGGCCAGTTTGAAGTGCTGCGGCAGCGAGCATGCAGGAGATCGAGAGGGAAACGGTGAGGCAGCCGTACGCTTGGGGTACACAGGTGTCCGATACAATGCAAAAGGTCGGTTCGGTTACGGCTGCGGTCGATGGAAAAGGAATATTATAATAGACTGGCAAACTGTACGTTGCAACGCACGAAAAAAAATTAAAAACACCGGGTCATAGAAAACTGATTTGGTTATAATATATAGAAGAATTACTGGTGCGTTACAACGGGTGAAGAAAAATCTGTCCGTGTAAAATCAAAAACCCAGTCATGATATA
The DNA here is from genome assembly GCA_000325765.3 of Leersia perrieri. NCBI lineage: Eukaryota > Viridiplantae > Streptophyta > Magnoliopsida > Poales > Poaceae > Leersia > Leersia perrieri. The sequence goes on from CM002487.1 coordinate 9,515,221, forward strand.
AAATGGATAATATTTTCTGAGTTTTGTTTATCCACTTTTGGTTGTTTACTTTGATCGAATCCTCCCGGAAAAAAAAATGAAAACTCTTTTTGAATCCATGAGAACGAAGAATAAAAAATCATATCTTAATGTGGATAACACAACACGGAAGATTAGCAACAACCGTTGATGGGTTAGGGGATACCGATCGGAAGTTCGGAACAGTGAAGCCACGTCATGAGCTTTGTTTCGTTGAAAATCCTTTTTCCGGGAAATAAATCATACGTTGGATGGCTCCAAGAAAGTCGGAAGGAACTTGGTCTCGGACGATATATTTGATTATATTTTTCATTGTAATGCTAATTATTTTTAATCAGTCTGACAAAGCAGCAATGTATCATTCTTGCCATCAAACAAAAGAAAAGGTGAACTCAATCACCATGTATTTATTATATTTTCCAAAATCATGTGATCATCATCTAGCATTTTCCACCGCGTGGTAGCCATGGTTAATAATCATCTAGATAATCTATAGCATTTGCCTCGGCAGGTGGCAACAATCACTTGTGGGCCTACTGTGACATCTAGCGTACAGCGTGAGCAAAAAAAAAAAATCACGTTGGGCTGTATTGGGCCTGATCTGTTCCGATCGTTGCATGTAGCCATGTAGGCCACAAGCCCACAACCGAGCAGACGCGATTCACGCGAAGCAGAGAGAGAATCGGTTTCCATCGACGTGGGAGTGGGATGACTGGGAGTGGGATGACGTCCCGATGATGCAAACCTGACGTAAGCCGACGTACGATGCTGGTGTGTGACGAACGGAAACACCTCGAATATTTATAATAGTTAAAGATAGGACTTTGGAGGGATAGAGTTTTAATACAAATAGGATAGATTTTTTTTATAAATAGTGAGGAAAACTTGACCTTTGAAGTAAGCCAAAATTGATGAGCAACAAAGATCCAGATTTAATAATCAAGATGTTGACGAGATCTTCTGGTCTTGTAAGTTGCTTGATTTTATTTTTGTCGATTTTTTGAGTTTCTGATATATCTAGATTACGAAGGTTGTTACTCTTAAACCAATTATTAGTTTTCAAATCTGTTCGGTGAAGTTGTTTCTTATATCTTCTAGTTTATTCTGATAACATTTGGGACAGATCGAACGGTTGTTTTTCGTGTAATTTAGTTTTTACTGATATTCTGTCAATCTGTTTTTTGGATTCGAAAATTAAACTTCCGTTGTCAGTAACTACTATTCACCCCTCTCCAGTAGGTGTATGTTAGTGAGGCCTGCTTCTCCCTCACTCGTCCCTACGCATGACGACGAGCTGCTTCCGAGCCACCCCTGTCTCCGGCGATAGAGAAGTTGCTAGAGATACCATACCATCAGCCTCTGAATAACGCTGATGCCAACCTCCCCCGCCGCCAACATCAACCCACTGCCCTCCTCCTCTCCCACGGCCAAGGCGGCACCGCCCCGCCATGGCCACCAGCAAACCGCTAGACCACCGCCACCGCCGCATCCCTCTAAACCAGTGAACACCTCCCTTTCCCGACTCTCTAACCCCCTTCCTCCCCCACCCTGCCCAGAACACCTAAATTATGTCCTTCGACAGAGTTTGGGCCTTGCCGGAGTTCACTGGAGCTCACAGGAGAGGAAGTTGGAGCATGAACCGTCGAGCAGATCCGAAGGTTAGCAAATCAGATGATATTCCCCAAAAATCATGCGAGTGATGTTTAGCAAATTTAAAATTAAAGAGATAAATGACTCGATTTGAGTTGACTCGATCTGTAAGCTCAAGGAATATGTGGCTCTGTAATCGCAGAATGAATCACATCCCAAAATCACAAATCACATATCAAATTTAGTATAGTGTCAATAATGGAACATCCCCAAGACCCAAATAGACGAATCAAGCTCATTGATTTAGTTCACATATCGATAACTCATAGTCGTTGTCACCGAGTCACGACAGCCAGGGCTAGACAATAGGGAGGTGGCTAGGCGACGAGCAATGTCGGCATTCAAGCTATGACCCACTTGCGTCCTCACTCTCTAGCCAGATCAATCGGCAGGGAGGCTGGGGCTGCTGAGGTGAGAGGGAAAGGGGAGGTAACTATTGTGGCCTTCGCTACCATAGCCGTCGTCAAACAAATCATTCATCATTAACTCTTCGACTTAATTTCTTGTTGACAGCGTCAGCAGGAGCTAGAGAAGAGAGAAATTGGGATAGAAGGGAGAGAGAGGAGTTGTGGATTGGCTTGGTAAATGGCTCAATTTATTGGTGCTGGTTGAACTGTAAAACAGGACACTAATAATTATCGGTCTACAAAACAACACTAATCCTAGCTATTGGTAGGGTCAATTTTGGGTCGTACTATAGGTGCCACGGTGTGTGGGTAGAGAACCCCTATCAATGTCGTGTTCTTAGTTTTCCTGGGACGAATAAATGACTATGTTATTACGAATGTCGTAAACTGACAAGTCGAATACGTGATTCGTTATACCAAGGGATTTGCTCATACCAAGACCAGCAAGACTAAGCAATAAACACAAACAAAAAGAAATTTTTATACTGGTTCGCGCCTATTGGAGCAAAATCCAACTAGTGTATCTTGGTATAGTCAAGCGTATTCAAGCATACAGAGAATGCCTACTACCGTATTCTGAATCCTCTGCCCTCACAGTGGGCAGAGCTTACAAGTTTATACTAAGAATCACAAAAAGAAATTAAACGCCTATCCTAGCTTATAGATGGGCCCTGGAGAGGCTGTCCGAAGGGCCAGCCGAGGTCTCCGTCTTTTACTCGGTCACTGGCTCACCTCCTGTAGGCTCCGGCTTTTACCCAGACAACTGGCGCGCTTGTCGTAGGTTCCAGCTTCTATCCGGACAACAGCGCGCTTTTCGTAGTCTCTGGCTTTTACCCGGATTAAGGCAGGCTTCCTGGGTAAAAGCTTGCGATCCTCTGCCTATGTTGCGATGTCAGAGGCGGTAAGTGAAGCCTGGCGCATTTATGCGACCAACTTACATGCCTTTATATGGCCTACGGGCCCATGGTAGGCCTCTGCGGCCACCATGGCCTCCGATGGCACGGAGGGTCTCCAGATTACGAAGGGACCCCGCAACTCTTGATGGCCTTCGTATATTGTGGATGGCTTTGGGGCCTTGAATGGTTTCCAGAGCCTTGAACCCCCTCCGGAGGCCTAGATGCCCTCTGATGCTTTGAACCCCTCCGGTCAATCTCCTGTGGTGGATGGCTTCGTCTGGGCCTCACGCTCGTGCGGGGTTATCCTCCGTATTACTGGAGCCACTCCTCTAACAGGGCCCCTGTTAGGGTAATAACCTTACTCCAATCGGCCGTGAGGCAAGTGATGCCGCTGAGTACAATGAGCCGTTGCAAAAGGATAGTATGAACACTTCGACTAGTATATGGGGGGTATAGGCTATATGTGTATATGTCTGGCTAGTCGAGTAGGCGAAATTGTCGACGAGGTGTTTTCGAGGTGTTCGTTGTGCGCCGGTGGATTGAAGTCTCAAGGGGCCCTCAGTGGACTTCTAGATTTATATTCCTTGTGATGGTAGTTTGGCCTAATCGGACTCAGGAGGCCCACATAGAAAATATAAAAAGACAAAAAATAAGTCATCTTATACTATATCTTGATTGTATCTTTTAGTACAGAAAGTGATCTTAGCATTTTCCAATCATATAGTACACGGTGGGTCCTTCTCCGTATATGTAAAGGTGTCCGAAATACGCGGTTACCATATACGCAATAGTATGTGATATCTTTAATCGAGTACCATGACAGCGTAGTAATGTGTTCAACGGTTGGATCTAAAATTACCACTATAAGGTGTGTGATCTAGGATTCTAAGGCCCCACACGTGCCCGTGACAAAAATTGTGTTGATTTTTATTTCAAAGGGAAAGAGATGTGCCGTTGATTTCTCATTACAATCTTGGAGTGACAGCCAACCCGATCAAACATACTAAGGAAGCACTCGTACTATTGGTAATATGTCCGTGCTAACGCTATAAATGCATTTTGTATTGTAATGTATGTTTCGACAATCAAGCATGTATAATGAGATACAAGATTTACATGGTCAATGCTACATTAGACGGTTTAAAAAGGAGAGGTTGACGAACAAATGAATTCATCACAAACAATAATATTTCTTGAAGGAAACCAACATTTTGGGTGACTGTTCCCTGGAAAAGAGAGGGATCATGGCAGCATAGGGGTGACGCCACGGTGCCCAATTCAACATTTTTAAATATTGGACATTATCAATTTGAGCACAGGGCACAAATACTATCATTCTCCACTGATACTTAAGTTATCTCTAGTCTATTGCTTAGCATACGTCTGGATTATTTCCTTCAGCATTTTCCGCTATCCCTTACGGCGAAAAACAGTAAACAAGATCATGCTTAATTCATAGAAATATGCAAGGCAAAAGAAAGAGAGTTCTTTGGTCTTCCAAAATCCAAATGACAATGGATGAAAAATACAAGAGAGTTTATGAAAAATACAAGAGCAACCACAGTGATAATGCAGCAGGAAGAAGTTTAATTAGAAGTGTGCACATGAAATTTATCTCGCACCAAATTAAAAAAAAAGTAAACATGCATATATTCGATGTGCTCCGTAATTCAACTTGCCATTGCTCCCCCATCAAATTGAACTTATGACAACATGTAATCTCTACCAAACTTCCTGCTTAATAAATTCATTGGGTCTCGCAATATCATATGAGGTGCGGTAAATCATAAATCATCTTTGTTCTGAAATTGAATGTTAGTAACAAATGGTATGAAAAAAGGTAGCAGCACGAAAAACAGGAGAAATGAGAGGACAAATTGGTTCTACCTTCACTGTAGGGGAGGAGGATCCGGTGATGGGAAGCAGGGTATCAGCCTGGTCCAGATGGTCATGGACTCATGGTCAACCATCAAATGCCATTGAGCGGTGGTCGTTGGCAGAGAATGGGGTCAGAAAGTTCAGTAAGCTACAGGTGCAACAAAACATAACAAGAAACAATATATATGGAAAATATTGGCCATGACAACCTATAAATTGAACATGATCTTCACAAGTCTATAAAAAACGCGCATCACAGTCTCATATAATTAATATACAACAGAAGAAAGAAGCCCTACAACAAATTAAATTCTGTAGTTAAAGAATTATTTGTGCTTTTGTTTTCTTTTTTGCATGTAGCAGGCATCATATGATGGTAGAGGAAAACATTTATAGGACATCATGTCTAACAATGGCCGACTTGCAAGAAACTGAACTTTTTGTAGACGACACTACTCATCAGCTTCCACCAATTTTTATCCATTATATGTATCCATTCTGTTATTAGAAAGCACCCATTGATCCTTTTCACCATGAATAATGAATCTGACAAAGTCGGCCCTGGCAACAAACACAAGAGTAATTTTGATGTGAAAATAGATGTAGCACTGCTGAATTTTGTTACTGGATCCATCTGATTAGTTGTCATGCTTTCATACCTTCTGTTAGCTTGATAACATACAATTGAAAAAGTTTGCACCTACAACAACGAAAGTTCAAACAGTTTTTGAATGAAATAAAAACTGTTTATTCTGTGCAGCATGTGCAGCAACTGTCATGTTTTGATTAAGATTGGTAAAGACCTAGGAAATAAAGAAAGCATAACTGCCTAGTAGAATTGTATTGTTTGAATGGATACCTTGAATCATACCAAAATTAACAACCCATTACTATGATGCTGTAGTAAATAGCAAGTTGGCCAGAATCATGTGACAATATCAACCTCATGTTATGCCAGCATGTGGGCACACGTCGACACTTGATACTTTATCATATACTCATCGTACAAGGCCTTATTTTGAATCACAAACAAGTAAATTTTGTGTAAAATTATCGTACTGTTAAATCATAGCACAGATAATGCATATCAGAAATAAATCATACAGTACCATCTTACATAATAAGATCTGGATTTTTTTTTGGTAAACAAATTAGACAAAAAAGTCATCGGATGAAACTAATCTGACACCACACAGAAATACGGTTAGGCACGCAACTAAAAAAATCAAAAACAGTAGGTTTTGCACTTAAGTTTATGTACTGTGGTAGAATACATACCAACCGCCATCATAGAACACTTTCTTACATAAGACGAAAGAATACACTGGCACAAAAAGCATACGGTGAACAAATTCTGACAAGGGATTTCAAATGAAACTACTGCAAAATAAAATTCACTAAGTAATCCATCAGAACAAGAGGATCGTAAATAGCAGCCAAATCCATCAGGTAAGCAAGGAAACAGGACAAGGTTACAGAAAACAAGAAAATTTCTGAACCACTCACCTCTTGTCAACAATATCACTTTTGTTCCCAACCAGCACAATGATAACATCACAGCCCCTCTCAGTTGTGACTTCTCAGTAAGGACTGTCTGGCTGCAGCATGTAAAATAAATAGAAGGAAAAAGGAGGCATGACAGGAAAGAGCTTTCATAATGCAAACATAACAAAAAAAATTATTGCTGTTAAAAATCATAATTTGTGGACATGTGACATAGACACAGCAATAATAATGTAAGGGAAATGAAACTGTGAGATTAGTCTTCAAATATCAGCATAGATAATTAAAATCCTCTAACGAACCCCCTACTTTCACCATGTGATGAGATCATGAAACAAAGATATGACATTGCAAGACTTAGATGAATGGGGACAGTTTCAATTAATTAAGCAACCATGCGTATATCACTGCAAAGCCATGTATTCTGCATAACCACAGTGAAATAATAAGCAGGAGACAAGGAAAAGTGTGATAATGTGAAAATGGTGAGTGAAGTAGAAAGAACATACGAGCCTGGATACTGAGACACTACCTTCATATGCACATTTGCAGCATCTAAGCATTCACTCCAAGTGTGATAATGTGAAAATGGTGAGTGAAGTACCATCAAGGTCTTCATATCCTGAAGGAATTAATGAGAAAATAAACCTGGAATAAAATGGACAAGACAAAGGATGATGAAATGCTTGACATTCAGGATAGAATGACACTTGTAACCAATATACTACAAACCAAGAAACTACAATGCGGACAATATATAGGTGATGTTGTATGATTGATTTCTAGAAGAAAAACATGTGAACAAAATAAAGGTAGTGATTAACAGAATGACTCACTAACTAAGCGCATACAGAGGATTTGTGCAGCTAGCCACTCTATCTGATATTCATATATCATCTCATATAGTTCTAAGCAATCCATCTATAAATTTTGTCGAGCAACCTTTCGAATTCATCCATCAGCATGTTACAATTCTTATAATAGAGTGATAGTTTTGTATTGAACATGTAACGGTTTTCGAAATGCAAAAAAAGTGGAGAGAAAACTTGCAAAGTAAAACCAAGTTGAGTTTTCAGTAAAATTTGAGATCAGTGATACGTGGCAGAGGAGAAAAACAAGCTTGAAATGTGAATCTAATTGCAGGGAATGAAATTGTTATTAATTCTGTACTTCTTGGGGTACAACAGAAAGTAGATATTTTGTAAAAAGAAACCAGCTTATGATTGTTTCATAGTCTTCGCATATAAGAGATGTTAAACAAATTACCTATGCAGCAGAAGTGCATATAACCGCTTAAGTCACAACCATTAAAAAAGCCATATATGTGAAAACATGCAGCAAGTTATAAAGAAAATGGCATGGATAAAGAAAATATCGGTTTACTGTTACGTGTGTACAATCTGCATTTTATCTTCTGTCATTCATAGTAGTAGATAGATTGTATGAGCCTTTATTGCTTAGCAAGATTACTCTTCTGTCAACCAGAAAAAAAAAAGGCTTTTACATCTGAGTATAGTTAAAAAAATTAACATCGTGGATTCGTGCGTTGGCAGTCATCTATCCTCTTTGTATCCTAAACCTTAAACTATCTTGTGCTATCCTTCACTTCCAGAACATTTGCACAGGCAGTTAGCACATACTATTAGCACGAGCATACCAGCACCATACAGAAATCATAAGCCATACAGATATCATAAGCTTAGGTGATATGCCTTTAGCAGCTGTAATTTTTTTGGATGGTGTTACATGAAAAACAGGGTGGACATATATAATCAAAATTTGAATGGTTAGCTAGAACCCCATCTTCTGATCAGTAAAAGTTCTCTAGAATATAAGTATATAACTCTAAAATTCATGCTGATCATGCTTCTCAGCAGTGCTGGTACATGACACTGACAACAATACGCCTAACCATGAAACATTCTTCTGTTCATCCAATGTCTAACTGAATTATGGACAAGTTGGATCAGTTTTGCATTAGTACCATAAGCAAGCATACATCTGACAGTCACGTTCTTTCACATGTAATACACACAAAAAGCAAGCAAACTGATAGGTTAGATGGGATGGAAAACACAAAGTATAGTTTTATTTAGCAGTGGACAAAGAAGTATGCATTTTGTTCCAGCATAATGAAAAAACAATCTTCTGGATATATAGTGTTGCTACGTCTATTTGTTAGGTAGTGCAGAAACTAGGCCCGAGGGTACTGACTAACAAGGATTGAGAAAAACAACTACACTTCCAGACAAGATTGGAGGAACTTCTTATAGGGGACAAATGTATTTGAACTATAAAACTACATTAAGCAGCATTGACTACTGACAAGAATCAGTTGATGATCATGTAGCCATGAGATTTCAGTTGGTGATTTCACATCCTGCAGCCTCCAACATATATACGGACACACGTATGGTACAACAGAAATCAGCCTCCAACTAATGTCATCATCAGTAGAAGCAGCAGTCGGGCAATGAAACAACAGGTGAGCAAAGGTAGCGGCTCCTCTCGTCACCGTTGCCCCTCCTCCCCTCCGCCCGCCGGGGCAATGTTGGCATCGGCGCCTCCCGGTGCGTGTCCCCCATCACCGCCGATACCCCTCTCCCGTTGCCAGCGCTCTTCGCCGCCGCCCTCGCCAATCTCTCCCGCTCTCTGTACTGCGCGGAAGAGAGGAAAGGAGAAGAAGAAAAGAGAGAAAGGGGAAAGGGAGAGATCTGACGAGCGGGCCCTGTCTGTCAGCTTTCCCCCTCTTTTTTCCTGTGCATGCCGCAGTGTTGGGCCGGCCCATACGCCAGCCCAGCGATCTCTTTTCTTCCCACGGCTGCAAGTCCATTTCTTTTGGTCATCCCTTCTGCTGCACAGCCCATTCCAGAGGGGAAATAAGTCCGATAGAAGTCCCCTATTTTTCATACCTAGCCCATTCTACACAAATAGAGTTTACTTTAGGTTCCTCCGTAGTCCGTTCCAACTCCTGCAACACCCAAACAATATCCGTGCCACCTTCTCTGACCTCAGGATATATATCTAGGATATTTATTTCCAATATCCAAACAAAACCTTTTCCAGTACTTCGCCGGGATATATTCTCCTACGCAATATATATCCTAACCACCCGGATTATTCTTTCCACGAGAGATATCCCAGAAAATACCACCGGCCTCCCAAAAATCATGCCTTGTAATCCATAAATCCGGTTGACCCCTTCCCACTTCCAAAAGAATTCCTTTAAACTTGAGATTTACCGATGGCACTATTAATTATATTTATAAATATTTTATTTTGTAGACTTGCGTAGGATTTTCTGTATACCGCTCGCTAGTTTGTCGTCCCGGAGGTTTTCTCTACCGAAGCCAAAATTTAAGAAGCTATGAAGACCCGTGATCAGATGGATTTCTAGGATCAATCACGTGTTGGATTTATCTGGTTTTCTCGGAAGCATGAATATCGGAAAATCGTCACCCAGGCAAGCCACTCTTTGATCATATTGTTCCTAGTTTATAAATAAAATGTTTGCAACCCGCATTAGGAATGGGCACAATTATACTACCCGGCCTCAATCAATAGAATCGACGGACCCACCCAGTAACTGCATTACTTCCCGTAGGATTTGAATAATTACGATAAATCCTTGTCGATACACCCCTAAGTTAATGTTCGGTATTCATACTCTCGTGTATGAGTATACGTCTCAAACCCCTGCTTTCTATCATAGTACAGTTTGGGAGTAATTGTTGAGAAATGTTTTGCGAAATAAAAATAAGTTTATAAGGAAAACCTTGCGATACAGACCTGCACCTGTGTGGTCGGGGTTTGTGGTCGCGTATAAGGACCGATTCTTTTGGAAATTCCATCCGAACATCTTATCGTACGGCCACGCGGGAAACATGGGATGCCCCTGGATGAGTACTGGGTTGGTTCTTGCGGGTCTTGTATGTCGATGGTTGTGCGGCACGCCGAGGTTAAGGTGTTGTAAGTGCGAGAGTCGCCGAGATCTTGCCTTTGAGGAAGATACGGGATTCGGGATCGCCGATATCAGCCTTCGAGAGGGGATACGGGATCCGTGGGTATCCCCGGGTGTTCTCTAAGTGGATGACGGCTGCGTGAATAGCCTGATATTGGTCGCGCGGTTAGTCGACCCAGCCATACAACATGAGATCGTCAGGACTTAGCCTTGGAAAGGCCTTGTCACAAACTTCCGATTCCTGGCCCGTTTCGGTGTTAGTTTCGTGTCGCATGGTAAGGCGTACAACCTCTGCAGAGTGTTAGAATTGTTCGAACAGTCGTGCTCACGGTTAGGAGCAAATGTGCAGTGATTCTCTTAGCGTAGTTTTTTTTGTTTTACCAATGTTTTGAGAAAATGCTCTCTTGGATGGGAAAGCGTGTGATAGGGTTGTTTTTGGAGTGCGATTGAGAGGCCTTTGTGGCCGGAGATAGGATCCGGGAGTCATGGCATTAGGGATGCTCGACATTGAGAATGCGATACGATTTGAGTTAATGTGATTTCGGAAAAATTGTTGAGACATGATTTGAGTTTCGTGACAAATCATGGTTGTGGATGTGTTGTAATACCCGATATCTTTACCATTACAGTTGTTGATTATTGAAGATAATTAAAATGACACACTTGTAGTAATTCGAAAAATCAGTTTTTACACTTAACCCTAGCCGTTCTTTGGAGCCTGTATAATTCACTATTTCTGTGGTTTGCGAGTATGAAAGTACTCACCCTCCTTTTATTGTTGTTTTTCCCCTTGCTGCTAGATCAGGTTGAAGATGTAGAAGCCGAGGAGTTTTATTCCTAGACCCAAACCAATGCATGTAGAATGGTGTTCTGACTGCGCTTAAGTCCGCTGTTGCTACTCTTTGATTGAAGGTTACTACTCAGGGTCTACCCAAAGTCGCAATGTAAAGGTATTATTTATCTATTAGTAATTCCTTTGATTTCATCTCGTTACCGTGGGTATCAGCAACGAAATCCTGGGACTGGTGCCGATTACGTGGTTCCGTAGGGAATAGTTTGTTGTTCTTCTACGGCACGCCCTCCTTCGTGTCACTTGTTACGGTGGCCGAGGGGCGGGTCGTGACACTACAGCAGGGACATGGAACAATTATCTTGAAATCTTAACTTTCTTTAGTGAATTTACATGCTGTTGGCATGCTTTGATCTTATATAGCAAAACTGAACCTTTCCAGTCTGGCATTGTTCCCTTCGCATTCTATATTTTCTTATTTCTGAACACATTATATTGTTAATTTGTTCGATTTCCCATACTATGTTTTTCAATAATTGGAATGGACGTTCATTCACGTAGCATTTTAATATTTTAAGATATATTGCTATTTTGTGCGGGCGAACTACATAGTTCTACTCAGCATGGTCTCAAATGTTTCTGGACTCACTATTGTGCAATGTGCATTATTGTAGCCATACAACAAATGTTGCAAACTTCTTGGATTAATTGTCTATATATAATCGGTTCCAGCAAATTCTACCTTAATGCTTCTTTTATGTGAAATTGCAATCTAGTTTATCAGATATTCATAATATCATCTAGCAAAAATAAATTTCATACCCATGCAGTCATGTGATAGCCTATTTGTAAGTGAACTATCACACCAATGTTTGATGATATATCATGATTGGTTGTAACATAAAATAGGAAGTTCTGTGAACTATATTATACATATTTATTTTTTAAAAAAATATTACACATATTTATGGTGCCTAAAAGTTGAATATTTCTATGTTATTATACTAACACTGCAGATTTAGTTCGAAATTGGGGGCTTGTTCCAGGAGCATTGCAAAAGAAAGCCAAATTTTCTTTTTTATTCTGACAATTCTATTAAAGTAAGCTAATTTGTTCTATTCGTATCAGGTGGCAATTAAAGTTGAAACGTTGTCTGGATTCACCAACTCTTTTCTCAGACCACATGTTTTTCCAGAGGTTAGTTGCTTGCTATGTTCATATTTGGGTTCTCTTACAGTACCATTGTCCTAGATAGAGTAGTATAGATTAAATATATCCATTAATTTGTGTGATTATTATAGTAACTGATCTATTAATTTAAAAAAATTATCCACCACATCATCGACTTTAAATTTTAAATTCACGATATTTAGCTTCTTGCATAATGAGTTCATACAGTTAGGACTGTCTATTCTGTACAAATGCTATATACTATTGCGTACTATAGGTGTATACTATCATATACTAACCACTAATATAATTTAATCTTAACCATTCATTCACTAGTATACACTAGTATTGGATATTATAAAGAAGCCCTCATATTTTATACCCCTTTTTTCACTGTACTCTGCTTGGCCATATCTGAAATGTGTGTATTACAATCGTAGATTGTCTTGGATGATCCTGTTGAGAAGTACTCCCTCCAATTTGATAAAGGTAGACATTTTGGACACGGGCGCGATCTAAAGAAACATCTTTGACCATGTTTTTATATAATAACATATATAGAAATATCAATAATATATGATTGTATTAGGGCTTCTTTACGGTACCCAATACGTGTACTAGTCAATTATACTAAGGGATGGACGGTCAAGATTAAATTATACTAGTGGTTATGGTTAGTATATGATAGTATCACCTGTAATATGCAATAGTATAGAGCATTCGTATAGAAATGACGGTCTAACTATGTTACCTTATTACGAAAGAAGCTAAATATCATGAATTTAAAATTTAAAGTTGATGGTGTGGTGATGCTCATGAAGTGCACGGCAACACCAACTCTGATCCCCATCAATCCGTCCCATAGATGCAGCTACTAGGTCATCACTCATCACAGCATCGTCCCGGCCTTCCTTATGACAGAGGAGTTCTCCTTCCTCTCCATGCCTGGCTGAAATTATAATATTCCAGGTCCCCCCATTGATTCCCTCTCATGCATCTTTCCCTTTCTATCCAAGAGATGCAAGAGAAAAGCTCATCATTTGACGTGAACATCTCATGGTATGTGTGTGTGCAGCATGCAGCAGCAGGTAGTCTGGTGTTCCATCCATCTATCAACCTTGCCTAGACATATTTTTGTCGGCCATTCCGTGAACCTTCAAGTGCGCCCAAAAAGTTGATCTCCATCGATCTATCTACCTCTCCTCGTGAAAAGAGGATCCCAAGCTTTTGTTCTCTCTCACAGTCTCACACACAGTGACACACACATACTATCTGTGCTTTTCTTTCTCTCGTTTCTTTTACGGTAGATGCAATTGCACAGGTAGGTCAAAGCTCCATGCAATTGTAGAGGAGAGTATAAAAATGTTTGGGCTAGGGAACATCTTTGTTTTTTGGAAGTATCTCCAGCTACAATACCCTTGCTCCCCCCTTTCCCTTTTCTAGGGCAAACAAACAACTGGACATGTCTCACAGCCTTTCTGCAGGGAGGTTCGGATGCTTGCACAGGAAAGAAAACATCGCTATAGTAGAAGCTTGACCGATACAGGGTTGGGAGGTTATTGTTTTCCAGATGTAGACGAAAAGACGATGATAAAATTGGACCAGTACGTGTGCATCCTAATTAAATGCATTGCTTCAACCGACAGGTTTAAGTTGAAATTAAAAATAGAGCTAGCTATGGAAAAATTATCCACTCCTAGCTAGAATTTGCTGGTAACAGTTAATATACTATGCCGTTCATCCAAAAATGTAAGATATTACTTTAAACAATTTATATTTTTAGAAATAAATGATCATTTATCTGCTTGTGTGAAATGTTACTTAGTAAGTTATGACACTTGATCTGTCCAAATGTTGTCCTTGTCATCAAGTTCTAGTTTGGCCCGCTTTTTTTTTACCAAGTAGTTTGGCCAAATTTGAACTTAAAAGGAATATAAATTTCTTAAGTTAATAGGTAAATTAATATAATAATCATACAAATTAACGGATATACTTTATCTATACTATTCACACCTAGGACTAGTATTGAGTACCGTAAGAGAGTATTTTTTAAGATGAATCTATAGGTGTGGTTTTCATGTTTCTAAACTAAGAACTTTTAAAATTACCTATAGTCAAAATTTTAAAAGATATTGTCCAAAATATCCAGTTTTTTCAAACTGAAGGGAGTATATGGTTCCATTTCAGGAAACCCAGCCATTACATGCTGACTTAATCTTGGAGGATGTTGTCATGCGATTCTTCGAGGATCCTGTAGTTCCTATTGTCGATGACTGGGGAAGCTGCGTTGGTATTATTCACCGACAGGATTGTACCAAGGTACGCTATCTCCTTATAATTGGCACCAGCAATAGTAGTGCTGATCCTTGCACGACAGGCACCAGCTAGTGGTATGGTTACCACTAGCTTTAGCAACAGAGACCAGTGTTCCGATAAAACAAAAATCAACCACTTGAGGTTCACGTCCAAAAAAACCAGTATTCCTTTCGTCCTTAAATATAAGACATATTTCGATTGTACACGGTTTACAATACCTTACTTTAACCATTAATTCATTCCATATGAAATTTTCAAAAACTATAAAATTTATATCATATGAAAACACATTCAAATACAAATCTAATGATGTCACATGCATAACGCTAGATACCAATATGGTTAGTTTAACTATTAGTTAAAACTTTCAAATATTGACTTTGCGGAAAATAAGGACGTCTTATATTAAAGGACGGATGGAGTAACAAATTTTGATTGTTTTTCATTTTTAATTTGTGGGGATGTATATTTTCTTGCGATATTAACATTAACAAACTCAACTAATTTGGACGTTCTTGTCCATGATAAACCATACATTTGCTCTTATCATTTAAAATCATTGGTACACTATCGAGTGCTAGAAGCACGGCTGGCGGCGAAAGGCTGCCATACCTCTGTCAAAATCGTACCATGATATAAGGCCCTGTTTAGTTCCCAAAAATTTTCAGCCAAAAACATCACATCAAATCTTTGGACACATGCATAAAGCATTAAATATAGATAAAAAATAAAACTAATTACACCGTTAGGCTGTAAACGACGAGATGAATCTGTAAAGCCTAATTAGGCCATGATTAGCCATAATTGCAAATTGGAAGGTTGCAAGCAGGGGCGGAGGTAGATTCTTGCCAAGAGTAGGGCCAAACCATAAAGATTTACAAGTTTTATTTAAATTCTAAATAAAGTTGCTATTTTTCTCTTGAAAATTCGTTGCCACATGTGGGGCCCAGCCCAAGCTGCCCCACACGTGGCTCCGCCACTGGTTGCAAGCAATGATCGATGCTCAACATTTGCTTTGTAAGCAAGTCATAACAGCCCTGTCTTTTCTATAATTGTATTTTGTGTTATAAGTACCGGAGTATATATTTATATTATATAGTATGTCCAAACCCATAACAAAAGGTCGCATCAACGTGTAACAATTAACACTACCGGAAAACGGTATTTTGCCGTGCGTGCATCCGTTTGCCGTGCGTCAAATGTCGGGCGCACGGCAAAAACCACCTTTGCCGTGCGCCAACAGTG
>CM002487.1:9531154-9593364 GCA_000325765.3 Leersia perrieri
TTTGCCGTGCGCTCCAGGCACACGGCAGACACCCTGTTTCCCGTAGTGTAAACAATTGCTCCCCTGTCCCAAAATGACTATATTTTTCTGCTATGCATCTCGATACACGTGCATAGCCAAAAATTGAGTCTTTTTAAGGATGGAGGTAGTACTATCTAAGGGCTTCTTTAGTTCCAAAAAATTTTAAATCCAGGTATCACATCAAACGTTTGACCGGATGTCGGAAGGCAATTTTGGCTACTAATTAAAAAACTAATTACATAGGGTGTCAAGAAACCGCGAGACGAATTTATTAAGCCTAATTACGCCATCATTAGCATATGTGGATTACTGTAGCACTTATGGCTAATCATTGACTAATTAGGCTCAAAAGATTCATCTCGCGATTTTCATGTCAACTGTGCAATTAGGTTTTTTTTCATCTATATTTAATACTCCAAATATGTGTCGAAAGATTTTGAAAGTGATGTTTTTGTGAAAAACTTTTTGGGAACTAAACATGGCCTAATACTAAAAAGAAGAATAGTATAACAAATTACAATAGATGATCGGCAAATTAGCACCCACTGTTTGAAAAACATTAATTTACCTGGTCAGCTGATTAATTGTTTCATTATTACTGGTACTTTAGGACGCAAACAAATCAACCACATATCTAAACATGTAATATACTCCATTCGTTACAAAATATAAGCATTTTGGCTGAGATATAACACATCCTAATATAATGAATCTGAATGGAGTATTACATAAAAATGACACATGTTACATATGTAAATTAACCTGAGACTTATTCTTATATTTATGATGTGTCACATTAGATCATAGGTAGAATAATTAACACACATGGAGGTCATATGCTTCACTGGCTCTCATATCATTAGGCAACCTTCGATGATAAGTTAGCAATAATATGTGTAAAAGCATACAATAAACACATAAACAACCAGAAAAATAGGAATAAGCGATAGATTATACCTGACATTGTAATTGAAACATATATTTTAAAACCTGGTTATATGTGTAAACCTTATCTTCACTACACATGTCCCAAAAGTGCTGACACCCCATCCGTCGTTGAAGGCATGTTTGTCGTCACACCATATGTCGTAGAACTTTCCCGATAAAAGTTGTGTGTCATTGAAAAGTTTGTCGTTAAATGTCTTTGGCAACAGATATCAAAGAGTATAGTTTTATTCATGAAGATATGAATATTAGTACTCTAATATGTTAATAATACACTAAATTTATTACTCCATCAAGATATTCTCACGCTACTAGGTGATATTTTTGAACATTCTCATTAGCAAAGAGATACTAATTTTCAAGATTAGATGAGTTGTTAATTAGTTATAGCTTCGTCAATGAAAAAATTAATAATAAAAAGTAAATCTTACACTTCATGTGCACGATAAGGACAAGATTTTAGGAATCAAATGAAAACCAGTCACTAACCCTAGATTCCAAACGATTGAAAAGGACGTGTCACCACTCGGTTGGCCATTTGGCAGTTATGGTGATAAGAAATTCCATTTGGTCATAATAAGTATGCGTGTGGGGGTTCCTATTAATTCCAATTCCTAATAATGCCAATTGTGTATATTGATATTTTGTCTTAAAATTGCTTATGACTACTTAGGAATATTTGATTTTCCCCCAATTTTTTAATGTTTCAATTAAGTCTTTATTCATATAAGCATTACACATACTTTTTATCTTAGATGATATACATGCCACACAAAAAATAATAAATATTTATTAAAGAGTGAAATGTATTATATCGCTAGTTAATATGAGTTTATATATCATGTTATTTGTAATTTAATCTAGAGCAAAATATGAAATATTTTCATAACAACATAATGAGGCATTGAAGATGTTTCATGACTGTTGAATATTTTGTTGATAAGCCTAAATTCATCTAATCACTTTAATTATTCACGTCAACTTGGTCTCCTAGACACAACTGGTGTTTTTAGTATTTATGAAATCCATTAGATTTGTATACTATACGCGGCATATGTTTCATGCCTTTATTGTAAATATTTTATAAAAAATATTTCTACTAGTATTTTGAGAAAACTTCCCTACTATAGTCGTCCATTATAAAGTACTCCATCTATTCCATGTTGCAAGAGGTTTTAACCTTTTTTATCTCTTGTATATATATACACTACGTCCATATGAATTTAGACGCATATATGAAGCACATATGTTAATCCATGAATGGCATTTCACAACTAACTTGAAAAATATTTAGAATGTATTCTGATTACCAGATTCGTGACAAATGTTACTCTCTAATTTATTTATAAAAATATTGATATTAATGGAACCACATGTAGCACTGAATATTACCTTAGAGCATTGTGAATTGTGTATAATTAGTAAAATATCTCTCAAGATCTAAAAAAACTAGTTAAGTAACTTGGATGGATATAATTTTATTAATATGTGCAATAATTACTATTAAATCATGTGAACATCCTAATGTGAACATCCTAAGTGGCATATATTACGCAGTGCGGACACACAAGCTAGCTGCCAGTGTTCAGGTGAAAGGATATACTTATCATAAATAAGTTATTGTGACTAGAACGAGTGGTAGAAATTATAGATTGAATAAATTATATGGGCATGTAGTACTTTTCTTGATTATATTTGTCATTCACTAGCTAATCAAATAAGACCTTACAATTATTTACACACATATCCTATGGTCATTTCCATGTCTAACTAATTAAACAATTTCATTGTATTTCGTTATTTGCTACACTTCCAATGATATTCTTACAAATTTATTGGTAAGGATATGCAGCCCGAATTGGTTGATTTAATTTAACACACAAATTAATTTATTTTTAAGTTGTCTTAATAGAGCTGTACTCAAAAGCTATCATTGAAGTGCTTAGTGTTAGGAAAATCGAGGGCCAACGAAGACGGAGATTTAACGTGAAAAACCCTCTCGGAAAAAAAACCATGCACAACTATCAATATTGAGGAGTTGATGGGTAACCCAAGAAATAGAAAGGGTTATTGCACCTTATTCTTACAGCATACAAGAGATATATAAAGGGAAAAATAGATGAGTCCAAGTAGAAAAAGACTGAGAGTCCTAATAGGAAACTAATCTAACTATTAGAAATATAATCCAAATACATGAGATGTATAAATTCGGATCATATCTCTAACAATCTCTGTCTTGAGACGAATTCCTACACTTAGTAACTTAATATATTGGAAGCAGTAACTAGTGTTGGGTGCTAGTAGGATGCTAGCATGACTGTAAACACGTTCCCATTAGAGTAAATACATCCCCTAATTAGTAGTTGTATAGTATGTATGTGCCCAATCTATTATCCTAACTTCACTATATATTATATTGACCTATAGTTTCCGAAAAAGTTTGGGGTGCCCAGAATTCCTAAAATTTGTTGATAATTCTATCAGAATATCCAGATGAACTTTTGAATTACAGTGTTTGATACATTTGACTGGAAGCAATCGTGATCGTGTAGGCCTAGAAACAGTGGAGGAGAGCCGCTGTCATGCCGGGAGGAAGGAGAGCATTGCTGCACAGTCATGTAGAAATTAAAGGAGATTGAGGACTGGTATTTTGGCTGAATTTTTTAATCAGTGTGGCTTACCCCTCTAGGACCACTAGTAGGCCCAAAATTTCAAAATTTTCATATAAAAAATGACTACTGGACAGATCAAATAGAGAGATGCTAGTTTGTTATTTCTTGACGGATTGTTATATTGAGAGAGCAGGGCTGGTTAATTACTTCTTAGAAATGCTGGATACAGGTCATGAGAGCTACTATGTAAGATTGATTTTCAGTGATGGGTGTCATTTCATTAGTGATGAACGGTCTAGTCATGTACGTTATTAGACTGAGTAGATGTTAATTGATGATAGCATTTACGGTGTACGTGATGCATTTCACACATATCAATTAACAAAGCGCAGGATCTCTGTCATTCTTGTATTGAACGAAGAAGGCGATCATTCCATTTCAAGAAGAGAAATAATAACAGAAATTAACTAATTAATCAAAATGAGCAATCAGAAATAAACAAGCTAGTTTTTCCCTTGTGGCTAGGAGCAGATAGTTTAATTTCTTTCGGTTATAATGTCAACAAAATAGAGAGAAGAAAAGCAACCGGGAGGTGCAATACTTTGCTAATTCACAAGCAATCTTTTTTTTTACCTATCCAAAAATATATATGCACATAAGCTAGCTAGATTTATGTTGTCTTGGCGATTGGCAAGGACATTGATTTGTTTCATATATGGTCGCGTGAGGAGTTGAAAGAATGAATTAAACATATCACATCACATCTCAATAAAAAGAATGGAACATGTTTTCTGTTTTTTCCCCCTGAAAACTGGGATCTCCTAAATTTCCTACTATCGAAGAGGGAAATAGGAGAGGGGTGATTTGATTGGTAATAGTATTGCGGATGAAATATTCACATAGAATATGCACAGTCTAAAAATCACCTGGGGAAGCCTCTCTCAGTGGAAACACTTCTATTACAGATCTGCCCAAATAAACCAGCTAATTGGGAGAAAAAAAAAACAACCAAAACAACAGAGAACATACAGCAGTTGAAATTTCCATTAATTGGTAAAAACTCTCCTGGTAAATTACGAAATTCCATCGATCATAAAGAAAACTGAACCGGAAGAGGCAGTACAGATGGATCCATAAAAGTCCAGCACACGAGAGCAGCATGCAAAAACATGTTCTTGACAATTGACACACACCGGCACACACAGAGAAATCAACGGAGAGAGAAATGCCCAATTGAGAAATTGGGGAAAACTAGCTAGTAGGCTTCGCGACATACCGAAACAACACAGCAGCGAAAAGCCGATCGACGAGGAGGGCGGCAATGGGGATTACAGCCTGAGAGACAGGTCCAGCCCGCTGCCGCCGTACTCCGGCGAGCTCTTGCCACGCGAATCCACACTCACCTTCTTATTAGCTGCTGGAGTATTGCCCGTGTAGCCTCCGTCCTCCGCCGCCGCCTGCTTCCCCGGTGGCGCGCCGTGTGCGCGCATCGCGGCGGCGAGCTCCCGCCGTCGCTTGGCCAGGCTGCGCTCGTACTTGTGCGCGTTCTGGTGGCCGCCGAGCGCCTGCGAACTGTAGAACTTGCGGTCGCAGTACATGCAGAGGAAGAAGCCGATGGGCTCCGGCGGGGAAATTGAGGAGTAGTAGAGGGTGAGCTCAAGGTTGATGTCGTTCTCTTCCCTGTTCACCTCCATAATAGCCCCCCGCAAGAGTCTATGGAACTGTGTGTGCCTCTGTGTGTCTGAGAGAGAAATGAGAAATAGAAAAATGAGCGAGCTTTGGTTTGCAATATTGAAATTATTGTGCAAAGCATGATTCAATATACACCAAACAGTGTTACACTATTCCGCAGGATTAGGTTACTGGCCACGGAGGCAGTGGACGGACATCGCGCACGTTTGCAATGGTATATTTGTGGTGACGGAATGACCACGACGAGCCACTTGATTAAGGAAAAAATTGTAACAATCACATATTTTCACATACGAAAAGATAGATCGATGTGCTTCCTTTTGATGTTGGAGCTTAGCTACATGGAGTAGCAGCTAAACCATGAAGATCGCTATTGGTCACTCATTTGTCACTCGAAACTTAAGATCCGTTATGTACAATTGACGCGTGTATCACGAACATGTGAGTCGACGGCCCTGCGAACCGTATCGTTATGTGATACCTTTTGATATATGCATACTACTTTGGTCCAAAAATAAACATGGGGCATCCGTGAAAAAGTTTCTAAAAGATTATGAAACAGAGGTTTGTCCAAACAGATCCTTTTTTTTACCTTCCGCACCCGTGTTGTTCTCGGCTACCCCTGTCCTCCTCCTTCCCGCTAAGACCGAAACAACTCCACCCTTCCTTCCTCGGCCTGCGTGATGGCTTATGCGACCTCTAGAGGCTCGAGTTGCGGCTCGGCGTGGCTGCGGATTAGAGGGGGCCGGTGACTATGGAGAGAGAGCGAAGGAACAGCTCTAGCGAGGGTGCCACTTCGACAAGGTGATCCTCCAGCAAGGCCAAGAAAGGCAAGAAAGAAGCATTGCTTTGTCTGTAGCAAGGTTATAGCTTGGGGAGGACTGTGGAAAGGTGACAACTCTGGTGAGGTACCAGATCTGGTACCTAGGACTGGTAGCTAGGTACCAGATCTGCTACCTTGGTTATTGGCCCTGGTACTCAAGGTTAAGCCTGTTCAAATCTCAGGTCAGGCTTTTGGCCTGGCCTGGAAAAAGCCCAGCAAAAAAACCTAGGCGTGAGTCCAACCTGGCCTGACACTGCACATTGAAAACAAAGCCTAAGCCTGGCTCGACCCTTGGGCTTTCCCAGGTCAGTCGAGCTTTCTTGGGCTTTTCAAAATATCGGGCCTTTTCGGGATGCAATACTTCGGCGTAAGTTTGGTCCGATGCATGGTCGGGTCGGGTCAAGATCGGGCTTTTTTAGGTTGGGTTGGGTAGGGCCCAGGTTGAACAGGCTTATCCAAGGCATTAGACTTGGCACCCTGGGAACCATGGCAGTACCTTCGTGTGGTCAGGATGATGATGAGGTACCAGGGCTGGTACACAAGGTACCAAATCTGGTACCATTGGTAACGAATAGAGACGGAGGGACCGGGGAAGAGAAAGACGACGACGGTGGTGAGGATCCCAGACTCTCCTGCATGAGACACCGATCGACAAGGAAGAGGCGCAGACAACGGGGGAAGCGCTGGCGAGAACGTGGGAAGAAACACGGGGAGCAGGCACGGGCGCGAGGCCAAAGGTCGACGACGAGATGCGGGGTGGCGTGAGGAGGAACAGGGTTGGCAACAAACGTCCGTTGTGTTGTCATGCTCTGTTTTAAAACGGAGAGAATAATATAGAGGGGCCATGGCGTAAAATTTCAGTGCCACACGAGAAATTTATACCGACCAATATTCATCGAGTGCATCACTTAAGTTTTTGGGTTATGTATGTGTGCTCCCTTTTTTTACCTGTCAGCTGGTGTTTCTTCATTTAATTTCTTGTTAGTTTTTGCAATCATCAAAAAGAGTGAGATGGGATCCGAATGCATTAGTAAAGGGATTATCGTTGCACTGTCACAATATCTTCACGAATATAATGTTTTGGACCATTCGATTTTTGCACCCTATATGTACAGGAATCTATAGTATACTATATATTAGTCCTATTCTTGGCATCTTGTCCTCTCTGTGAAGGAAAAAGTTGCTTTTAGCACTACTTAATTAAAGCAGGATTGTACAGTCTCTAGAAATAAATAATGATGATGCATACTAGAATAAAGCTATTTTTAAGAGGATGTGTTATTTCTTACGACAATAAATCTTGACATAAAAATAAATCAATTTCTAAGAGGATGTAACAATTCCTAGGACAACAAATTTGGTAGGCCTCTGTCCAGATTTTGATTATTCTCGGAAATATGACATCCTTCCAAAAATAACTTTATTCTGGAATGGATGTACTCTTGTGTACTGTAAACTCTTGCTTCTAATTCTTTGCATAAAGCCACTTTCACTGGGCTTACTTTTGCTTGGGTTGTTAGCTCTTCCCGTCTCCCACTCACCCCCTTGTATATAGTCGAAGCAGGTATAAAATCTCTATTTCTTTTCACCAGGAAGTATATAGTTTTGCCATAGCATTCAATCCCTATTTCCTAGACAGTAGAGGAGAGAGGGGTCAAAGAGAATCATGTGAAATAGAGTTCCAAATGATATAAGCTACTAATATATACCTCATCATAGAATAAAACTATTTCTAAAAAGATATGACATTTTCTAGGACAACGAATCTGGACTCCAGAGATTTATTATCTAGAAAATGTCACATCATATCATTTTAGAAATAGTTATATTCCGATACGGAGGTAGCAGGAAATCATATAGAGATAGGGGTTGAAGACGGCACTGAAAAGCAGCCGTGACGATAATTAAAGGCCTACAAGATGGGTGCTGGTGCCAATATTTTAGTAGAGATCGGGTTCATGAGAAGTGCAAAACAGTACACTGTAAGCATGCACCTAATCACCAAAAACTGAGAGTACTAGCTGTAGGTACTATACCTTTTAGTTGAGATTATCAACTACTGAGAGTGAGGACGTGTGCACAATTAATGGCGTGACATGTTGGGCCAGATCTTGATAGTTGCTGCCATCGCTCTCAGTTTTTTGTAAGGATCGAGCAATAGTAATATTCATGAGACAGGGAAATCCATCTTCCTGTATACATATGCTCTTACTAGGTAGATTACTATGACTCTACTGCTTAACTTCGAGCACCAAATTTCTTTTTTGACACAATAGAGTTACATATATACAGGCACACAACCATCATTGAGTTATACGAATACCTAGCCAGAAATGCTCATATTTTGGATAAAATATATTATTAATTAATTAACTTAATTATCCTTATAGAAAAGAGGTGATGGGAACCCTCCCATTTCTTAAGGAGAGGAAGAGTGAAAACAACTAATTACCGTCGACGCCTGAAAAGCTCCAAAATTAAAAGGCCCCCAAGACGACAGAGTATGCAACATAGCGAGTATGGCCGGCTTAGACAGACAATCAATCAATGAAAAGACATGGGTGTTAAGGCTGCAGACGACGGCGTGACCTAACGGTGGGACCGCACCCCTCGCAACGGAACAGAATACATATGGCGCTCGCGGTTGTGGCGCCGGCCGGCCCCTGTAGCGCACATGACACGTTGGCCGTCGCCGTCGTCCGTACCTCCGTCCGACGTGGGCTCCGGCGCGCCAGGCCGCGCTGCGCTCCCATCGCCATTATTAGGTCGGAGGTCGACGTTGCCCGTCTCGATCCCTCTCTCGCTAGCTCCCAGCGAGAATGCGAGATGGATTATTGATGATATGTCGAGCTAGGTGGGTGTCTGTGGGGATAACTCCAACCAGACGCGCGACGGCTCGATCGATCGCGATCGCAGTAAACCGGCCCCGATTATTACTCCACTGCTATCTAGCTGGCGTGTGTCGCGCCGCACCCGAATTTGGTGCGATTTGATTTTGGGTGCCGTGATGGAATTAATCTTGCTCATATATAAGTATGTTAGTAGTAGTATTATATATGTATATAACCTCGTATATACGACGGAAGAGAGACCATGTACGACAGTACGAGAGTGAGGAGGTCCCTGCTGCAGCTGGTTTATCAGGGATGCGTATATGCAAGCTGTGAAAAAACACAGCCTTTTATCAGCTACTAGCTGTTTCCTAGGCCTCTGCATCTGAGATTCTGAGTGTATGTGGATATAGTGTGCAATTGTGCATTCGCGGTACAGGACCACGATCCAGCTACCCAGCTGCTGCTGCTAATAGATCTTGTTTTGCACTTGCTAGGCGACGTAGTTATATGTACAATAATTATGGCAGTAATTGTCTAGGGACCCATAATATCATACATATGCATATACAAGTATCATATGTTCATGTGTATATGTGCATGGGCTGCTAATAGCTCTAGCTAGCTGACACCGGCTGGTAAGCTAGCTAGCAGCCTGCGGTTTTTGTGCAAAAGCTTGCATAGACGGGACCATATATGCATACGTACGTGACCTGCGATCGCTGCTTTGGTTTTGTCTCATGCTCGTGGTTTGCACGTTAGTCATTTCGATGCTGGCTAGATCCCGGCGCCCCCCCGCCCCCGCCACTGGCTCCAGCACTCCGCGGATTCATTTCACCTCATGCCCGGCCTTCACTTCTCCCTTCTTCACATTTGCGCGGCTAGCTAGATGGATGTGTTTTTATTTTATTTTCTCCCACGTTTTTTTTACCGACTACCTGCAGGGTGGCAGGCTTCACAGGACCACCGAACAGAGGCTGTCGTTCTCTCCCCCAGGGCAGTAAGGCGGTGGGCAAAAAAGACCATCTGAAAATATCATTTATGTATGCAGACCGACGGAATCACAGAATATTCATAGGCGGACCAACGGAATATTCAATAGAAAAAAGACTGCGGAGGAATTCTATTTTTTAGTAGGTTTACCTACAGAGTAACAATGACTGATAGATTTTTTTTTTCTGTAGATGGCACACAAGAAAAATCATTTGATGTCAGGTTTTTGTGAATACCATCGTGCAACTATCAGAAAAAACATGTTGGTAGTGACTGAAAAATTAGATTCAAGACAAGAAAAAAAATAGAATGCAACCACACGTCAATTGACATGTGGATTTTTTTAATCTAGTAATTTCTTTTACTAAATGCCATTTTTCAGTCCAAACATGCATACCCGATAAATCCATGTTCGATACAAACAATCAATATCAACAGTTATTTATACATGTCGGCATCAACCCTTTCATAATACAATAAAATCGATTGTTATTTGTGCATCAGAGTTCGCGAGTTCATGAATAAACAGATTACATTCAGTTATCTGGAAATCAACACGTCGCATGTGTCTTGCAAGATAGACTTGGGGATCGTCTTGAATAAATCAAGGTTATTGCCATGCACTATGATATTCTCGATTGCCTACTGCTTAGCCTTCCCTCGACGATTATGTACATGGCAAGCAAAATTGTATTAGTCTTAGGTCTCATGTGCTTATGAAAATAAGAATCTGGAAAAAACAAAGTAATCTTCAGTTAAGAATATAGATGTTGAGAATAATCAGCAAAAAGGGTGTATTTCTTACCATTTTAATCATTATGCGGTTGCAACCTATTGTACTGACCATTTGAGTAAAGGATGCAAAACCATTTCACTAGAAGTAATTAGGATAAATTCGTATTCCAAATTTTCATTTCAGAATTCATGGTTACCTTGTGCCATGGTGCCCGGTGTGTTGATTTTTATTTTAAAAGAAACACAATATAAAATGTAGTCAAAATCCTAGTAAATTATGGACATCTCTAGAAAAATAGTGTAATATTGCATGATTTTTTCCATAGTCTTTGCTATATCTTTTATGAAAAAAAAATCATATACCAAACCATTTCATTTTTTAGAAAAATTGTCTGTTGATTTTTGATGGATCTCCAAAACAAAAAGGCAATTTGTCCACAAGATATCAATAAAATTTGGCAAAAACTGTATAAACCACCATAGTTTGTCGCTCTTGTTTTGATATTTCACCTCATAACTCATTTTGTCGAAAACCCCACCCACCCAACACCGTCAGGCCAAAACTGCACCTTCCACTATGTCTATAGGAATGAAACTTGCATTTTCGCTGAGCCAAGGTAGCCACAACTGAGCTGCATCAGAAAGGAAGGAGCAAGGGGGCTCAATTGCCTCCACACTTAATTAGCACGCTCGCCATTCTTGATTGTGTGTTCATGTTTTGAACTAGCCTAAGAATCAACTCAGTCGTACTCACCGGTACTCATAGCCGCGTTGGAAGAGCTCAGCATGGATAATATATATTTCCCATTGCAAATCGATGTCGGAAGAAAATTTTTTAAACGTTATAAAGGTGGATAACTCGGCTAGTGCAAAGTGTTTAAGTGCAATCAACCGGCCTGGTTTCGAGTTTTCTCACCATATCCTTCTTGATCTGATTATTATTAAACATTTAGGGCTCCATTGAAATACAAGGTTTGAAAACATGGAAATAAGAAAAAGGTATTGTGTCAAAAGCTGTGTTTTGAATGGTTCATATAAACTGTAAATACTCACTCAAAAAAATATAAACTGTAAATACATTAGTTTTGGATGGTTCAGAAAACAGACTTTTCCCCCGATGGAAAAAATTAACCCTTTCGGCCCCAAGCTGGCAGCGAGGAGCGATGGAGCTGTCCTCACAAGAGACAGAGAGAGAGAGGGACTTAGCAATGAACTAACCCCATCTGTTTTGCTCCAGAGGATGTCATATTATACTTTTCCTAAGGATTATCCACGAAAAATCCCATGAATTTCTTTCAATCCAAAGAATCCCCTAGTTCTTTCGAAACTTTGGAACATTGATAGACTTAGCGTGAGGAAAAGGAAACGAGGTAAAATCAATAAGAAAAAAAAAGATGTAGAATCAACATGAAAGTTAAGTTGCAGCAAATAATCACAACATGCCTACTTATTTGGCCAAGATACCCTTTAATCAACAACAAACGGCAATTAAATTATGCCGCATGTTGTTGTCACTAGTAGAGAAACATGAAGGAACAGGTTCATCACCGATCCATATATGCAGGGTTCATCACCGATCGCGATTCCCACTAGTTATCAGGGGTTGTTTGGTTCTCATGGATGTTTGGTTCTCATGGACTTATTTTTAGTCCTTATCACATCGGATATTTGGACACTAATTTAGAGTATTAAAAATAGACTAATTATAAAACCCATTCTATAATCTTGGACTAATTCGCGAGACGAAACTATTAAATCTAATTAATCCATGATTAGTCTATGTGATACTATAATAAACATTTGCTGATTATAGATTAATTAGGCTTAAAAAATTTGTAATTGCCACAATAAATAAGGATGCCTTGATGGGAGATGGGAACAAGAGGTCAACATAATTAACACTATTTTTTCAGCAGTAAAACAGCAAACACGCCAAGGCCATCATTAATATAGGAGGGGGTGGGAGCGGAGGGCAAAAGGTTGCTCTTGCTAGCTTGAACTTTGCGGATGAACATTAACATAGTATCAGAAAATGAGAATTCCCAATTTTCATGCTTGCAATGGTAAAATAAGCGATTCTCTATAAAATATGTACACCTCTGCTAAAAACTATATTAGTAGTAAATCACCTCAATAATATGGCTACACAGATATCTATAACTGCATATATATAAATGACAACAATATATCCATCTTCACTCTCTCTTTATTTAATCTATTGCTTCGTTTTTCACTATAGACTCTCTACAGGTTAGCAGATAGTTGTGATCTCTCTTTTCATTTAATCCCTTTCACGTATAAGAGAAAGGTGACAAGAATCTCTTATAAAGAGCCTATATATAACTATTGCAGGTGCCCTAAGAGCCAACTCTTTATGCCAACTAAACAACGAATATTTTGGAGCCGGCTTAACACCTCTATTGTATCTGTTCTAATTAGGCTTTTTAGGGTGATCGATTTCGTGTACTTTGGTCTCGATTTTTTTCTCGGGCATAGGTATATTGAAAACAAGTGGAGTAAAAAATATTGCTAAACAGTACTATCGAAGAGACTTAATTATATCAAACTTTGTTTATAAGCACTTCTATTATTTAATTTTTTCATTTGCACGGGATACTCACAGCTTCTATTGAAAAACATCTAGTCACTCCATTTTTTGAACCAATTACGTTGCCCTATAAACCACATAGTCGAAAATAGAGGTATATCATACTAGCTATATTTTAAGAAAAATTAACGTAGTACAAATAGTTTTGCATGCAAGCTGATCTAGCCGACCCAAAAACTCAAGGCAGATGTGTCGGTCTTTACAAAATGAAGGGGACCCACATATACACATGTTCAAATTTCTGGATCACATTATTCACGGCTACGCATTGACCTATATCTAATGCTAAAATAAACCCCCAACAGAGGAAACAGTGCTACCGAATGATCAAAACAAATGAAAAGAGTTCATAAAATGTGTCATGAGACAGAAAAAAGAACAGATCGATGCTTGGTGAAATGGAACAAGTACTGCTTGGTGAAATGGAACAAGTAGCTGGAGTATATCCTAATTAAAAGCTGGGGAGTTAAAGCCAGCCTGCTCTGACTGTCCCCTCAGATTCTCTCACCTAAATTAGCTCCCGCCCATGACCACCCCCACCACCACCTTGTACGGTTTTGAACGTACCGTGGGCAGTGCAAGCTTCTCTCTCTTTACGGCATTGGATGAACTGGAGTTGAATTTTTTATTTTAACTATGAGATCACGTGCATAGTCAATTTACCACGGATATGTTGGATAAACTCCATCGGTAAAAAAAATATAACCCTGGGTTCGAATCTGAACATAGTCAATATTTAGATTTAAACACAGAAATGCATTTTTTTCGGACGGAGGGAGTAGAACATTGACATCAGCAATAGTTGCGATATACTCCCTTCATCCAAAAAAAAAAAGGCATTCCTGATTATTTCTGGGTTTGAATTTGAAAATATTCTATGTACAAATTTAAGCCCAAGAACGCTTTTTAGATGAAGGGAGTACTCCAGCATTTAAGAGGATAACTTATCCTGTACACCGACTGTCTGATTGGTGACAGAGTGGCAGTCTAATCAACAATAGCGTGGTTGCGGTTCGATCAAGTTGATTTTGGTCGGCTTAAGTTTTGTAGGGTTGGTGTTGTCATTTGCTCCTCCCTCCTAAAATATTGCTCCTTATTAAAAAAACTCCCTCCATCAAAAAATAAACGTATTTCTTGTTTTGACCTATGTCCATATTCAAAGCCAGTAATGCGTTTATATTAGGACGGAGGAGGGAGTATTGTTGAAAGAGGAGGTAATTAAAGGTAGAATGGACAAAATGTTAATTCAAATGTGATTGATGTGACCAAACACTCTAAAATGACAACTATCTTCCAAGGTTTTAATAGCGCGCTAAGTCATTTAGTGGATGCCCCCTCTAAACAGCTAATAGTCGGCTAAATTGAGCTATAGCGTTTAATAGCGGGCTAAATAAAGCTATAGCTGCTAGCAAAATCTTTCTCAAACAGCTATAGCAGGCTATAGATGCAACTATAACCGAAGATTTAGACCCCTGCTATTTTCAGACAAATTTGAATATCAAAACATCTGTTTTGGGACAAAAATAGTATCATATAATAACAATATAACTGAAACAAGCTTGTAGGGATCTATCTTGATTTGTACAGGCCAAGGACAAATTGGAATATGTAATATGTGGAGCATTTGCATGGCCTTGTGAGAGCCATATGATGGGCATAAGCACACTAGAGGTAAGAGAAAATTATATACATGATCCTTTTGTGAGAGGTTTCACTTACGATACCCAATACTAATTATAGCCATTAGGGTATAGTATAGATAAAAATATATCCATTAAAGATCAAATAATTTAAGAAATAACCGACTACACCATCAACTTTAACTAATATGACATTGTGAATGCGCGATGTTCAGTTTATTGCATAATAATGTCATATAGTTAGGACTGTCATTTCGATACAAATACCACATATTGTTGCATACCATTGATCTATATTACAATGTACGAACCACACGAGTATTTATTTAATCTCAAACGTATATTCACTAGTATAATTGACTAGTATATATTAGTATTGGGTATTGTAAATAATAATTATGTTTGGGTTAAGTTAAGTGGATATGTTTTTAATCTAGGGTTTGGTAGGAATTTCCATGAGGGGTGCTGTACGTGCACCTAATAACCTCTACTCCCTCTGTTCCAAACGCTCCCTTACACACAAAGACCAAAAAACATGTTATATGTATATATTTTATTTAGTTTTTGCCAATACATGTAGTAATATAATTAATTGACATGACTTGTATTTTGGGACATACAGAAAAAGTGATTGTGCCTTATGTTTTGGAAGGATGGAGTACAATGCAATGCAACAGAGAATAACTTCATCCATCACTTAATGGGGTAATTTACTAATTTGTTTTCTTAATGCATCCTTTAGTCTCGCTTGCTTTTGGTTTAACATATATATGCATGCATATTTATACGTGACTTTGTGTTCCAGGGCGATTTTTCACAATTTGGTTGAGCCAAAGTATTACTCGATACATTATGAAATAGTTATATAGAGTTAACTTCTCGTTGTTATAGAGTAATATACCTTTTTATGTTTTTCTGTACATAAATCCTATTTCATCTAGATGCATATTACATGCATCGTTAAACAGTGATCTGATATACTCAGTAGTAGGTCCGAGCAGGAAAAAATGCTGATCAATTTGTTTTCAAATGGAATCTAGTTCATCTCGATTTAAGTTAAGGATATAAATGTTTTACTTACAAGGTTGTCAACAATATTGCTGGTCAGACTGTGATAGACTTGGACGGTTTGAACAAGAAAGTATGAAACTGGCTCAGCTCTAGTAGCTGACGTTGGTTTTTTGCAATAGAAACAAATCAACGGGCTAATAGTAAGCTGACTTTGGTTTTTTGCCCATGTGAATGAAAAGAGAGCAACATGAGAGAGAAACATCATCACTTAATCTGTACTCCCTTCCTCCCAAAATAAATACATTCCTAACTATATATGAATGTGGACATAAACCTAAAATAAACATATTGATAGCTATGAATCTGAACATAAGCTATATCTAAATTTATAGCTAGAATACGTTCACTTTGGAACGAAAGGAGTAGACGGCTTGCATGGGCGTCAATGCCCCTAATCATGGCAGAGGTAGGAAGATGACATCCGTTAGAAACGGATATCCATTCTGTATTAGCATTCTTTCCATAAAACTACGTATTCACTGTAGAGAAGCTACAGATTTTAGAGTTTAAACTCTAAAATTATTGTTCTGATGGGACTATAAAATTAAGGGCTTCTTTACTATACCCAATCCTAATGTATACTAGTCAATTATACTATTGAGTAAATGGTCGAGATTAAATTATATTAGTGGTTAATATATGGTAGTATACACGTGTAGTACACAGTAGTATAGAGTATTTGTATAGAAAGGACGGACCTAACTGTCTGACCTCATTATGTAAGAAGTTAAATATAATGAATTTTAAATTTAAAGTCGATGGTGTGGTGGATAATTTCTTAAATTAATAGATCAACTACTATAATAACCACACAAATTAACAAGTATACTTCGTCCATACTACTTCCCACATAGACTGGTATTGGATACAGTAAGAGAACTCAAAATTAATTAGTACCAAATCTATAGTTTTATGTTAATTTTGTTTTTTTGATACTCTATAATTTGTTTTTAAGTAGTTTTGTGACAAACACGGTTTGTAGTTTTACAAGATTTATTCTTTTCTTTGAGAATTCAATGGCTAATGGCTAATGGTATACTCCTAGCCGTGGGCTCCATGAGGCAGCGTAGAACAGAAAACAGCAAACTCGAGAACAGCCTACATACATATAGGTTGGTCGTTTTTACATTGTTCAGGTATATATTTAAATTTTCTATGCCCATAAATTTTTCTGTTCCACATAAAGAAGTGATATTATACATGCATCCATGCTCAGGCTTTAATTCTAGGGGTTTCCTGCTTGGTTTATCGTCTCCAATTATTCAATTAATACTTTCATGCGGAGAGGTAGGAATAGCTAAGTGCACTGTTGGGTGGCCATAGCTAATTCCTAATTCCCCGGGATGCTCGGCCATTTTGGACACTCTTTCTGTGTCCCTTTGCAGTGGACACATAGCGTTATCCTGGTCCCTGACGAACGTCGCTTTCAAAATGTGTTGTCGAGGTTACAAAACATGGCGGCTGCGCAAAAATAAATCGCACAAATTTATATGTTCCTCTGCTACTGTGTCGCAGCAGTCCGTTTCCGAGGCGAAGGTCACTTTCACCTCCCAATGCAGCACCTAGCTTATTTCCAGTGGGCGGAAAATATTTTTGCATGCATACCACAGACTAACTCTAAAATTTGTAAGAAATAATTATAAGTCTGTTAGCATAATAGGATCTCAATTAAGTACTAATATTAATTTAATAAATATTTAAATAAAAAATAGCAAGTTATAATGGCGTTGACTCATCCTATAAATATAATATTTCCTTGGGTGGAGTCTTAATTTTATTTTTTAATATAAAATAATTTATGTATGCATAGTAAATAAATATAAAATATATATACTCAGTTTGAGTTCTCAATTTCAGTGTTTTACTTTTGATAATTTCAAAATTCAATATTAATGAGTATGAAGCCAATTAACGTGGTAATTTTTTTGGAAATGTCGAAGTTAATTTTCTGCAAAGTCTCAACCCTCCACGATTGGTGTCGATAGATTTATTAAGTAAGATATACCAACGGTATCATAACTTGTAATTTGCTTAAATAAGTGATACATCTTCTTTCCGGGATGCAAATCGCCCACGTGGATATGCAAACGATAAAAAATATAAATTAACCCACGTTTTTCACTTGCAACGTCATATTCATGTTTTTAATATACACATTAATTAATATCATGCAATTTAAAATAGTTCACCTTGTGTTGGATTTATGACAAGTAATGTCATATTGTTTCTTATTTGTGTCATACACGGTCATGCATGTTTGTAAAAGATATTAATACCATGATCATATCGCACACATTTAACGTGATTTACATCCCGAATTGAAGAAAAGTGACTCATATTTTATAAACAAAAGTGACATTTAAATAATTTACAATATGTGTGATTAAATTACAGCCACCTTATAATTAAGTTGTGCCAGTGAATTTTACCAATATGATAAGTATGTCACCAAAGCAAAATTTTGATGTGCGGTAAAACAATTAATGGAGTGAGAGACGAAAAACAAAGAAATGGTGCATAGTGCATTAAAAAAGTGTACACATGCATCAATTAATTAAGACATACTCCGTCCGTCTAAAAAAAGTACAATCCTGGGTTTGAATCTGAACATACCCTATCTTCAGATTCAAATTTAAGAATGCATTTCTTCTGGGACTGAGAGAGCAAGAAACTAGTGAGATTGGTAATGGGGCAACTCATAGTTTCTTTCACACGTGTTTTCTCAACCTCTCAATTGGCCCCTCCCAGTGTCTTCCCCATTCGTAAAACTTGTATATATTAATGTAATTATTATTTTCTTCTATATATAAAAACTATTATAAACACTGTGCATTGAGGATGGTTATGTCTTAGATATTTATTGTCTCCTCTCTCCTCTAGACATTACCCATATGGACACCAAGCGTTGGGATTACCATGCATGTGAAACTCAAGGTAATGATAACTTTGTTTCGAGAAGAAAGATGAAGCATTCTGAGGTGGTTGTTTTCTGACAAGTAGATAAGCATCAGTGCAAAGATTGTTGTGTACCGATCATATGTACGCACTTGCTTTTTCACATATTCAAGCTGTATACCTATCAATAGACCAAACATATAAACGATCGATTTGATGGCTATGTGATGCTTGATAGGTAACTAGGGATTTTCCCCCCCTCGAGTGGTCATAGCCTCATAGGGGGCCATCTTGTGTGTTTGGCCGGTTGGGAGGTCATCGATCCTTCAATTATCAAAACTTCACCGGTTTTATAATTCCTCATTTTCAATGTTACTTTCATGGTGGGGTTGATCAGAATAGCTCTCCATCTGTAAAGCATGTGGATGATTTGGGTTGAAAGGAACAAAGCTGACAATACGAGCGACAGGGAAATAACTTAAACCAGTGGTACCAGAGTCTGCATGTGCCCTCTCAGATAAGGCCATACGTGAGACACGGCGGTACTCCAAATGTGAGGCATACATGAAATTTTCTGTTACTAAAGCACGAGCTAGCTAGAGATGTCCTTTTATCTGATATATATTGCAGAGAATTAATTATGTTGTTTTGAAAAAGAGAGAGTCATGGGAACGATATCGATCCTTGTACATTATTACGAGATCTTATAGCCAATATTAATTAGTTGTTTGTAGTCCTAAAAAAAGGGGCACTATTTTGAAGGAACAAAAAGAACCTGATGTCTCTTCAAATAAATAAATTCTCTCCAAAGGATAGAAAGATGCTAGATTTGCTAGCAAGCAGTGTGAATTACTAGCTAGCATATATATGTCCATCGAGATAGAACACGTCAGGTGCATGTTCCCAAGTACGTCGTCATCCTTTTCGATTGCTCTCTGTCCGTATGCTAGCAGAAATAAGGTGGTGATACTTCGCTTTCGCTATGTGTTGTCGTCTGGAATGGAAGGAGGTTAATTCTGAGTTATAGGAAGCAGACAGCAATGTGTACGAGGCTGCGGGGACAACAGTGAAGTTGCTGCCCACTGCCAAATTAACAAATTAATCTAGAGCTTTGCTCCAGTACTATCTATTCACAGTATAAAATAATATGGACCTAATATATCTATAAACTTTTTTATAGAAATTTGGAGGGTTTAATCATCTAAGGAAAAAAAAGTCGTGGAGAAGTAAAACTATAATTTTGCATCTCCATCCGAGTGATGTCCAACGGAATCACGGACAATACGCCTCCACCATCGAAACCAACGCTGAATCGCGGTCGAACTATCCACCGTTCATTTTGATGGAATAAAATCAATCAGATCCGTTGCCTTCTACTGTTTCACGAAGAAGATCGAAAACCCCTATTCACTTATTAGTAAATGACTAATATGTCATTTCAAACGATTGATTTATATAATTTCTACTGACAGTATAATACTACCAGTAGGGAGCACCGGAACGTTCCTCATTAATCTAAGAAGTTGCCCACTAGTACTAAATTAATTAATCGATGACGAGCTAGCTATGGAGTATAAAATAATTGCTATGAACCGGACAAATGTGATTTTTAGGACCCACCAGATATATACTTGTCTATCATTGAAATAATATATAACTATTCCATTCCATAATATTTGTATATTAGAATATATTAATTTATTCATTATTAATAAAAACGAGAAGCATATTAAATGTTTTTTATCTCGGCAAGATGCCAAACATGTCACAATCAAATACCCCATTAATTGCAGTATATAGATGTTCTCCATGCCACAGAGAGCTCAATCAGAGCAATGTTCAGGCAGCTTAGTGTTGTGGACAAATGACATAGGTGCAACTAATTATCCAGTTAGATTGGATGCAAAGCGCCTGATTTGGTGTTGTCTCTTGGTAAGCAGGAGAGTTAATTGTGCATTTGCTAAGAAAAGAAACGATAATCAACAGAGGAGGGAGAAGCTACTATGTGATTTGATTGCTTTGTGGACTTAAGGAGTGAGTAGGGTAAGTGCTCCAAATAAAATTTTTGATGAGATAAATTCTAAATTCTACGTGTTTACATTTAATGGCACGAAAGGAGAACTTAATAGCGGGCTCGATCGGTATGAATGTCTAGTCATTTCACCGACTAATTTTTAGGTTTTATTTCAAAGAAAACCCTCCTTTAGAGCAAATTAAATGGTATGAATAGGGAAGAGTGAGAGACGACATGCGAAGAAGACACATGAACCGTATTAGGTGGCGGATCATCTATCAGAAATACAATTGATAATGGTGAAGAGACAAGATGGTGGAAGCATGGAAAAAAGATGCAGTCTAAATATTTTATCTCTATCTTTAAATTATATTTTACTTTAATCTATATCTCTGACAGTATGCACTAACAAATACCGTGAAGCCAATAAATCAACTTAAATCTTGTCCACACTGAGGAATAATTGAAGTATGCAAAGATTTTTTCTCTTCGTGCCAAAGTAAATAAAGAGGTAGGAAGATCCATATATTCTCCATACTTTTGGATAGCACGTAAGGTTCTGCGCAAATTGGAAAGCCTTTTCTTGCTGCATGTATATATATATCCAACTGATCCAGGCAAGTTGAGGCCGAATATATCTCGATATATAATATGCATTTCAGATTTTCAACTTTCAAGTTGAGGTCGATAAGCCTTGGCCTTTGTCAACTTTCATCGGCGCATCTGTTTGGATAGCAGCAACGCATCTCCAAGACACCGACCGGCCTCTAAGATTTTGAGAATGCGGGCTGAGAAGAGTTCCGTCCAAGTCCCACGCACCGTGTACGCATATCTCAGCACGTGTTGATCCTGTTGCCACAATGTGCTACGATTATGACCCAATAGCCTTGTTGTAGCTTGAATATCATGCCGCATGGAAGCAGAGTGCTAAGCAATACCAGTAAACTGACTATTGAACTGTCAAAAAAAAACTAAACTGACTATTGATGGCGCGGAGCCGACAGGGAAAACAAAATTCCGTCAAGAGATTATATTTCCTCACGGCCTTCGTCAGATAATAACCGACAGAAATCCCCTACTGTGGAGGGATGGGTGGGTACGTTGGGGAACGGTTGAATTGAGTTTTTTTTTTGACCGATGGCCATCTGGACAACCAGTTATCCTGGTAGTTGTTCTTAAGTCATGATGGATGAGGTCTTTAGTGGTAAGGTTGTCAAGATGCCAACCCTAATAGTTGTTCCCAACCCAAAAAAAGCAATTTTTTTTTAGTGAGCCTTGTCCTGGACACTAAATTTAGTTAGTTTACATATGTGTAGGTTTTTTATGGATGAATTTACACAGCTCATGGTTGAGCTTTTTTATGGATGAATTTACACAGCTCATGGTTGAGCTCAACCATCGGCGAAGGATTACTATTTGGTGTGTATTCCAAATTAAAACTTCCATGGAAGTGTTTATCCAGCAAGGGTCAGATATTGCGAATTGGGAAGCATATCTGCTATAATTTTGTTGGTGAATTTCATAAGCAGGGAATAAAGAACTTCGCCATATATGGTGCTCTCTAATCAGTCGAGGTACAAATTTAGAGTGGTCACACCAGTAGACTTATTCTACTACCAGTAGTAAAAGTGATCTACTGGCGGTGAAATAATTTAAACCAGTTCAAAACAAAACAACCTCAACTACGTAGTAGTATTCTACCATCAGTACTAGTAGATAGCACTGTAGTGAAACTCAAAACAAAACAAAAGGGTGGTAAAATTAAGCACGCAGGGCATATGTACCCATATTTAAAGAAGCTACTACATTTGTTTGCCCTAATTAAGGATTTGGAGCAGCATACAAGGATTCGCCACGGTGAGTTACTGACATAAGTCAGGCCAGGTCACATATCAATCGAACATTGGAGAAGACAAAAGGGAAGCAAATCCTCCTTTAGTGTTCATATTGGGAAATTTATAGTAGATCGTCAACCTCACCATCAAAACTAACCGGGAAAAAAAATCAGATGTCGTCTCTTTTATTCCATATTACATAGTATTTGTTTATCAGAAATAAGGGGTTTCTTACAGTACCCAGTACGAGTACACTAGGTGGGAGCAGTATGGATAAAGTATACTAGTTAATTTGTATGGTATTAACTTAAGAAATTATTCACCACACCATTGGCAATTTTAAAGAGTAAATTTTACAAAACTACAAGTATTTTGCGCAATCTATCACAAAACTATAGATTTAAGAACTTGTTTTATAAAACTACAGATTTAGTATCTTTGTGTATCACAAAACAATAGATTTAAAAACTTGTTTCACCAAACTAAGATATAATGTCTCTATTATCATAAAACTACAAGTTTGGTATCTCAATTATTATAAAACTAAAGGTTTTACCAATAAATTATCACAAAACTATATGTTTAGCATTGCTTAAAATTATAGTTTTATGATAATAAAAACAATAAACTTGTAGTTTTATGATAATGGAGACATTAAACATGTAGTTTTATGACAATGGAGACACTAAATCTGTAGTTTTGTGAAGCAAGTTCTTAAATCTGTAGTTTTGTGAGACAAATTTTTAAATCTGTAGTTTTGTGATAGATGATGCACAATACCTGTAGTTTTGTGAAATTTACTCAATTTTAAATACACGATATTTAGCTTCTATCACAATAATGTCACACAGATAGAACTATACTTTCTATACAAATGTTCTATATTATTGCATACTACAGGTGTGTATAGTACCATATATTAACCATTAGTATAATTTAAACTTGACCGTTTATTTAGTAGTATAATTGACTAATATACTGGACAGTATAAAAGCCCCAAAAATAAATATCACGTGTGGTCGTGGAGAGTCTTTCTAGCATGAAAAAGGATGATGATGATAGTTTCACTATAGAAAGACTGTTGCTGACAACAACGTGGATCTGTCGCGGAGAGCTATGTAGTATTCAGACAGAGATTTCATCGACGTGGAATTACACCATATATTCAATAACAGACCAACGTCTCCAAAGGGTAAAAAAAACTGCCCGCTTGGTTCAACTGCTATTATACTCAAAAGCAATTTTGAGTTTTAAAGGTTAATATATATATAGAGAGAGAGAATTTTCTTAACTTATGTTAGCAGTAGCAATCATAGAAAGAAACCAGAAAGCGAAAGTAACAAAAAAACCTAAAATTATTTTCAAAATAAATTATAAATCAGCTTCAAGCTATAATATTAATCTAAGCTGAACCAAGCAAGAAGATGGTACTCTACAGCCACTGAAGTCTCTGAAGTTTCGAGATGGGCATCTAGATACAGAAGAAATGTAATTAATATTTTAAAATTATCCCTGTTTTTCGCATTTTGTCCACATGTCCCCAGTGTGTGCCCCAGAAACAGTAGCACACAACCACCTGTTACCATCATTATTCAAATTATATATCACAGTGATTCAGCTAGTACGTATCACTGTCCTAATAACGCCAGAGGAAGGTAATAAATCACGTGCGTTTATGAACGGCTACAGAACGTTAAGCAGTAGTAGTAGCAACGACAACAGAAGAGCCTAGCAATTTTCCGTAGTGAAAGGCATACCACTGGACCACAAATGCCACTGGCCAAATCGTCCACATGATTGGC
The DNA here is from genome assembly GCA_000325765.3 of Leersia perrieri. NCBI lineage: Eukaryota > Viridiplantae > Streptophyta > Magnoliopsida > Poales > Poaceae > Leersia > Leersia perrieri. Next base: position 9,555,672 of record CM002487.1, read on the forward strand.
GTTGCAAGAATTATTGATGAGGCTTTGCTATCTACTGCAGTAGGCTATAAGGCTATCTCTACTAGCTGTGTCGTCTGCCTATCTATCCAAGCCAGAGCCCAGAGGTATCCTTGCAATTGTGCAGCAAATTAAGCAACTAATTTAATTTTATATATCTTTCTGACGGTATTTTCTTCTTAAAGAAAGATGTCAGTAACTCTTCTTTACAAACCAGTACAACCATGTAGTTATATCAGTTTCTCGGCAATATCTCGTCATAGTCTTAATATTATTTTTGCCAGTTGGCCATAAATTTTGCATATTCTAATTTTATAAAACTTACTTGATTTTTTAGAATTGTGCTCTTAAATTAATTTTATTTTTTAGATTTTTTAATTTCTCCGCACAAGATTTCGTTTAATGTCGCTATCTCGGCCATCCCACGAGATTTTGAAGAGGGGAAAAGGGGGGAACCCCCTTCCTTGGAGCTGGCTACAATGAATTGAATTATTAAGAGCAAGATGGCATTTGTTTAAAAGAAAAGAAAGAAAAAACCGGCCATAAATTATAGTTCAATGAAGAAAAAATGCAAATTAAAGTCCGTGTCTGTCAAATTAACCAAGAAATTTCACCATTAAGCCAGCCGATGGCCTCTTCAAATAGCGAGGACGAGCTATTGGCTTCAATCGATGAATGCGCAACAAATCAATCAACAACAGATCGAAACGATACCATGATGAGATTAATTCATTCATTGATCATCATATGCATTCTTGACAAGAACATATACATCCAGGGCATGAATCCAGCTATCCGGTGCCCATCGAGCAAAATAATAAATCACAGTTTCAAAGACAGGTCGATCTCCTCGGCGATGTCCTGGCGAGCCGAGGAGCTCCCCGCGGAGCCCCGCGAGCCATTGCTGCTCGGCTCCTTCCCTCGCCGCGCCGCCTCCTCGTCGGCGGCTTGCCGGCGCGCGGCGGCCAGCTCGCGCGTGCGCTTGGCGACGCTGCGCTCGAACTTGTGGGCGTTCTGGTGGCCGCCCAGCGCCTGCGAGGAGTAGAACTTCTTGTCGCAGTAGGTGCAGGTGAAGTATCCCAGCGGCTCGGTCGCCTGCGACGGCTGCAGCGAGAGGCTCAGGTCGAGGTCTTCCTCGCTGCCGTTGGCCTCCATGCCGGCTGCTTGCAACTATAAGCGCCTCTCTGTCTACTAAAAACTAGTTTTTTGGGCAGAACCAAGTGAACACAGTGTGACCAGATGTAGTGAGAGAGATATATGCAGGAGCTAGAATAGGAAATATTGAGTACTGAGGTATAAGTATTACTGGCTATTAGCCTATTAGGAGTACTAATAACACATATTATACGCTGGGCAGGGGGGAATCGTAGAACATGTAGGGGGATCGGAGAGAAAGAGAGGGTTCAAATTAATTAAAGGGATGGAAAGGACAAAAGATTTCATCTGTCCATCGATCGCGGGAGCAGAGAGGATACACATGGATGTACTAGCTGCTATATTTGGCACTTAGGTTAAATCAATCAACCTCATCACTACTTAGGGCCTCTTTAAAACGCATGATTGTAAAAACATAGAAACAGGAAAAACGCAGGAATAGAATGCCTCAGACGTGGAATTCCTATATGAATTAAAAACACATGAAAGTTCAAAAACTGTCGTTTAATTGAGACACAGGAAAAACACAGGATTTGTGTCATAGGAAGTAAAAAATGAGGTAGGAGTACATGCTTCTTTTTCTCCAAAATCCTACCACACTAGCTCATTTCATAGGAATTTTGTAGGATTTGATAGGATTCAATCCTTTGATTCAAAGGACTCTATAGGGTTCTTTTTCATAGGATTCAAATTCTCTAGAATTCCTATGTTTTTCCTTTGATTCAAAAAGGGCCTTCAAGAAATGTGCCCTCTGTGCCTATTGGGAACTCTCATCTGTCTTGGTTACTAACCTGTACAATATTTGGACGATTGATGATGGGAGATCATTAGTACCAGTGAAAAATTGACATCGACGCTCGACACGCGGGGATCCCGGGGACCCCTTTTTGGTTCGGCATAAAGGTGCGGAATGCCAAGGCCTGAGTTAAGGGGAAGAAAAAGGTGGGCAGGAGAGAAACCCCACTAAACACGCATGACACGGGAAGATTTATACAGGTTCGGGCCGCTGGGAAGCGTAATACCCTACTCCTGTTATTGTCGTTGATATGGTGGATGAAGAATTATAAGGAGGAGTTCTCTCCCGGGTGGCGCTAGAGCTGATGACTGAGGCGAACGCACTCTAAGTTATCAGTGGTTTGTAAGCAACTCACTTCTCTACGAAGAACCAGGGCCTCCTTTTATAGTTCAAGGGGACATCACAGTAGTCTTGAGTTTTCTAACCCCACTGCTAACACTGTGGAGTAGCTCGCGCTTTGTCTCATCAGGGGTCATTCCCCTTTTCTGTTCATATCGCCACGTTGCGTTAGTTGGTAAAGAAAAACGGACGACGTGGCCTCTATACTGCTGATGAAGTGTGTGGCCATCTTACCTAATCTCCCATGGGGCCTACCTGTCAGCGGACCACCAATGGTTCCAGGGGTGTCATCATACACTCAACCCTCTCTGCCACTCTCCCACGCAGCCGTCCGTCGCATTAAATACGACGGTGACCGGGCATGATGAGGGGTGTGCGCTACTGACTGCGCGGTCAGCCCACGGTCACAGGCTGGAGACTTTTTCCACCCTCTCCTGTGCAAAAAGATGATGATGACGACGTTCTGACAGACGCGCCTCACTTCGCATTAAATGCGACGGAGTAGCGCTCGAGCACTATTCCCGCGTTGAATAGGGCGGTTGGCAGCCGGGCTGGCCCCTCCGATGGGAGGGGTGCGGGGTGGCATGACTAGGGTCCGGGTGTTCCCGAACCCCTTCCACGAGGTGTGGCCTCCCCGTAGGCTCCGGGCGTGCCCTCGTCAGGGACGCGCCACGTGGCCTCGGGTGGCCCGAACCCCTTCTGCAAATGCGCCCCTCCAACCGCGTGTTGCATCCTCAGCATACCCCCGGGCCCATATCGCCGACAGATGGTTTTTTAGTTTCCACAAATAAAATAAAGGGAACTACCGATATATCACCCGGATGGATTTTTTTCTTCACATCGTTGTTTAATTAGAATAATAGAAATTGGAAGAAAAGTAATCAACTATAAAAGTGGTACAAGAAATATTCCATTAAGACTCGGAGGATTTTATTTAAAAATTTCTCTTGGTCGGAAAAATCGGTTAAATAATATACACTAAAATTTACAGAGCAAGTTATTTAATTTTACTGTCACAATAACCAAATAATAACGGAAATAAGAATAAAGAATTAAAAGAAATAGTTTCCTTTTCCTCTTTGGGCCCTTTCCTTTTTCTCTCTCCCTCTCTTTCTTTCCCTCCCCCTGGCCGGCCACGCGCCCTCCCCTCTCCCCCTGTCCGAAACCCTCTCTCCTTATCCCTTCTTGCCGCCAACTCTCCCTTCCTTCCCCTTTTATTTTTGTTTTTTTCCCTCTAAGGAATCCTAGTCCTAATCGTTTTCCAAGTAGGACTCCTTTCCTTTTTCCCTTGGGCTCTAAACCTAGCCCACCTCTCCATTTAAATAGTAAGTTGCCCCTGCCCCTTGCTCCACAAAAGCCGTCGCCTGCCCTAAGCCGACGCCTGCCCTAAGCCGCTGCCACCCTAGCGCCGCCGCCGTCGCCGAGCCGCCGATGCCACCGTTGATCGCCGGAGTTTGCCTTCGCCATCATCTACGCTTCGTCTACAAATCATCGTCGTCTCTTCATCGACCGTTGACCTCTTTCCCGGTGAGGACTCCTCTATCGTATTCCCGTCCTTTACCGCTGCTCTAAGGGTTTACATGGTCAGTGCTGTGCCCATGTTCCTCTCTTTAGTGTTTAAATTGGATACAATAATATATTAATTTGCCAGTAAAGAACATCTAAAATTCAAAGGGTTCTATCTTGGTCGTCTGAATTCGGAATTGACCCGTTCAAATTGCTAATTGTTTATTATAACCTAAGGAGAAATCAGATAGCACATGTGTTATGTTGTCAATCAAACTGCAAATATGTAAAACACATATCTGATAAAAAAATATATACCTGTAAAATAATTGAAAGTGTCATGTGTAATCTACACACATCCCGCTTGCTACAAAAGATCCAAAAAATAAAGCGTTAAATAATACAGGGCCATATGAACTTGTGACACATTAGGGCCCACGATCAAATTGATACACAATGGCTTGGACAATAAAAAGACGTAAATCTAGATCTGATAACTACATACCCTAGGTTTAAGTTTCTAAGGCCATGTGAAAGTATAGGATATATATTATAAATAGCTAGGCAAGCTAACAAAGCCTAGATATGCGTGAGTCTGGGATAACCAACCTGGGATTGAAACTTGGATAACCAATGGAGACTAGTAGTAAGTCTGTGCTAAAACTACGGTATATGATGAGATAGATTTAATATTGATGAAAAAAATCACTGTTCTAGGGTGCATATATTATTTAGCTTCATGTAAAGTCATAAAGAGAGACCAAGTACAATACTTCTATAGATTTTTTCCAACAATTCAAAGTTAGCATGTCTTGAAAAGAATGTCAATACATAAACATCAATTCTTGTTTTCTTTCATAATATTGAAGTTTTAATCCAAAAAGGAAGATATCTATCATAGAAAGATCTTTTGAACTCTGAACACATAACTCACTTTGAATGAGCTCCTCTCTTGTCGTGACTAGCTTCAAAATAGATTTGCTCCATATTCTACTTCCCTGTTTCAACCATGTTCACCATCTTTGTACAACAACTAAACACAACTCTTAGAGTTCTTCTTTCTTTTTATCAAAGCTACTTTCTCTTCTTATAGTTAAAAAATAGTTAGAGAATGAGGAAAAACTCTGAAGGAGTGCTGGAATAGCAGCACTACTCTGACTTGTACCTCAGTGAATGTTTTCTTCAATAAAGTAAGTATTCGAGATATCTTTATGATATTTACGTTACTTATTTAAGTAAGATATATTCTCATTATTGCGGGTTCATTGCTTAGTATTTAATTGGGTGCTCTAGTGTTAAGACTCTTGATAAAGATGATTGTTCTTGATTGAATACTAAAGCAGTAATTAATAATGTAGACGTGATGTCTGGGTCATAGATTATTCTTGTTTGTTGTGTGCTCATGGGTTGTAGAGGTAGGCGATAGGCAGTGACTGTCTTTTCCATTCTAGTGATCCTCTTACGTTCAAGTACATTATAGATTTGTAGGTCGGATGCCAATTACCAGATCAAAGGGGGAGTTGGCTTCCAAAGCAACTGATCTTTTTTGAGCCCTCATATATTTACAAGATTTTCTTTGAAGAAAAAAGTCTATTTTAATCTCATAAACTATTGCACTGGATCATTTAACCCACTAAACTATATTTTGTCTCGTTTTACACCCCGAACTATTAAAAATGGTTCACTTTACACTCTAACAACGCTTCTCCTTTTTTGTTTATGTATATACAAGTCATTTTTTTACTAAAATTTGGTATGATGCATATGTGCATTATGAGTTACCTTTGAACTTTTTTTTTACAAATTTTTACCTTGGTTTTCGCTGATTGGAAGCATATAATACTAATTTGAACATTAGATTTTTAAAGTTTCAAATAAATAGCCATAAAAAATTGAAAATATTATGGAGCTTTGGTAATGGTGTTGTCTATAACTCCACAAAATTTCTTCTCAAAATGTGACTTGTATAAAGAGAAAAAAAAAGCGTTGTTAGGGTGTAAAGTGAACCATTTTTAATAGTTTAGGGTGTAAAACGAGCCAAAATATGATTTAGGGGGTTAAGTGATCCAATACAATAGTTTAGGAGAGTAAAGTGGGTTTTTCCTATTTAATACTCCTAATTGACGTCTAAATATCTGATGTGACAAGAACCTGATCAACACCACCTTAAACGAAGAAAAATAATCCCATATTAGATCAGTAGTAGCTAGGACCGGTCGATGCTACCACTCCGTAAAGCTTCTCAGAACGCAAGATCATGGTCGACATGCAAGTGCGAGTGCTGCACTTTGAGACAAAGCAAAACTGGTGAAACACAGTGCCATGATTATCGGTGCTGTCAACAACATCGATCGATGATCGACCAGTATAACTGACTGACTACGTTCAATCGGTCAAAAAAAAAAGCTCAAGTTTAGAGGCGGCTGTACACTCCTGTGTCCATCCTCCTGCTGCTGCTTCCGTTGCTGTGATTAAATTTAGCAGAGCTCTGTGTTGTGACGAACACACAGTGTCGTCTCAGACTCTCAGTCCATCATGGGGCTTTAACAGCTTATCAAATGTATCTCCATGTCATGCCCTATTTGTCACACCTAAACGCACAGATGCATAATAGCTTCAATTGGTAAAGGACGAGGTGTGCCAGTGTGACACTAGGCTGCGTTTAATTTGGATCTCACAAACATCATATCAAACATCATATCAATGTCATATCAATCTTTAAATATATATTTAAAATATTAAACATAGATTAATAATAAAATAAATTATATATTCGGATTGTACACAGCGATACGAATTTTTTTAGCCTAATTAATTCGTCATTAGTATATGTTGGTTACTGTAGCACCTATGACTAATCATAATATAATTATGCTCAAAAGATTCGTCTCGCAATGTACGATCTGAATATATAATTTGTTTTATTATTAGTGTATGTTTAGTACTTTAAATATTATCTAAATATTATAATATTTTTGGCCAAACTTTTTACATCAACTAAACGCACAGCCTAGGTCACAAAATTGGAAAAAAAAGACAAGATTGCAGGATTCGCATCTTTGCAAGGCAATGTCACATTTTCTCCCGCGTGGTCGCGTACAACTAAGCGTCCTTTGCAACCTACGTTGAGCCACATTACATGACAGTGGGGCCGGAAACGAAAACGTAAACAAATAAAATTTGGCATCCAGATGTCCGCAAGCACATGATCAACCGCTTTTTCATTAACCTTGGCTAGGGCCCAAAGGAACCAAATAATTAATCTCTATATATTGCGCAGGTGACAGCTCTGTTGTGATATGTAACCACCATGCATGCTGTTTGGACTATTGTAGCATGCTGTTTGGACAATTGTAGTAGCAGTCACCACTAATTATTCAACTTTTCGCATACAGTAGAGTAAGCTCACATATGTGTCCAGATCATGGAATTATTACGAACAGTTCAGTCTTAGTCATTAAACTGTAAATGATGTTAGCTGGACAAATATATAGGTATAATATAAATATATATTTGTCAAGATAATTATGGTACGATGGCGAATGCTTCTCTGGTCATAAAACAATACTTTATTGTATCCTTCATTCTTAAATATTTGACACCATCACTAAAAAATTCTTATAATTCATGACAGACAAATTCTGTCATAGATCACTGAGAAACTATCACAAACCAATATTTATGACCAATATTTATGACGTTTTTAAGATTCCGTCATGTATTGAGCGTCACAAATTAACTCGCGTGATGGATTTATAGAATTGTCATAGATTAAACGTGATCCGTGACATTTCTCAACCGTCATAGAACAGTTCTTGGCCCGTGTAGCCCAACCCGAGCCTAGCGTTATGACGGAATAAACGTCACAAATGTAGACTAATATTTGTCATAGGTTAAATAACCACATCATTCATGAGTATGACATGGCTGCTGACATGGACGCTGATGTGGCTGCTTACGTGTACAATGATGTCATCATTGTGGCCCATCAGTAAAAAAATGGCATACTTAGTGTCATGACCCAACCTTATGGGCCAGGCCCGCTAACTCATGGCGGCTCTCTAGGATATCAAGACTGACTTCTCGGTCGGTCACCCACGCCGAAATTGCTCCAGGTCAAGCACGCTTAACCTTAGAATTTTCTCGAGATGAGCTCATAGAAAAGAAATTACAATTGTTGGTACGGGTATTCTATAATTGATATTAATGTATAAAACGGGTATCATCCAACGGGTAAGGGTAAAAATGGGTAATGTATATGTGGATCCCACATTCAAAATTTGCTCAAAAATTGTACAAATTTGCTTCTCTATAAGATAAATCAACCCTGTAAAATTTAACTGAATTTGACAAAAATTTATAATGTGAACGCGAGATTGAAAATTTTAGGGTCCGAGTTTAACACTATACCAAGTATAAAATAAGTATGAGTAAAGTGGTGGGTCCCACATTTAAAATTTGCTTAAAAATTATACAAAATTGCTCCTCTATAAGATAAATCACAACTATAAAATTTAATTGAATTTGACAAAATTTTAGAGCGTGAACGCGAGTTTAAAAATTTTAGGGTCCGAGTTTAACACTATTCCAAGTATAAAATAACTATGAGTAAAGCGGTGGGTCCCACATTTAAAATTTGCTTAAAAATTGTACAAAATTGCTTCTTCATAAGATAAATCAACACTATAAAATTTAATTGAATTTGAAAAAATTTTATAGTGTGAACACGCGTTTATAAATTTTAGAGTAAGAGTTTAACGCTATATAAAAAATATAAAATGAGTATAAGTAAAGCGGGTAATCATGGGTATACCCTCTTATACCCAAAACTGAAATGGATAATTTTTTCTATTCACAACCTCCCCAAATAACATGTGTATAGGTATGAGTATGAATTACCCATATCTTATTGAAAAATTTTATGAAGCGGTATTTTTGTTTCTGTATATATTGATACTAAAGGTCACAGCCAAACAGTCATGCTTTCATGGCAGGAAGTACTACTGTTTCCATATTCTCAAATAAACGGCCACCAATTAACCACTTTTTGGTTATATTACCTCAGGCAGGACAAAGAACAAGCCACAAAAGTTTACTACTCAGGTGTGATATATAACCACCATGTGGTTAGGATTCTTGTAGCAGTCCTTAGTACTCAACTTTTTGCATGAAGCACAATAAATCGATCAATCGACAAATTGATTGTCGGTAGAGCTGGCCCATAAATGTTTGTAAGTTTTATTTCACTCCTTTATGAATAGAAAAAGTGTTTGAGCAATAATTTCTTTATTAGAAAATTAGTTTTATGACATAAAATTGACGTTGCTAAATTCATATTTAAAAGTGTTGTCTTAAGATTATGTTTTCGCATGTACAAATTAATGATTTCTTGATAGAGAAATTCGTATTTGTTCTAACGAAACGAAATATGCCATATAATTGGGATGGAGGCAGTAGTTTTTTTTTTTTTGGCGGGGAAACAGGGAAAATTTATTAATCAGGAAGTGACTCCTCACTCACAAGATGTGAGACAAGGTTACAAGAATTTTCGATCCAGAACTCAGAACGCTCTTCACAGCGAGCCAAATTTAGAAGATAATGGCTAATTCTATTCTGGGATCGGTGAACTTTCTGTAAGAGAATTTCCCTATTTCCAGCCATGAGGTCTCTAGCCTCCCTGACCAAAAAGACTAGACCCGATCTGTCTAGCTGTGACGATTGCAGTAAGTTGATAACCTCACTGCAGTCAGTCCCCACAACCAAAGGTAGCAGGGACAACTGCAATGCATTTTTGATTCCCTGGACTGAAGCCACCAATTCCGCCTCCAAAGCGTTGTAGCAATGAGCAATAGACTGACAGGCCGTGAAAACTGGGGTTCCCTGACAGTCCCGAAGTATCATTCCAATGCCCGGACTCCCATCGCGCTCCTGGAAAGATCCATCAACATTTCATTTCATCCATCCTTGCTTCGGTTTCATCCAGGTTGGAGGTACAGTACATTGTGTATTTGTCATCGAGGACTTCTTCGGTTTACTCATAGGCATGTAGTTCACTACCTCCTTGCCTTTGGTTGTTTGGGCGCCAGGATGCTGCTGTATGAGCAAAAGGTTTTCAACAGAGCCTGAAAGAAATCTTCTGGACACCCAAATGAGAGGTGCAGCCTTTCCATGACACAATTCATTCCGGACATACCAAATTCTCCAGAACAACATTAAAACCATAATACGCTGCACTTCTGAAAGTTTTTCCAAGAAAACCAGAAACCAATCTGGGCCTATATTACTCGGTTTCTCTGTTGGCATTGCTGGCCATTCATCCACCATTCATCACATTGACAAAGGTCATGAAAAACATCTTCTGTATTTGTACCACATAAGGGACAGGTTCCAATCTCTTCTAGCCTCCTTATCCTCTTATTCTCCTGTGTAGGTAACCCATCAGTATTAGCCTTCCAACCAAAAATCCTTACTTTTTGTGGCACAGGGCACTTCCAAATAACATCCCAGATTTTTCTTTGTCCAACCCCAGCCAAAGAAGATGGGGCTCCCCCCTCAGATACCATCTTGAGGCGCAGAGCGAGCCTATACACTACGAACAGTAAAGGCGCCATTTTTCTCCGGGTGCCATGCCAGGCAATCATCCTCACTTCTTGTAGATAATCTGATCTTAAGAATTTCAGGGGCATCCACCGTTAAGTAAAATCATTTAGCTATTCAACCATTAAGTAAAATGCCAACCCTAAATATATACTCTACGTGTCCCTAAAAATATAAACATTTCTATTTTTATATGCACCGGGATATATGAATATCTAATATATAAGTATTTGTACCTATACAGGCTAGGAATGATTATATCTAGCGAAGTACATATGTTTAGAAACCAAGGGAGTATGGTTCAAAAGTCACATCTAAGGATATGGCTAATTAACTGTGTCACACAGTTCATTATGTGTTTTAGCTCATGTTGTACAAATTAATGATCTTGAATTGTTATCTAGTCTTAGTCGTCAAACAGCGCATTGTGTTATGCAGTAGTGTATCTGAAATTGGAAAAGTCACCTGAGTATATGGCCTAGCTATGTTCCACATAAATTACATAATAAGTACTATTTTCACATTTCAAAATAAGTGGCCCGGTACAATCTACAATGGGCACCATATGTGTATAGTCTATCATTGGGGTTGTAGTGTGAAATAAACACATATATGACTTTAATTCGATATCATTTTTGTCGTTCTCCCACATCCACCTACAAACAAACTTTCTTGTTTCACCAAGTAATTAGATTATAAATAAATGACAACCTCACTTTAGCATCTAATTAATGTAAATGGTTTTTATAAATCTAGTAAATAGATATATACTAGCACAGATAATATTTGGGCCATATATCGATCTCACTAAAGTGTTCAAAGTTAGTTCATTGGCTCTTGTAATTAACACTGGTGGCTCCATGACGAGAGCTAGTGGGCCTGTTCGGCTGCCCTAGATGCTGCAACAGCTGCGATACAACAACAATGATTTGTGTCGCACAGCAGCTGCAGGCTTACGGCCATATCTACCGCACAGGCCCAGTAATGATCAAGTTAGGACATGCAGAAAATGTCCAGGACATGTACATGCATGATTAGGATGTAGTAAAAAATTACTAAAGAAAAACAAACACGTGCCGTCTTTATACTTATTGCATCTGGCATAGGTCTGATGAACCTTCTCGTTTAAGTTTATATCGGAAGGATGGAATCACCTGCACATTTCTCCTCTTTTTTTTTCTCTTTTTTCCTCCGTTGCACAGATCGGCACAGTGGAAAACCAGGATCAGCTGACACAGTTGGTGCCCCGCATATACTGTGGCTTACGTTTTTTTAGATATTGCCATACCGTGGCTTACGTATTGTCCTAAACTTTCATCTAGCTGATGGATCGACGATCTTGTTTGGCAGTACTTAGCTGTTTTCTACTATTATAAAATGTTTTAGAGGATCTATATGATAAACATCTAAAAATGTTTATGATCACAGTCAAATTCATGGTTATAGGATACGCCACGCGTCACCATCCCCGTGGCTGCGTCCGCATGCGCCAACGCGATGCTCCCACGCTTTATGCACGCACCACGTACGATGGCAAATTTGTTGGGTCGGACCCATGATCCAAGCCTGTTTGTTTTTTTTTTGTCCTAATAATCTGCTTCGTTCATTGCCGGTTTCAAACGATTAGTCTATAAACTCTAGCCCATTTCATGTTTCGGTCCAGCCTTGTTTTTCTTTGCTTTAAATTCATAATATTTCAACAGACCAGTTCTTTGCATTGGCTCAGCCTATCATTGTCTGTTTTTGCACGAAATAAACTTATCAAAAATAGGGCAAACAACCATCAAGAAAAGGAGATTAAGACAGAAAATGGCTCCCCTGGCGAGAGAAAATTTTGGAGATGGAAGCATCAAGATGACCAAGGAATAGAGAATGAAAATGGGTAAACACCTATAATCAAGTTGCAAGATCTATCATGATCCAATTTGGATATCAATAAGTGCAAATCTCATGAGCATGCTTCTTCGATCGCCAGCATCACCCAACACATCTCTATTGTTGAAATGGGAACCTCGTAAGACAACCAGAAGAAGTCATGTATGCTACAAAACACAAACCATTAGATTAGAGTAAAGACAAAAGAAGGAGCCAATAATAACCGTCAGATTTAAAGAAGTTAAAATTTTCAGCCGAAGGTCTCCCGAAGCATCTGCACCATGCACAGCACAAGTCCTTGAGAGAAAAACGCTAACTACCAGCTGCAGTGCTGCAAGATAATTTTCAACCGGAAGGTCTCCCGAAGCATCTGCACTCTGTTAACAGTAGGTGATTAGTTGGCTAAACTTATGTGAAGGAAAGAAAATAAAAAATAAGAGAGGTCGGCTCTCGTACAAAAGCTAGCTCTATCTATGACCCAAAACAAATATATATGAGAGAAAGAGATGGAATAAAAAATTAAAGTTAATCTTATAACTTATCTATTATACATGTTAGCTAGCTATACGTGGGTTTATAGCTAATAAGTTAGCTCTATTACTAAACGTGCTCTTAAAGTAACCAACGAGACGTGTCTTGATAACAGGAACTTCCACCCGATCTGATAATTTTCACCGGCGGCCAAGAAAATAGTAGATTGATTTCCGTAGCTTAAATAACTGCATCTGATAGCTTGGCTCTGAAACACTTGTTAGGAAATTGCGGAAGTTATGATAACCATTGATATAAAAATAAAGCAATAACGAAGACACAGATTTATTATGGAAAACCCTTGCGGAAAAAAATCGCAGGAGCTGACCGGCTACTATCAGTATTGAGGAGTTGATACAGAATGTAGGGAATATAACGCCGCAATGCACCTTTTCTGTGCAGCTTACAAGAGTATAAAAAGGAGAAAACCTAGGAATATTAGTAGTAGAAGACATAAAGTTTTAATAGGAAACTAATCCAAATATATATGAAACTAATCCGAATATATTTGCACTATAGAAATTCAAATCATATTTAACAAAACATATAGTTTAGTGAAATTTGCTCAAAAAATAACCTTGTTGCTGACAAAAGAGCACTGATTTTGACGATTAAAATGGATAAAAGAATACATGCGAAAAGCTGCACATTTCCCCTGCTATTCATTGTGTAAAACATGCCAATCCTTCTAATCTATATTTGTTACACAAAACAAAATTAATCAACTACCCACCGCCTAATTTGCAGTTGCTACAATGAAAATTGGGAAAAGAATCACCTACTCATCACACAAGAAGCCACATTGCATGTGTTAGAAAATTACGGAAGCGGTGATACCAACTGATATGAAAATAGAACAACAGCGGAGACAGATTTAACGTGTAAAACCCTTGCGGGAAAAAACCACGGACGCCGACCGACAATGGTCAGTATAGAAGAGTTGTTGCAGAACACAGGGAATACAACAGTGGCAACGCACCTTCCTATACAGCTTACAGGAGTATATAAAGAAAAAAATCTAGAAGTTCTACTAGGAAAAAAACACAAAGTCCTAATAGGAAAATAATACTATAAAAGTAATTAGAATATATTTGGAATATAGAAATTTGGATTATATTTTAACAGCAAGCTACACACTTTTTGGCCATTTCAAAACTGGCATGTAGCCTAGTGGTTATAGGAGCCTTAGTAGCACTTGAGGTCCTGGGTTCGATTTCTCGTGAGAACAAATTTTTCAGGATTTAACGTATGTGTGCTTTCAGTGGTAAGCAATGTACCCGTGGACAGCGATGCGCCCGTGATGACTTCGTCAATCTCAAGAATTTACCGGCCCAGTCTTCGGAGATGCTCATAGGAGTAGGGTTTGCACGTGTACGTTCATAGGCGTGAGTGTACATACGTTGTAAGTGTCTACGTTGTACCGTGTAATTCTAAAAAAACAAAAACAAAAAAAACCTGAACACGTGGGTGGGAATGACTAGGATGGATCGAGTGATTTACGGCTTTGACCCCCGATGGTGATAGGTTGGATCCTTCATTTCGCCATTTCGGACAAAATATAAAAGGAAAAAAAGAATCTACACCATAGGTAGAAGGCGCAGGCTGCTCCATTCAACCGACAGAAACCCAACTCAACAATCTTCATGAAACTATTCAAATGCAAATGACCAAAATCCTTTGGTCTACATAAATGGCTCAAAAGAACACACAGCATGAACGCACCGGATCACAGATCGACCAATTCTTTTGGTAGAAAGATGCTTGCTCACCAGGTACTCCCTCCGGTCGGTTTTTAATGTTTGACGTTGTTGACTTTTAAGCGAATGTTTGACCATTCGTCTTATTCAAAAAAATTATTTATTTTGCTATGAGCTGTTTTGTTACGGAAGAAATTTTAAGCATGACTTATATTTATAAATATTTGGATAAATTTGTTTAGTAAGACGAATGGTTAAAAGTACGCTAAAAAGTTAACGGTGTCGAACATTAAAAACAAAAGGAAGTATTAATGTAGCCAGACACCTTCTCCTTGTAAGCTACTCCCATCTCTCTTTAAACCACCGAGGTTGTTACTAAACTTTCAAGTGTTGCTGATGCTGCTATGTACTGCTCGCTACTGCTCCTAGACCCCTAGCTGCTGTCGGCCTGCTGCATTGCGCGCTGCATGCGCAAGGCCCAAAGCCTTGTGCTCGGCTGCACAATACTAACCAAACTGTTGTTCCTCTCAAATAAAACCATTTAGAAGGCATAGCATGCACAAAGCATCTCAAATAAATTTCCAAGCATTGATTAACCCTCTCGGTTTGTCCATCAGATTGTGGGTGATAAGCAGTGCTTAAGTTCAATTTAGTTCTAGATCTCTCAAAAAGTTGTTCCCAGAATAGACTTGTAAAGATTTTATCTCTATCTAATATGATAATTTGTGGCAATCCATGCAGTTTATAAATGTAACTCATAAAGGACTTGGCCACATCTATAGCACTGAATAGGTGTGACAGGGGAATGAAATGAGAGTACCTGGAGAATTTGTCCACAACCACTAGAATACAGTTATATAAGGATGACTTTGGTAATCCCTCTATGAAGTCCAGGGAGATAATCTGCCAAGCACCTTCAGGAACAGGGAGAGGCTGAAGGAGCCCTGGGTACTTGCTTCTATCAGGCTTGGCTTGAAGACACACTTGACATTCTTTCAATTTCTGTTGAATCATTGGCTTCATTTTTGGCCATGCAAATAAAACTTTGAGTCTTTTGTAGGTTACTAGAAACCCTGAATGTCTCCCATGGGGCTGTCATGCAAAGCATTTATCAATTTAGTCTGCAATACTGGATTGTTTCCAATCCATATTCTGCCTTTGTATTTTAATAACCCTTGATGCAATGTGAAAGGGGGGTTAGAGGCAGGTTCCAATGCTAGCTCAGCCAATAATTTAGTAGCAGTTGAATCTTTGGAATACCATGCAAGCACTTCTAACAACCAGACAGGCTTGCAGCTAGAGATGTGCATCAGTTGTTCAAATTCCATTTGTTCCCTCCTTGATAAGGAATCAGCAGTAGAGTTGCTGGTTCCCTTCCTGTAACAGATTTTAAATTGGAGTCCTAATAATTTGGTAAATGCTTTGTGCTGCCAAGGGGTATTAAGCCTCTGTTCATTCAGATGCATCAAACTATGATGATCAGCAAGGATAGTGAATTCTTGAATCTGTAGATAGGGTCTCCAGTGTTGCACTGTGATCAATATTGCCAAATACTCCTTTTCATATGTAGACAACCCTTTGTTTCTTGCATTTAAAGCTTTACTCAGGAAGGCAATTGCATGTCCATTCTGAGACAACACAGCCCCTATGTCAACCTCACATGCATCTGTTTCTACCACAAATGGTTGCTCAAAATTTGGCAATGCCAACACAAGGGCATTGACCAGTGCTTGTTTGAGGGTTTGGAAGGTATTCTCCACTTCTGTAGTCCAATTGAAGGGTGTATCTTTCCTAAGTAAATTTGTCAAGGGTTTGCT
This sequence comes from Leersia perrieri, assembly GCA_000325765.3. Classification (NCBI taxonomy): domain Eukaryota; kingdom Viridiplantae; phylum Streptophyta; class Magnoliopsida; order Poales; family Poaceae; genus Leersia; species Leersia perrieri. The sequence goes on from CM002487.1 coordinate 9,571,982, forward strand.
AATTATGCCAAAATTTCTGACAAACTTCTTGTAATAGCCAGCTAAACCCAGAAATCTCCTTAATTTCTTCACAGTATTAGGTGTAGGCCAATTTATCATATCATGCACCTTACTAGAGTCTGTAGTCACTCCTTCACCACAGATAATATGACCCAAATAAGACAACTTGGTCTGGGCAAAAGAACACTTACTGAATTTGACCTTCCATTCCCCTTCCTGCAACAACTAAAGTACTTGCCTCAGATGATGCAAATGATCTTCAAATGTATGACTGTATATTAGGATGTCCTAAAAAAACCAGAGCAAACTTCCTCAAAACTGATGCTAGGGTCTCATTCATTGTTCCTTAAAAAGTAGCAGGGGCTATAGTCAATCCAAAGGGCATCACTTTATACTCATAGTGCCTAGTGTGTGTTTGGAATGCAGTCTTATACTCTTCACCTTCCACCAATCGAATTTGGTGATAACCAGCCCTTAAATCTAGTTTGGAGAAGTACCTTGCTCCTGACAATTCATCCAATAACTCCTCTATGACTGGCATAGGAAATTTACCCTTCACAGTTATATCATTGAGTTGCCTGCAGTCTATGCATAGTCTCTAGGTTCCATCTTTTTTGTTAACTAACAGTGCAGGGAAAGAGAAAGCACTAGAGCTTGTTTGAATAACTCCATTGGTCAACATCTCCTTAACTTGTCTCTCTATTTCATCTTTCTATGCAGGATTGTGTCTATAGGGTCTAATAAAAACAGGCTTTGCATTTGGCAGTAATCGAATTTTATGATCACACATCCTTTTGGGGGGCATTCCCTTAGGCTCTGCAAACACCTGATCATTTTCTTGCAGGATAGTTGATATCTGTTCAGGGATTTCCAACTGATCCACATCCACCAACTCATACAACTGTACCATGCACGTCACAGCATTCTGCTTGACCAGTAATTGGACTTCATCCAGGGTAATACTCTTACAATGAGATGTTGATGGGAGCATTCCCTGCAACTCAATGTTCAGACCTTCCTGGTTGAATTTCATCCACCTTTGGGACCAATCAACTTGCATAGGTGACAACTTAGTCAGCCAGTCCATTCCCAAAATGACATCATAGGTTCCTAAAGGAATAAGTCTGAAATTAGATTTGAAGTTGTGCCCTTGAGCATACCAATTACAGTTTACTACTTCCTGATCACATTTAATGATCTCTCCATCGACAATTTTGATGTTGATAGGATTTGACAATTTATGAACATTCTTCATTCCCCTTCCTACTTGAATGTCCATAAATGAGTGAGAACTCACAGAGTCAATCAGCATCAACATTTCAGCCCCTTGTACCCACCCCCTGATTCTAAAAGAATTTGGAGACTCTGTGCCGCTCATATCTTGTTTAGAGATGGCCATAAATGGTGATGGTTTTGACTCTAATTCTTCCTGCTCCTCTTCACTGTTTTGCTCCTGTAAAGCTGCTAATAGCTCCTGCAGCAGATGCAGTTGCATTGCATTAGCACATTTGTGCTCTCTGTTCCACTTTTCCCCACAAATGAAGCATAATCCTTTGGCCCTCCTGAAAGCCTTCAGTGTTGCCACCTTATCATCTTTTGCATTAGTAGATTCAGTTCCCCTTCTATCATCAGCATTTGGAGATTGTAAAGGTTTAGAAACATGAGTGAACCCACCAGAGGTACTAGTATTGTGATTGCCTCTGTTCTGGAAAAAATTATTAGACTTCATGCATTGTGATGGCTTCAATAATTCCAAGGTTTCTTCTTGTAACAGGGCTGTTGAACATGTTGTGTCCAAGTCTTGAGGATTCTGCACCATCACTATAGTTCTAATTTCAGGTTTCAAGCCTTGTACAAATTTTGTTGCAAAATACAGGGGGTTGGCTGCATTATCATAAGCTAGTAACTGATGCATTATAGCATCAAAAGCCTCCACATATTCACCTACCGAACCTGTTTGATGCACATGAATCCATTTCCTGATAAGAGCATTCTGTCTGTCCCCGGAAAATCTGGTACAGACTTTATCACAAAATTCCAACCACCCACATTCTCTAGTTTGGGCCTCACAGTTTGTAACCAAAAGACAGCGTTTCCTAGTAAAGTTCAACATAGCAATCTTCACCCAATTAACAGGACCAATTCCATAAACATCAAAGTAAGTTTCGTAGTTTTGCTTCCACATCTGCGGGCTATCCCCATCAAAAGTTGGGCAAATAGTAGGTGGTATCGATGCAGCAATTCCCCCAGACTGATTGCTAAACATAAACTGCTGGCCATCACCATGCAATTGAGAAAACCCTAACACCGATGCAAAAATTTTACCTTCTAGGCTTTGCGCGTCGTAGAAGGGTTCATCCTTGTAGCCCTTGCTCATCTCCAGTTGGAGGTGATCCACCTCTTGCAGTGACCCCATCGTGGTCTGCAACTCCACCACCTTCTTCTCCACCACCGATACATGCGATTATACTACCGCCTTCAGCGCCACCAGATCCGCATGACTCCTCTGCGCGGCTTCCGCCCTCTTCTTCTCGTTCTCCTCAATCATCTTGAATAATTCCTCCAATTTGCCTTCCTGGGCCATGATCTTAGATGTCTGCTTCGTGATATACCTTGGCTTCTCCAGATCGGCGAACCGTGGCTGCACACAAAATCAAGCTAACCAGATCGAGGGAGCCAAAGCTTTCGCGGATTCAGTCATTTGCACAACCGATTCCCACCTCTCACGGAATTTTATAGCTCAACCAAGAGATTAACGCAACCAGACTAGCTCTGATACCAATTTCTTAGCTACCTAACAAGATCAACACCGATACACTAGTAATTTAGGGTAATTCGGCCGCTAATCCACTGGATTCAGCGCCGCCTCCATCGACTCACTGAGTCTTGTTCTTACTTGTTCGATAATTGCATACAAGAGGGTGGTTGCTTTAAGCAACCAACACAACCACTCCACGCCAACCACTACATGCCTTCTGGGCCGTTGGGCCTTACATTCACTTACAAGACCACATGGGCCCAAATACTCGAGTACTAGGTTTCCTAGAACGCTTCTCCTTAAGTCCGTTGCCCGCCCCTCTGTTTCTCTAGTGCTCTGCTTCAGAATGCCCAGGTTGTAGTCCTTCTGATTGCTAACAGTTTGGTAGGTCCTCAGCTAATTTCTTGTTCTGATTTGTTCAGCTATACCCTCGTAATGGAACAAATTAACAAGAGCACTTTGCAAATTGCTATGGGATCTATCTACTTCTTAAGTTGTTAAACCATGAAACTACACCAACCTGACGGTTGTCATTGGAATTCTTTTGGGCATGATTAACAGAACTGGCTAGAAAATTAAAAGGTTGCTTCAAACGATCAAAGACTATTTTGACAGGGATTGGCTGATGTTGTTTGACAACCTGCGCATAAGAACAATCGGCACGCCTAAAAGAATTACTATCCTTTTTCTTCTTATGAGAAACAAAAACCCAATCAGACTGAAGTTCACGATTCCAAGAATCAAATTCCCATTGCCAATTGGGTCCTCCAGTACGCCAGAGATAAAATTTCAACATAAAGTCATTGCAAGTATAAGATTTTAAACGATAAAACCAGTGACCAACTTGCTTTGAGCAAACCTCAAAAGACAAAGAACGATCCTTAAGGTGCATCACAGATAGATCAGCAAGAGAACCACCAATAGCCGCACGCAAAGCGATAGCCACAGAAGAAGTCATGAGATGAAAGGTAGAACAAGGACAGTCGACCACTAACCGAAAGGGTGAAGAGCTGAACTTGGAGGAAAAATGAACCGGGGAACGGAAGAAGTTCCACGCCTAATCACGAATAGCATCGTCCGGGGGAGAAATTCCAACCCCCCGGCGGCGCCGGAGTCACCATGGAAGATCACCGAAGGTCACCCACCACGTCGCCCATGGAGTCGCCAGAGCGTTTCCACTATCTGATTCGGATAGGGAATTTTTTCAAGGCCATTGATACTGCAAGGAAAAATTGTCTTTGGAGGGGAAATAATCCAAACTCTACTAGAAAGTCTTTGGCCTCTTGGGAAAGGGTTTGCACACCAAAGGAGAAGGGAGGTTTGGGAGTAATTAACCTCAAGGTTTAGAATTCAGCTCTTCTGTTGAAACATCTGGCTAAGTTTTATACTGCTCAAGATCCGCCATGGGTTAAACTCATCTAGAGGTCTTATTATCAACACAAGGTTCCTCATAATGTGTTAAATAAGGGATCTTTTTGGTGCAGGGATATTATTTCTCTGGCTGATATCTTTAGAGGTGTTGCCAAATGTTCTCTATACTCTGGTACGTCTGGCATGTTCTGGGAGGATCTTTGGAATGATGAAATTCGATCTGTTAAGTTTCCAAGTCTTTATTCTCTTGCTATTAATAAGGAAGAATCAAATCAGAGCATGTTTTCTCGACCCTTGGAAGATTCCTTCATGTTGCCCCTAACTGATCAAGCTTATTTGGAGTACTTACAACTGCAGCAGGAATTATCGATCATCCAACTACAGCCAGGCTATGGTGATGGCTGGTCTTTCATTTGGAACTCTGATCTTTTTGTGGCCGGGAAATTCCATAAGCTGAATTTTGTATCCCTGCAACCCCCAAGGCCCTTTCTCCAGATATGGAAGACAAAATGTGTTATGCGAATTAAGGTTTTTGCATGGCTTCTTTTCTATGATTGGCTCAACACCAGGGACATGTTGGACAGACATTGTGCTAAGGATGGAGATGACCTAACTTGTGTCCTCTGTTCCACGGGCCGCGGGAAAACAAGGGAGCATCTGTTCCTTAGCTTTCCCTTTAGTGTTGCATGTTGGCAGCATCTTGGTCTCTCCTGGAGGACAGATTTGGAAATTTTTCAGATGATTGTTCTTGCCTGCATTAGATTCCCTTTGAGATTTTTCTTAGAAGTTTTCTTTCTGGCGGCCTGGCACATTTGGAAGCAAAGGAATGCTCTTATTTTTCAGAGTGTTCAACCGTCGTTTCAGTCATGGAGAGCTTTGTTCAAGAAGGTTCTTCTGTATATTTGCAGAATGAAGGACGATCAGAAATTAGTTGTTTTTGATTGGTTACAAACTTTGTAATGTTGTAAGCTTGTTCTTTTGGCCTTGTAACCTATAAATATTTATTTTTTTATATATAAAAAACACACTGCTAGGCCAAGCCCTGGCAGTAATTTCAGTAAAAAAAAACCATGAAACTACGTTCACCGTCGCCGCCGGGCTGCGCACAGAAGTATTCCCCGAGGAGGTGGTGTTCCATTAGCTTGTTGCGCATAAACAACTGAGGAGCAGCGTGCCTTGTGTTACCGCTGCCGACGATAACAACTTTAACCTCCAACGGCGGAGGAAGTATGTTTGATAGCATTGGACCTATTACTTGTCCAGAAGATCAACAAGTTGGTAGCTAATGGAGCATGATGATGCATGCTTCGTCATTTGTGTCCACAACGTTCGGCCGCGCGGAGGTTGCAACTTTTATCGTCGAGACTCGGCAGCGCGGAGGCAAACATGCATCATGGAGATCAACCGATGCGTGACGCTGAAACAACTGAGCGCACACCGGTGTAGCGGCCTCTGGCGATGAAGGGGACGACGAACTGTTTTTTCCTCTTTCTATTAAATTTCGGGATCAATAAGTAATGTCGGTCCCACCAAAATAAAATGGGCCAACGGATGAGCACCACGTACTTGGGGATACAGATCGGAACAGATACTGCCACGCCGTCGCCACCTAGTGTCGGCTTGTTTTTCTTTTTCAAAGGAGTCTAGTGTCGGCTTGTTGTGTTGTCGCCTGTTGTTGGCCTGCCGTGTTGCTACCAGGATTCGACTTACCAGCAGTAACCGCGCGGTTACCACGGTTACCGCACACCGCTAGGTAGCGGTAAGGGAAGTCGCGGTATCGTTTGGACGAATTTCGCCGAATCAAAATTATTTAAAAATATAATGAAAAAATTGTAAAAAATTTTCATAAATAGTACATAATTTGTAGACAATAATGGTGAATATATTTTTTTACAAATTGATGAAGTTTGCTACAAATTTAAGCTTGTCAATGTTATAAATACGGAAAAAAAAAAAGAAAAACCATCTCTATGGGCTAATATGGGCCAGACCATTCACAAAATAGAAAAGAAAAAACGTTATTTGAGAGTTGGAACTATGTATGTTGACTTTATATTGATATTTGTGAACTTCCAATTGTTAATTTGTCGTTTATGCAGTACATATGTGTGTGTCATTGCTTATATTGTTTGAGGGTCAAATATAATAGTAAAGGTCATGCTAAAAATTTTTACGATATTTCTCAATGATCTTTTACGTTACAAACACTGATATCACTTCTTACACCATGTTTTTAATATCTTAAAAAAATTCTTCTTTTTTCATCGAAAAACCGTCTTACCGCGGTTACCGGTAACCACGGCTTACCGCGCGGTTCTCTCCTTCATGCCACAATTTGAATTCATATTTTTAAAATTTGAATTCATCACGGCAAGCCGCAGTAACCGCGGTTACCGCGCTACCGTTGGGGGTGGTAAGGGGAGCGCCGAGAGGAAGTCAAACCCTGGTTGCTACGCCATGGACGTCACCAGGATTGGAGAGGGCCAAGGAGGATTCCTTGGTTGATGCAACAGAAAGGGGTATTTTGGAATAGCGTTTTTATTTTCTTTAAATCAAATGTTTTTAGTTTTGTACTTAAGGTTGTTTGTTGATTTTAATTGCTGCTTGTTAATGATGTTCAAATTTTGATCGGTGAGTTTGCTGAGGCCTAAGTTTCAGATACCCGAACCCTCGGGTCAGTTTGCCGAGACCAAAGTTTTGGTGCACGTGCGACTAATCCGCGGCTGATCGCGCGCGGAGAAAACGACAAATTGATCGGGCCCACTTCCTTCCGCCGGAGGCGCGCGCTCCGCTCGTGGGTTTTTTTTTTTTTTCCTTTCGTTTCCTTCTGGCTTCCCACCAATGGAACACATGGGCCGCCTGGGCCTTATTTTGCACCAGCCCATTTCCATTTTTGTTTTTTAATTTCATGTTTTTTTTCCTTTTAAATTTCAGGGATGGGTAAGAAGGGATAAAACAAGGGTGGGGAGATGAAAAAAAAAAGTAACTTCCGTTTGAAAATATCTGCAACTTTTAGCGTGAAAAACTTTGGTCGCACAAAAGTTTGCTTGACCAAAAGTTTTTACCAGTCATCCATATTTTGACATGACTTCGGAAAAACTTTGTATAAATCATTAATATGTTCACCTGGACACACATATCCTCCCAACGTGAAAATTTTGGTTGTACAAAAGTTTTTTCCCACAAAAAGTTTGCATGACCAAGAGCTTTTATCAGCCATTAATAAGCTAAGTTTTGGTCATGAAAAAATTTGTGCACAAAAGAATGTTGGTATGAACCAAAGTTTTTGTTAGCCGCACAAAAGTTTCTGATTATTTTATATAAATTGGGTGGGGAAAATAGTAAACTTAATCAACCATCAGCATTTGAGTACTTCTCCCATGCTACCTGTTGGTTAAAAATACAACCTTGAATTTTTAAACTAATTTGTCACCTGCACATAGAAGAATAAAATATTATGAAGTGAAAAAGAAAAATATTATGGAACTACAACATGAGAATTTTGAAATAAAAATATTTTTGTTAATGAATTAAGATTTGTCAACCTCTCTCTCAGATTTCTTGCATCTTCCTGTATAGTTTATTTTGGAAAAAAATGTATTTACTTCGATAAAAGTAAGTAACAAACACTCAAGAAAAACAGATGATGTACTCACTGGTCTAAATAACTAATGTATATCCCCATCATAAGAATAAAATATCATAAAACTATATCATCTTCATGTAGAGTTAAATAAGATGATCACCTCATATGAAAATGTGGAAAGAACTACAAGGAACATGAATGCAGATTCTTACGTTCACTAATCCAAACTACAAACTGTGAGTCTGACAATCCCAAATGGTGGCAATGGCAAAACTTTAACCATAATAATCAGTGATAGCTAAATCCTCGGAGAAATTCACATACACGCACAAAAAAAGACTAACTGCTTAAAAAAGCTGCTTGCAACAAAAGAAAGAAGATACTTGGTGTACAATTTTTCATTTTATAATGCAAAGTGAATTTTCTGAAATGAAAAAAAAAAGCCTTCTCTGGCAGCCTTAGCTTTTTTGGTGAATTGTTTTGGTCATGCCCATACCTATCTGCCTATGACCATGACACTAACTTTTCTATCACTAGTTGGCTCTTCCACCAGTCTTTTTTTTCACATAAGAATGAAGGTTCTCATTTTTAATAGGGTTCCAACTAATTTTAAAAATATATATATGCAAGATACCTACGGACAGAGCATGCAGCCAACATAGAATTCCTTTGATGAAACATGGCAAATGGATAAGTTACTAGCATTGGATTTGGCAAAAAATAAATATTTTTTACTGGTTACTTATACACACATCTGAAAGTTACCTGGTTAAATGGAGCATCAATAATAAACATAGAGGCGACATGGGAAAAAATAGAAACATAAAAGGTACTTAATATGCCTATCAATGACGTTTGAAAAAAGGGATACAAAGTTAACTTACTTGGGCATTCTTCTTCGCACTATCAGATGATTTGTTTAGGCTCATCGTAGAACTTTCAGAATGTTCACAAGTATCCTTTGAGCTTGCAGTGTAATCTGAGGATAAGAGTTCTCTCGTTACTGGTTCCTTCTTCTTCCACCAAGTAGTTTGAATCTTCATCCGCATCATCGCTGCCATCTGAATGCGCTGACGACATTTTCCTGCACAAAACCCAAATTAAAAAGAGAGGGGAAACAATGAAAAAAGAATACAAGGAAAACTGATAACTTATGCTATGTGTAATGTAAGAGTAGCGAAGACTGAACTGCCATAGATATAATGTTTAAATACTGTGTATGCTATTTGAGATATGTAAACTAAATGCTGCACATGACTAGGAGCATGTCTTATATGGCCCTCATTGATGCTAGCTATTGTCCTGATGAACCAGTGCTCTCACGGCTAAAGCAATTGGTGTGCTAAGATTTTGCCTTCAATTATTCACTTTGGAGGCAAGATTGAGAAATTACAGTAGCCTTGCCTTTGCCTTATTTTATCTAAATAAACTAGCCTCTATGTCCTCTCAGCCATTTTGTAGCAAAAAAAATAGTTGAAATTTTGAAATTTAAAACCCAACAGAGAAATGACCTACACTATCACTTTCAGCTTATATCCCTAACACCTTGAAGAAGGGGTAGTGGGCTTTAGTCTACTGATATGAAACAACTATTGCTTAACTCAGTTCTACAAAAGGAGTCCTGAAAAAAAGGAGAGCAGTGCAGTACAAAACGATGAAGAAACACCGAACTACGCAGCAAGCCAAAAAAACCACAGAAGAAAAAGTGAGAGCAACCCAATCGGAATCAGCATATATGCTAAGTAAAAAAAAATCCTCTACTAGTTATATTGTTGGAGAAATCAAGGAACATCAAAGGAACAAACTAGCAGCTACGAAAATCAAACCCCTAATATCACAAATAAATTCAAAAGCACAAAATGTTAAACAAAGAACCACAAGCTCAATTACTAAAATTGTTGTAGTTATGTATGGATCAAAGACTCAGCTACTACATGCAGCTGATATATATCATTTATTAGCTATATGTCAAAATCTGCTTGTCACAAAAATCACAGGATATATTGGCTGCTTCAGAGCAGCAGGTATCTGAATACTTAAAAAAGCAAGAGCTACACAATTCTGAACTTAACACTGGACATTATGGTGATAACTGACGAACAGCAGGGTACAGAACCAAATGCATACAGGGGTCTCACATGTTATTCCGCAGGCAACAAACAAACTGATGCTAGTTCTACTAGCCATCACAAAAACTAGTTAGATTTGTTAGATTAACAGATATGTTCGATGGTCAGGGTGAACAGTTGATGTCAATGAAAAACGCAGCCCCACCAACATCTGAGATGGCCACCAGATTCACAATCTGAACTAGTGGTAGCTGAATCGCAGGTGCTTGATGTGTTCATGAAAAAATACAGGGAAACATAAACAGATCTGTTAACTCATGGAGAACTAAAACCTAAAATGAAAAACCAGGGAGAGCTAAGATCTACAAAGAGGGGATGCGTGTAAAATCAACACACAAACTCGTAATAGGGCTCATCGAAATCCAACTTAACAGGAACGCCTACGAAGCAGAACAAAAACTAAAAAATCAAAGAGAAAGGAGAAGCTACGGAAATCGCTGGATCTGAAATCGTCCGGAGAAATCACCGGGGGAAATCGCCAGGGCAAATCGATGGAGGAAGTGAGAGACCCGATAGAGAATACGAATTGGGGAACAATACTGTTCAAAAAAATATAACGGCTCGTCTTGGTATATACCGGAGAAAAAAACGCCTCGTCTCGTCTATGCCTAGGAACGGGCCGAACCCAATAAACCTGCACGCTAAAAAAGGAAAGGGAAACGATCCGACCAACGTCCCCTATGCCTAAAAGGGAAGGAGGAAACCCACCGCGCAGGTGGTAAGCCGCGCGACTGATCGCCGTATATCATTTTCGCGTTGCCCATTCGCGTTTGCCCCATTCAAAGGCTGTGATCACAGTCATTCGGTGCATATCAGATCACCTGATCATGTCGGAGGCCGTGGCCCGTGTCGCTCCCGTGGTTTTGGAACCGGTACAATGCAATGCAAAAGCAACTTTGGGCCAATCGTGATCACCTGACGTGGGGAGAGCGAGAGGCGTCGGTATACGCAAGCCAACATCCCTGAGAATTTTCTCGGTGGGCTCGCGGAGTCGACACTTTGCCTACCGAGTTGCTTGGGCTGTGGTGGTGTGGGGAGTTAGGTGGCTGGTTGGGCCTGTAAAATTTTAGCATTCAAGAAATGATACTGGAGTTAGTGTGCTTGAATGCTAAAATTTTACATAACTACGATAATAAGTATTTTTCTAATGTAATTTTATAAAATTTAGTGTAGTTTTATGAAACATTAATATGATAATATGTAATATGTGTATTTAAGTGATAAATATTAAAATATGTATAGTTTTATGTAACTTGAACAATAGAATATAGGCAAAATTGGTTCCATACCACTGAAAGTTTCTAACTTTTGCTCTGTACCATTGAAAGGTTCCGGCACACTTTAATACCACTCAAAGTTAGGCCCGTTATCTTTTTTGCCACTTCCGTCCATCTTTGTGTTATTGCTGTTAAGCTTGACATTTTTGCCCCTGAGAGCTGAGACCGATGCATCCTCATCCAGATCAAAATCCCATCGCCGCCTCTTCTCATGCGTCCCGCCGGCGGCATCGGTTTGCCCTGCCGAGGCAGCCATGCGCACAGGTCGGGGATGGCATCCGTCGTCGCAGGTAACCTTTGCCACCCCGATCGCATGTAGCTGCTACAGACAATAGCCATGGGCTGCCTACAAGGCTTGATCATGAGAGCAGTACGATGCTCGTCGAGCTCGTCGTGCTCCTCCCGTGCACGCCGCCGCTCGCCGCTGCTCGACGCGCTGCGTCCTCCCGTGCGCGCCGCTAGCTGCTTGCCGCATGCTGTGTGCCCCCTGTGACCACCGGTGCTTGACGCTCACCGTGTAACACGTTCCTGCATCGATCACATACGCATTGGCGCATTGCAACTCAGAAGAGGAAAAAACAGGTCCAGGCATTAGATGTGTACAGAGGGATAGTACTGTCATTTCCATCTCATATTCTAGAAAAGAAACAAAAAGAAAAAACAATTTTTAACGGAAGGCAACGGATGTGGTATAAACAGTTAACAGAGACAACTTTGGGTGGTATTAAAGTGCACCAGAGCCTTTCAATGGTATAAAATAAAAGTCAGAAACTTTTAGTGGTATGGAGCCAATTTTGCATAGAATATATGGTTCAGTGAAATTTACTCTTACAACAGTAACTAGAAGGACACCTACTGATTAAAATCCACAGCACTGGAGGAAGCTCAGTGCCGATAGAAACAAAATTTATTAGTTGGGACTTGAGAGGGGCTTCCTCAGACAGTGAGAACTGGGAAGGGTGGTGCACAAGCCGCCCAACCAATCTTGACAGAGTCGCCCGGGGGTAGATGGCTACCAGAGAAAACTACATACAACGAGAAACATGAAAACGCCACGGCCGTAAGGTTAAGTTCTACAATTTCTTGCTGCATGGTTTTCATTGGGTAATTTGTTCCCTGAAGATGCGTACGACCTTATCTTTTATGATTCGAATGGAGTGTAAGCCAGTTACATCAGCAGAGCAGGAATAAAATAAAAGTATGAACATTTAATTTTTTTTCTCTTAATACACTATGGATTTTCGTTGCTCCATACGAAGGGTAAAATGATTTAAGTCCAGTGTTATCCTTCAAAGTCTAGTCTTCAGGGTAAAATGGTTGACAACTAGTAAAATCTAGTATTAATCCCTCAAGCTCGACGACATCGCCCGTCACGGTTGTATAATACAATCAACCACTTTGCTTTACACCTTCACGTACATGAAAAAGGCTAAAACTATGTGACCAAATTTACATAACCAAGCATGTGTCATTGTTTGACCTTGACATTTGAAAGAAAATACTACATTCGTTCTAAAAGAGTTATCGTTTTAGTCGAGACGATCTCCAATCACAAAACGACCCATCTAGGCTGCCATATTAGTGTCGTTTTTCCTAAACTTGCACCGATAGATATCCCGTCAAAAACTTCAAACACTAAAAAACCGATATAACGCCATCTATCTCGGTTAATATAAATAATCAGGACTGGCGATAACATCACATTAGTATCGGTTTATAATTAAGAAAACCGGTACTAATATTATCAGTCCCGGAAAAGATAAAATCATGATGTATAATGTCACTACATTAGTGCCTACTTATTAAAAAATGTCACTAATGTCATTAGTCTCAATTATAAATTTCACAAAACTACATGTATTCTACACAATCTATCATGAAACTACATATTTTAGTGTACTTCACACACCTATAGCATCTCCGTTTATCTCGAAACTACAAGTATCCAAAACTACGGGTAATTTGTACGATCTGTTTTTCCATGTTCCTGATCGATGGCTGATACTTTGGTCTTTCGTGTGTCGGGTTCGGTCTACGGTCTGTGATTTTCTGCCCACCCTCGCTAGTCACCAAGAGAAGCACCTAAAATACACATAGCGACACAACGGTATGTCGAGACCCAAATCCTATTTCACGATAGGTGATTACTGATTATTTGAAAATTGAAAATGTTTAAATACTTTTAATTGAAAATTTTCAATGTCCAAAATAAAATTATTGATAACTAACGATTCTATTTTTCTAACAAAATTTCATATCAAAATTCCAAACTCAAACTTCTAAATCATTTCAAAACGGAACAACCAGTCGTGGATTAGTCAGCCAGACTACTCAGCACTACTATCAATGACGAGCGATACTACTGCTCTACTCGGGAGTACTCCGTACCGCTTGCTCCATCTTAAAAGAAAGAATCTAATATTGAACATGACATATCTTACTATAAATCTATATAAATCTATATAGTTTTGTTCAGATTTATAGTATTAGAATATGTCATATTTATACTAAACTCTTATATTCTTTCATTTTAAGACGGAGTGAGTATACTGAAGTTGTGACAGGTATAAATAGTACCTGTGCTGTCCCCGCCTGCAGCGTTGACAAAATTTATGGTGGTAACATTTTTTTCGGAATATTGTCGATACGTTTGGGATACAGGGCATGTACATCCAATATGTGAGGCATCATCAATCAATCACTCGTATACTAGAAGCCGTGACACACATTCATCCTTGTCTGAGTCAACCACCCGCTCCATGTGAATCCAGTCGACGGTGATCGAGAAAATACAGATTTTGCGTGCTCCCCTCGATTTCAGCTGCCCGCTCACCCTGTGTCACGGCTGCCGTGCAGCGAAACACAAGCAACATGGCGCGAGGCAGACATGTGGGCGAGAGGACTTTTTTTTTTTTGATAAAGAGGATATAATCCTCCCATTTCCATTAAAAGAAACGGCTGACATTACAAAGTTCAGAAAGAAACTAAAACCCCAGAACACAGCAAAACAGGAGCTCAAAGCTCAGCTGCCTCAGCAGACCGGCAAGCCACACACACGCAGCGGCTGCAGCAGACAGAGTTGTTATAGCCTAAGAAATATCCAACACAGGGTAAAAGACACAAAGAGAAAAAGATAAGCTGGGAGAGCCATTCCCGCTTTGCGATCCTGGCACTGCTCTTCAGCCCCCTTATCTTCTACTTCATCATCCTGTTAATCTTGTAGCTATTAGACTCCATCCATGTCCTGATTTATAAACTTCACTTGCTGCTTGCTCTAGCAGTTTGAGGGCCACAAGAAGTTTTTCTTGCCTTACCTGCGATTTCTGTAAAATAGACCATTCTCTAAGTACACCACAAATCTTGAAAATGATTTCAGCAGGATCATTCGACAATTTATTGTTAAAACAGGCATCATTTCGGATCTTCCAGAGCGACCACAATAGGGCTGCAACCCCCACATTTATCAACTCCCTGTCAGCCTTGTTAAAACTTTTGATCCAACCATCAAACAGATGTTTTAGGTTGTCAACTTTCCTCAACCCAAATACATAGGGTGAGGATCTCCTAGAGTTAAGGCCAACTCTACCGCGTGGAGTTGATAATCATAGCCATCCTTTAGATTTGTACGGTTGAGATCGTGACACCTCAATTACTCCAACTGACGAAGAATCTTAAAAAAAAAAGCACTTTGTTTTCATTCAAGATGATCAATACCAATAATTAAAAATTAAGCAAATTTTCTCTCCAAATCAATCATGATTAAGGGGATTAATTAGTAGAGAATTAATCTCAATCATATAAATAAAAGAGAGGTTGAGATTTAACCAAATTCACCGGTGGAGTTGGTCTCAACTCTAGGGGATCTGCACCCAAAGACATATGTAATTAACCCCCAGGCGAACCTGGCCAAAGGGCATTGCAGAAAGAGATGCTCAGCAGTCTCATTTTGGTAGCAGAACTGACACCTAGCATCCTTCCCTTTCTAGCCCCTTTTCAGCAAGTTCTCTTTGGAGAATAGTACCACCGATAGCCGGTGGTAAAAACAACCACGTGAGCTTTCTACAGCCGGTAAAACCCACTAGTGCATACAGTAAATAGACTGTACACAGTTCCCATCAAGGATTACCCAATTTTTTTAATCGTCAGCTTCCTATCCCATCCATCCTAGCAGCAGGACAACCGTGTCCTCCAATAGCAGCAGACCCGGTGCAGCTTCTGTTGTCTTGAAGCGCGTGTGTAGTCGGCGATTAATTAGTCGCCGGCTCACACTCTCTTTCCTATCCATCTCATCCACAGAGCTAACGTGGCAATGCTATCGCCGGCTTACAGTAAGCTATTGTACTTGCTCTTGCTGTTAGTGAGAATACTATTTCTCAACACCAGCCAGATAAAGATTCTGACCTTAAGAGGGGTTTTTATCTTCCAGATTTGCTTAAAGGGATAGCTAGTTTCTTGTATTTTCAAATCCTTATAAAAGGAGTTGACAGCAAAAATCCCACTTTTTATCAGTTTTCATACCAACCTGTCATTGTTTAGACGAACTTCAAGACAAGATTGTTTGATTTTCACCCAGTTTTCTAAATTATCCCCCCTCAGGACCCTTCTGAATTTTAAACATTCAGTTTTGGGCTTCACTACCTTTTCCACAGCTACCCAAGTATTTTGGGATATATTATAAAGATTAGGGAACTGTTCTTTGAGAGGTTTACCTCCCAACCAGCTATCTTCCCAGAACATAGTATTTTTCCCATCCCCAATTTTCTTATCACAATACCTATAGAATTGGTCTTTAATTTCCATCAGGCCTCCCCAAAACTGGGAGTGTCCTGCCCTTTTTTTCTTCTGTGACGTTATTTTCTGGTGTAAGTATTTTTCCCTGAGCAAAGTTTGCCACATCCCCTCTCCATTTTCCAAATTCCAGATCCATTTCCCAAGCAGAGCTATATTCATTTTTTCTAAATCCAGGACCCCCAAACCTCCATGATCTTTGGGCATACAGATTTTAGGCCATTGAACTAGGTGATTTTTTTTTTAACTCCCTGGCTTTCCTGCCAGAGCATCCTAGCTCTATAGAAGTCTATCCTTTTTTTGACCTCCTTGTGGTAATCTATAGAAAGATATCATGTAAAGGGGAGTATTGCTCATACTGGAATTTAATCAGAATCAACCTCCCCCCATGATTAATAATTTACCTTGCCAACAGCTGAGTCTCTTCTCAATTTTGTTTTCAATATATTTCCAGTTCTTATTCTGGATTCTGACTTTATCTATTGGCATTCCTAGATATTTCATTGGGAAGCTACCCAGTTTACATGTCATAATTCCACTAATATTCCTGGTTTCCTCCTCATCCATTCCTATGCAGAACAATTAACTTTTATTGAAGTTTATTTTTAGTCCAGACAGCTGTTCAAAAAGGCTAAGGATGAACTTGGATTTTTGAACCCCTCCACCTCATTTTCCAAGAGGAAAATGGTGTCATCTGCATATTGAAGAATTGAAATTCCTCCTACATATTCTCCACCCAACCCCTGAATCAGATCATTTTCTACAGCTTTTTTAATCATTATTGTCAGTGCATCTGCTGCTAGATCAAAAATCAAAGGAGACAAAGGGTCACCTTGCCTCAATCCTTTATGTGAATTGAAATATGGGCCATTTTCATTATTCACTTTGACACACACCCTTCCCCCTCTAATTACACTAATGATCCAGTCATTCCACTTATCAGGGAATCCTTTCAGTTTTAGCATCTTATAGACAAAAGACCAATTAATCTTGTTGTATGCTTTTTCAAAATCCACTTTAAATATTACCCGTTTCTTCTTATTCTGTTTCAGTGAATTAAGAATTTCATGTGTAATCAGTGCCCTTCTAGTATGTTTCTCCCTTTCAGGAAGGCTGTCTGGTTAGGTGATATCAAATATGTCATCACTTTTGTAATTCTGTTCATCAGAATTTTTGTGAGAATTTTGAAACTCACGTTGAGCAAACCGAGGACTAATGCGTGACGTTCGCGGGCCCACCACGCGCACACGCCCGACGGCCGAGAGAGGAGAGGTCGGAGGAAGAAGAAGAGGGGAATGTTGGTGATGATGATGCCGGCAACGAAGACGCCGGCGACGGAGAACCTCATCTCCGGCTTCGGCAGTGGTGAAGATGGCAGCGGCGATGGCGAACCAAACCCCTGTATTTATGATTTGGGGGTAGGGTGGGGAGAAGGGGGAAGAGGGGGGTTCGCCGGCGGACTTGAGAGATGGCCGGACGATGGGCGAACCAGCGGTGGGCGGCGGGCAAAGGCAGCCGGAGAGACAGCGGCGCCGCCGCCGGAGCCGCGGGATGGATGCCGACAGTTGGCAGGGTAGACGACGGGAGCGAGAGAAGTCGGGAACTCCAGCGATGTGAACCGCTGCTGCTAGAGTCAGGAAAGGAGGGTGGGTGCGGCGGCGGAGGGGTACGCCAGCACCAGCGAGCCCATGCGACGGCACGTGGCGGCGGAAGGCGGAGGCAGATGAAAGAGGCGTCAGTGGAGAAAGCAGGCATGGGAAGACCAGGAGAGGGGGAAGGAGGAGAAGAAGAAGAACAAAGAGGAAACGCGTCGTCCGCGCGACGCGTCATGCAATAGTCGCACCCGCATGTGGGAGCAAGACGCTCAATCTCGCATAAATGTGCAAGCGAACATGGATAGGCCGTGAGGGCACAGGGCCACGGCCCGATCGGTTGAAATCGACGAGCTCGGCCATAGCCCACAGGGCAAGTAACGGTATTATCTTGCATATAGCACCTCCCGGCCCTAGCTCTAATCTTTAGGGAAAATTAGAGGCATGTCATTACTATTTCTTAAAATTGGGGATATGACATTTTGGTCCACGTGTCATTGACTCACGTGGGCCCTACATATCATTGACTAACGGATGGTATATCTTTAACTTCGGAAAATTACAATGGCATGAATCCAATCAGCCCATCTCTTTATTACCAAACACATATGATCCGTTTTGGTTTTACTTCGGGGCTTATTCGATTTAAAGGATAGAAAAAATATAGGAATAAAAAATTAAATATTATGAGTTTGCAACTTAAAAAATAGAGGAATTTAATTTTATGAATGATTCGGAATATAGGAATATAAATTACGGGAATTAGTATGCATCCTATGCCAACCAAAAAAATAAGGTTGGAGTGAATATTTTAATCCTATAAAATTCCTATGTTTTCATAGGGTTGGTATAGTACTCCTATGAAATTCCTACGTGTCATTCCGACAAAAACAGGTGCATGAACAGCTTCAAATAGACAATCCTACAAATATCATACCAAGATTCTCTGAAACGAACGAGCCCTCAATATGAGGCCTGCCAATATTCGTATTGGTAGTTTGAATGGTGTATAGAATGGTTTTGGTTTAATGCATCTACCTAATGTATCTTAAAAAATGTGTCGACACAACCAATATTTCAAAAGCAAATTAAATCAAACAAGTAGTCCACAGTACCAACTATACCAATCACCAAAGTATTCTACACACATTCCCATTAAACAGATGCACCGCTGCCGTATCACTAGTGCACGGTCCATTAGGGCAGTTCTAACAGTGTATTGATAACGGTTTCTATTCTCGTTAATAGCTTGTCATGTAGGCAAAATATTGACATGACAACGTAACAAGAGCTAAAATTCTATAAACTGTTTCCTCATAAAGAAATAAGCACTTCTCTCCATCCAATACACCAAGAAACCATAAAATCGTCATTAGAAAGAAACTACCAATTTCTAGGGGTCTATGTCGCGCTCACATTGGTGGAAGACGATACAATTGGGAGAGAAAAGAGGAAATTATTACTACCATTGTGTAAGATAGTTTTTATAAACTAGTTGATATCGCGCGCGTTGCCACGGGAAATGTTGATTAATTTTTAGTATGAAAACATAGTCTAAATAATACAGAGAGAATAAAAAGGAACATATTGCTTACCTATAGTTATTTAGAATAACCAAATGCAATTTAATATATGCAGTGCTAAAATTTGAACATAAAGAAATAGACTACATAAAAAAGGCCAAGCAAGCATTCTTGTACTTGTACTATTTTCAATCACTCAACAAATTGTTCAATGAAAATATGCAAACTTAGCTTATTCTTGATACTAGTAAACTCATACCATAGATCTGAGAAAACCCATTAGAGTCAGAATATTTACATTGAAATGTCTAAAGTCAGGCTTAATATATTCTCCATATCAACAAAATAATGTTGTACCTCATGTATACATATAATGATGTGCTGTCTGACCTAAGTAGCAAATCATATTTCATCACAGTGGACCTTTTAGTATAAAATTGTCCGGTCCTCTAAAATTTAAAATAAATGTGTCATATTTGCCCCAAGCAGATATGATTAGCATGAGGGGGGAAACAAAAAATTCTAAAAGGAACAATTCTTTTATGCAGAAATATTGCTTATGGACATAAATAATTGACGAAAATATGGTTGACATGTTTGTTGAAACTTCTTCAGTTGATCAACCCAAATACCTGCAAAGGACCGAAACAGAAATGGGACCTATGAATTTGTTTCCATATCAGTAGTTTGGGAGTGACCCGCTTCATTCTTCAAATAATGGTATCGATTTTATGCATTATTACACTGGGATTTTTTGTTTCACTAAAAACTCACATTAAAAAAACTACTTCTAAAATTACAGTAAAACAGTATCATTGCATGAGGCAAAAACGTGGTTTTGACAAATACCTTCCAGTGATGAAGTTTTGCAAGCCAGTCAGTTAGCGAACTTTAGCACTTTCAATTGCATTAAGAATTCAAAACTGCAAAATAGTTAGAAACAACCTAATATAATTGTAACCATAAATTAGGATCTGTAGTTGTATACTCTAACAAAGAAAAATTTCCTTAGGGATATACTTTTAAGAAAGGGGATCATACAATGTATGGTTATCAATCTTGTGGTCATTGGGCAATAGAAATAGATGCTTTCATGGGAAAGAAAATAATTATTAATCCTACACATATGCATGGATACTACTACCCCTTAGCCAAGCAAGTGCCAAGTAAACACCTTATTATGGTTCAGTGGCTGTACAATTGGACAACTCATTCAAAGGTCCATTGCTCAGGACTGGAAGATGGAAATTTGTGAGTCATATATGATGTCGCCTGTGTACCTGAAAAATGCATGACATGTGTTTAGTCATTTTATCAAACATGATAACGCTGGTTGAAAAGAAATTCACCTTTCAACTGATTATCACCTGTGAGCAGACATGAGAGAAATTTAGATGAATAACAGTAAACTGAAGTAGGAATGTATGAATACTCTATTTATGAAGAAAAGAAAAGCACACCTTGTTTTCAAGCGCATTTGCTGCTGCAGTTATCAGCGTGCTGCAATCATTAACAATGTAAGAACAGGGCTCCTGTTTGTTCTGTTTTTTTTTACTTCCCAAAATTTCAATCTCAAAAACTAATGAATTACTAAAAGCATAAGGGGAGAAGAGTGGTTATCAGTTACATAAATCAGAGAATGATATGTGTATATTCAATCATGCAGATCGCTATACCATGGGATAGTAACCAACAATTGAATCTAGCTAGCTATACACACGATCGATTGTGATAAAATATATCAAATATATCGTACTGTATGTGCAGGGACAAAGGAGGACATACCTTTTGTTGAAACTTGAAAATTAAACCTGTTAGAGATGTAATGGTCAGGATAGAGCACGTGCATGAAAAAAAACGCACCTCGTACCTTACTCTTTGTTCGTCTCGCAGAGCACTGGTATAGGAATGGGTTTCAATCCCGGTTAGGAAACCCCTTTAATCCCAGTTTTCTAACCCGGACTACACTTCCGGGATTGAAGAGGTCCCTTTAATCCCAGTTGAAATAACCGGGACTAAAACTCTACTTTTAGTCCCTGTTGGTGTTACCAACCGGGACTAAAAAGTAGAAAAAAGCAAGCACCTGATCCCCTTCCAGTTATTATTTTTTTTTCTATTTTTACATTATTATTTTCTATAAATCTTTACCAAAATGCACACCAAAATCATCCAAATAATACTCATCAATCTGAAATCATCCACAAATCAATACAACAAGACACAGGTCCATCTCAAATCAACAAAATAAACAAAAAAATGCATCTCGGTCTATCCCAGATTCATCTCAAATATAAAAAAAACATTGCATGTGGGCAGGCCACCGGCGCCCCCCGCGCCATCCCCGTCCCCGCCGCCGGGC
>CM002487.1:9594996-9614977 GCA_000325765.3 Leersia perrieri
TGATTCCTCCCGGGCCAAGAGCCACGCGTCATCACCGGTCTTGGGGTTTCTCCGGTTTTCATTCGGGCCTCATCTAGGCCTCAAGGCTAAGCACACTAGCTCAATCACTAGGGCCTTAATGGGCCTTTATTCATGAAGAACTAATACCCCCTGGCCCATTACACCGACAGGTTGTTTGCTCTACAGTAGGCCCAACACATGGGCTGCATGGGTAAGACCTTCTCCTGCATACACGGCCCATGGATGATTTATTTAAAATGTGTGGTAAAAATATGGGTAGAAAGGGATTCGAACCCTAGCCTTCTCTGTAGGAATGCTGCGCACTTATCATTGAGCTAGCTAGCTCACCTTGTTGTCCAGTTCTGCCCATGAACCGGTTAGTCTGGTGGTCTAACCGGTGAACCAGTGAACCGACAAGGTCACCGGATCGATCATCGGTCTAGATTTTTCTACTATGATCTCTACTCCCTCCGTCCAAATAAAAACGCGTTTCTGGATTTGAATCTAAATATACACTATGTACTATGTACAGATTCAAGCCCAAAAACATATTTTCTTTAACGGAGTATGTCTCTACCACTACTAGACCAAAAGGAAAACTCATCACGCCCCTGTGTCACTCGTCCAAATAATGTACTGTAACATTCAGCTGCGGCGTCAGATGATGTGCGACAGTACAGTGTAATATCAAGGCACCGAGATTCGTCCTGTAATCCTGCGATTTGGCAGGCAGCATCCAAAGAACATATGGGCACAGCATGAACTATAAAATCCTGTTTAAAAATAAACCACGGAATGTTGCAAACAGAACATGCATTGATTCCTTTCCGAAGAGACATAAGATCATGTCCTTTTGGCCACTAGGCTCATTGCTCATTATTCACGATTTGACCAAGTTAACACTAGATCTCATAAAAGAAAAACAGCGGGACACAAACACAACATCCGAATGGGGGCACGAAGACACGGGAATCGCAACACGAGACAGTCGTTTTCTGCACCGTCGTTATGCGCGGAGTGGACGGCGCCGGGTTGAAACACACAGCACATGATCCAACTTCAGTTCTCACTCGAGTTTTTTGGAGTGAGCAGCGAAGTACTAGTACCAACCAAGACAGGCAGACAGCTTCTCCCGAGTGTTTTTGGTATGGAGTGTGCAAGTGTGGAATTTGTTGCCGGATTGACGATGCATAGCCTTGGATGCGACTGGGCATCCGAAGAACAAATCAACATGTACTAGAGGACAAATCCAATATCAGGAGAAAGAAAGCTGTGAACGATACTATACTACTAGTAATCCAATCCACTGGCCACCGGTCGATCAACCCAACAACTCTGCCGGCTGGCCTCCAAGAGAGATCTCAAAAAGTGTTGCTTTTTGTACCAAAGTGAACAACGAAAATATCCTCTGCTCCTCTACTTTTAAATACATGCCGGCAATTTTACCACTCTCAGGTTCTGTTCTAACTACAAATTATTACAAGTATTTATGCGTACATTTTTCTACTACGGAAAGAGCTATGCGACGACTTAGCTAATGTAATAAGGGAGTATAACTTTTAGTATCTAGACCAACTAAGGCCTTGTTCGTTTCTAATGGTTCAGTCGATCCGATGGATGTTACAAACAGTATTGCAAAAAAAAAATTATAAACTCAACCAAGTATTAGCTATTTTAAACTTGAAATTGATTAATTTGATACTTCTTAACAACTTTTGTAAAGATTTTGTTTTTGCAAAAAAAACGCAAAACGTGCGCATGGAACAACCCCTACCCTTTGTCAAATATAAATACACCTTGTACAAATTCGCAACGTTTTTTTTTATTAAAGGAGATAAAAACATTGCCGTAAAATATTGATCGAACAGGAAAGCAAAACAAAACAAAATGTACATAGTCGTGCCGGAAAGAACGACTAAAAATAAGAAAAGGGATTAGGTGATCTCTTCCAAAGGTGAAAGTTCCTAGAGTTTTGCCACTCCTCCTTTAATCGAGGCTTTGGACTCTTCCTTTATCTTGGCTAAAATTATCTCTGTAAGTCTTTTTTCTGAAGACCCTGGTGTTGCGCTCACACCAGATTTTCCGAGCTACAAGAATAACAATGGATTTTATCAGGGATTTTGCCAAGGTAGCCAAAACCGTTGCTCGAAGCCACCACTCTTCGATGAAACGTTCATTATACAATCAGAAAATAGTGGTATACTTTCAACTAGCCAACCACCAAGAGAATCAGCACATTCTCTCAATAGGACACAACTAACAGGATCAGGGCTTCAGCCATTCAGGAAGCACATGCTCAGATTAACAGAGTATAGTAACCAAGAGAAGAACTCCTACATTGCTACTCCTACCTCATATGATTTCACAAACTACATCCTTGTAATTATTACCAGAGGAAACTACTCCTAACTAAAGAAAGAAAGGCATCTACTAAGCTAATTAATACAGGCATCAAGAGAGGTGATTAAGGACATAAAAATGGAGACAAAGAAAAGGTTTTTGAGAAAGCCCCTTTATTGCATTGCATCATCTCGCTGTGAAAGGTGCCATGGAGATCGATGTCACCGAACAGGGAAAATTTTGAACCTTTCCCTTTCCCTCCTCCTTTCACTCTCACCGGCTTTCTTCTGGAATTTTTTTTTTGTCACAGCTGTTTCTTGCCCTCCGTCTCCTCGATCTGTTCGTCCATGGCGCTCTGCTCCTTGCCTTCCTTGGGGCTCTCCAATGCCCTCTTCTCCTCCTCTTCTTCCTCCTCGTTCTCGCCGGCCTCCTTCGCCGCCGCCGGCGACGGCCGCCGCTTCCCGGCACGCGATTTGAGCACCGCAAGAAGCTCCTCCATCGCTTCTTCCCGGCCGTTCCGGCGGTTCTTGATCAGCACCTCGCTGACGTCCGCCGGCGTGATCTCCGCCGCGTCGATCCACGACTCCAGCCCGGCCATGACGGCGCCGGAGGCGGCGTCGCCGGAGTCCGGCAAGTCGAGGTAGTTGCGGAGGAGGATCTTGAGAGATTGGAACGAGCAGTAGCTCATGAAGATGTGCATGTCCATCCGGCCGGAACGGAGCAGAGCAGGATCGAGCTTGTCGATGTGGTTGGTGGTGAACACGAAGATCCGCTCCGATCCGCAGCACGACCAGAGCCCGTCGGTGAAATTGAGCAATCCGGACAGCGTGATCGACCTCGCCGCGCCGCCGCCGCCGCCCGCCGCGTCGTGGTCGTCCATGCTCGCCAGCGGCCGCGCCGGCGGCTTCGGCGGCGCAGCGGCGGCGGTGGCGCGGTTGGTGAGATCAACGGAGCAATCGATGTCCTCAATCACGATGATAGATTTCGACGTCGTCTTCATCAGCAGCTTCCGTAGCTCGGCGTTGCTGCCGACCTCAGTGAGCTCGAGATCATACACGTCATACCCGAGGAAGTTCGCCATGGCGGCGATCATGCTCGATTTCCCCGTTCCGGGCGGTCCGTACAGCAGATACCCTCTCTTCCACGCCCGGCCGGTCCGCTCGTAGAACGCGCGTCCGCCGGCAAATTCGCGGAGGTCGGCCATGATCGCCGACTTCCGATCGGGGTCCATGGCGAGCGTGTCGAACGTGCTTGGATGCTTGAACGGCACGGGGTCCCACGGCGAGCCGCGCGCGTCCACCATGGCGCCGCCGCGTGCGTTGGTGTAGAGCAGCCGGTCCTGGCTGCGGCGGCGAATCTCCGCCGCCGCGGCGAGGATGTGGTCGAGGTAGGCGGGGAGGAGCTTGTCGCGGTCGCCGCGGCGGATGCGGAGCGTGAACCGGCGCTTCTCCTCGGGGAGCGGGCGCCACGAGAAGCCCTGCGACTGGCGCGGCGCGACGACGTGCTCCCACGTGACGGCGGCGCCGAGGAAGGCGTCGTGGACGCGGTCGCTGGCGGCGAGGCCGAACGTGAAGGAGGACGCGTTGTGGTGGCGCGACAGGCTGAGCCTGGCGCCCGCCGCCGGCGCCGCGTTGCTGCTCAGGTAGAGCTGCACGGCGTCGTAGATCTCGTTGGTGCTCATCCCCTCCGTCTCCGTCACGTCGAAGTAGCAGTACGGCGAGAACGCGCGCGTCGCCCTCGCCACCAGCCTCGCCACCGCCGCACGCAGCTCCGCCGGGAACACCGCGTGCAGGACCCCCTGCAGGAACACCACCGCGCCCATCACCGACGCCAGCCATGTCCAGTACTCCTTCATCTCTTCTTGAAACAGCAAAAAGATCGAAGCTTTGGGACAATCAACAAGAAAAGATCGAAGCTTTGGGACAATGAACAAGGAAAAATCGAAGCTTTGGAAGCAAACGAGGGAGGGTGGATGGATTTGGAGGGTTTCGAGGGGAGGACGATTTATAGGCGAGGAAACTGGAGAAGGTAAGATACGCTGAGAGTGAGCTGTGACAATGGTTGTAGGCCTGCAAGGGAAGGTCGCTATCAAATATCAATGGAGTGAGAAGAAGAAGGGATTGAAATGCAGGGAGGTGGAATATAAGCCAGGCGGTGTGTGATGACTGATGAGTGCAGAGAAGGATGGAGACAAACATACAGATTAGCATATGCAAAAGGGAGATCTCCTAGAGTTCAGAGAGAGAAACAGGGGAGAAGAGATCTTCCTCATCAGGGCTCAGTTGGACTGGGACGGAGATACGCACTGATATGAAGCTGTACAGTATCATGAACCCTTGATTCTCTGTATTGTGTAGGTAACGAGATAGGATGCTGTGATTGTGAATCCTTTTGGCAGATGGGGCACTTGTGAGGATTATGTAGTTTAGATTTGAGGATTTTACATCAGTTAACGGCCATAGAATAACCAAGTCATTTAGTTAGTGCGAACATATACTGTGCAAACCACAATTTTATAAAAACCCGTGCAAACCACGGCAAAAAAGTTGTCTAAATTTAACAAAAAAATTATACATATAGATGATATGATGACACATAACCTTGTAAAATATTTTGGCCAAACTCAACTTTATTTGTGAGATATAAAAATAACAAATTTTTAACAAATCATGTGGGTAGCTTTATGGCTCGAAATTTGTTATTTTTATATCTCACAAAAGAAGTCGAGTTTGGATAAGATATTTTACAAGGTTGTGTATCATCGTATTATCTACATGTATGATTTTTTTGGTGAATTTAGACGATTATTTAGCCGTGGTTTACATGGGTTTTTATGAAAGGGCTGGTTTACACCTGATATGTTGCTGCCTTACTTAGTAACATAGATTTATCGAACTAATCAATTAAGAAGTTCTATAAATTGCTGGAACATTGTGTGCATGACTGACCAATAATTAATTAAGTTTTTTGGGAAACAAATCGATTTCTTGGTTTGAATGGTATGCAATAATCCATCAATTATTTAGTTCCTTAGCCATCTCTCAGCATGGAAGCTGGACAAATAACGAATCAGCGATAGTCCTGATAAATCTGGACTTTACGACTACCTTCGCTGTGTAGTGAAATTAGGATTGAATTGCTTATCTAACCTTTCATATCGCAACAAGCTAATACATGACTATTTTAATATCTCTTCATGTGTACCTCCCTATGATTAGATTGTATTTGTATGCCATCAACGGACATGATCATTACTCCGAAGCACCGTAGTACACCTTTCATTTTATAATGCAAGTCGTTTTGAATTTTATATACCATGTTTAACTATTCGTCTTATTAAAATTTTAGCATAAATATATAAAAAGGATAAACGATGCTAAAAGTATTTTTATAATAAAGTAAGTAATAAACAGAATAAATGATACATCTATTTTTAAACATTAAGAGAAAAAATCAAAACGTCTCACGTTATAAAATGGATGAAATATGTCCCAAATGGACACTTATGACACCTTTGATTTAAAAGATTTATAGAAAATTTTGTAGGATTCAAACGCTATAGGAAATTTTCCTATGTAGGAATTTGAAACGGGGATTGGAGAATTTCAAATCCTATAAAATTCCTACAGAATGAAGGAGTGCATACACATGTTGGAGAAAATTTAACAAGAGCTACAACCTATTGGAAAATTTCATATGAGTTTATCTTTTTCCTCTAATTTCATCTTTTTTTTCTTCTGTTGTTATCAAACGATTTTTCTTGTATTTTACTTGTGTTTTATAATCCTTTGCTTTTTAACAAAACAATTATTTGTTTTGCATATCAGCATATGAATTTCTATATAAATCCTATGTTTTTTTCTATTTTTGTGTTTTACCATTCTTGCAATTCAAAGGGGCCTTGGAGTCTTGGACCATGGATTCTTGCAAGATGGAAGACACTAAAGGCTACTTTAGAACACATTATTCTCAAAACATATGAATAGGAAAAATAAAAATATAGGATTGTGGTATCATATCATTTCAAATCCTATGTATTACACAGAAATACTGCAGGAATAGATGAAGCGCAGGAAAAAAAAATGTAGCAATCAACCACGAGAGAAAGACATGAACAAAATTTTCCAAGAGGCTAGACTTCAGGTTGGAAATCCACCAAGATTCCAAAATTCATATTTGTTTGACACAATCCTAAGAAATTTCTAAGGAGTTTCGAAGATCCATTTTTTGTTGCAAAGGACAATTTAGAAATTCAATACTTTAAAATTCATCCAAAATTCCTTTCCAGATGAGCCTAACTATATATAAACAATTTAGGTCCGGATCATAATATGAATCAAATTTACCGTAGCTCCGGATTCCTATCTATGAATTTTTAAATTTTATGGACTTAATTTGCATTTTTACTCCGGAGATGATTTTTAGTAATAAGGTGATTTTCATGACAAAAGAGAAGAGGGAGTTTCTTCACAATGAAAAGGAGCTAGCAGCCTAGCACCACTAGAATGGTGGAGTGCAATGGTTGATCTGCCGTGTTTTGAAAAAATAGTACTCCTGACTGAATAACAGGTCCCAATAATTTCACACGGTGAACACCACAAAAAAAAAAAAAACTTCACAAGGTCTTCATCGTTATCTCGGACGACTGTTGTGTCGGGAGTTGATTAAATCTACTGGACGACAAAATATGATATTGACGCGGCAAAGATGGCATCGAATCATTGTGGACTGTAAAGGAAAGGTACTTTCCCATAATTTTCAATAGCGTAGTTGTGCTTTGGCGTCTTCCATTTGTCATTCTGGATAATGTATGTTGCTAACATTTCAGGCAGGATAACTGCTGCTAATCCTACATTTTCTACTACTATGTACATTGCAGGCTCGCACGATTGGCAAAAATTCGACATTACACATGTACTGTCCGGTCAATAAAAGAACAAACGACGTGGCTGCGTGCGGTGACACATAATGTCATGTTTACTTTTTCAAAAAAGAACATTTGAATTATTGAACAAACGGCGTGCCTACTTTTCAAACTAACTGCGATAATAAACCAAAAAAATCATAGGGCACGAAGTGATTTCGTTATATTTCATAAAAGTTTTTTATAAAGACGATCAGTCAAACGCGTATCAAAAATTCAACGGCGTCAAACATTTAAGGACGAAAGGAATTGTATAAAGCAGGAGTAAATCAGGTAGCAACATCGAGAGAAGACTTCTACGGCGCAGTACGGCAGCTTGAACTGTCACCCAAATACTAAGTATTATTTCCGAGTCAGTCCTCTCCTAGTTTGGGTTAATCTCTCAAACTATGGGCCTAATTGAAGAACTTATTAGCCGTGTGTAGGGCAGAAACCGGAGATGGAAATCTCTATTATTTAAAAGAAAAGAACTAGGATTTCTAAAGCATTTTTTTTCATTACATGAGATAAACACATGTGTATCACTACACACATAATACACACTCAAACCTCCATGAATATGCTTCTTAACCCACCCTAAAAGATACTTCCTCAGTCTCAAAATAAAACAACTCAAAGAACTTAAATTTGTCTTAAAATACAATTATTTCTACACCCACTAATCTTATCTTCACCGATCACAATTATCCCCTATTTAATTTTCTCGCCTATATTCCCCTCTCAACCAATCACAACACTTTCTTATCTTAATCATAATTTCTTAAAAAAATAGGTAGCTATATATATTAATATATATTAAGACAGAGGGAGTACATAATTATATTTACATGTTAATGACAGCTGTACCATACAATTAATCAACTACAAATGTTCCCCTTCCAATCGCAGTACTACTAGCAGTCTATAGCTTAATTATTGGATGGACGAAAGGATCGGCATAGATTGTATGGAGGGCCAAGCCGGCAAAACTACATCGACAGTCAACAGGGAGATTGCATTCTGTGGCTGCAGTTCAGTGTATGTCGACGGCGAGGATGGGTAAATCCGCGTCAGGTTTTTCCGGAAACAGGACTCAATACCGCCTAAAAAAAAAAGGACTCAATAGGATTGGAATTGTACTTTTATTTTATTTTATTTTCGTAAAAATTGCTATGTGAGACAGCGAAGAAGTGGAATGAGCACGAGGGGGAAAAAGAGGGAGTTGAGCAACCACGCTCTTGTTTAGTTACTAAAAATTTTTGAAAAAAAAATCATATCGAATCTTTCGACATATGCATGGTGTATTAAATATAGATTAAAAAACTAATTGTACTGTTTGCATGAAAATCGCGAGACGAATCTTTTGAATCTAATTATTCTATGATTAGCCATAAGTGATGTATTAACACGCATGTACTAATGACGGATTAATTAAACATAACAAATTTATATTGTGGTTTCTAGGCGAGTTATGAAATTTGTTTTTTCATTCATATCCGAAAACCTCTTTCGATATCTGGTTAAACGTCTGATATGACACCTAAGTTTTTTTGTCACTTTAATAATTAGCAAAATTTATCCCTTCAGAATAGTAAAAAAAAAAAGAAGAAATGAAGAATGCCCACAAATAAACCCGTGTTTTTGAGGTGTCCTCTAGTGAAGGCCATATTTATTTATTAAGTGTTTCATACAAAATTTTGTGAAACGAGAAAATTTATTTATTTAAGGTCTCTTCAATGTCGTCTCCATGCTCGTTGTTCTTCACCACCTCCAGATCAGTGTTTGATTGCTTCCTTCTACAAAGGAAATGAAAACAGAACTCTAGGTGGTTATTATGTGAAACCAACACCAAAGGAAACTTAACCATGCTTTTCGTGCGAATGATTTCTTCAATCCAAACGATACAAATAGGGGGGAAAAATTGCCATTGAATAGCATTCGTTTAAAAACCTCATGAAAATCATTTGATCCCAATAAGCCGTAAAGAGTATGGAACAGATAATACTCATCGATTTTGGACATATGGTAAGTGACAGTTACTCTCTTGTTTTAAATTATTTTTTGTTGTAGAATATAAATCTTGTACCAATTAGTTGCCGTTCTCACTTACAAAACACTTGTAGAGGTTAATTTCCCTACATACCTTCATTAGTGTAGCCTCACATTAAAATACATAAAAACACTTTGGCCTTTTTCCAATGGGTATCTATAAATTATCTCATACAATAATTTAATAGAGGAGAGATTAAAAACTATCTCTTAATCAAAAGATAGTCTTTTGTACACACTTTAATATCATTTGAGGATAATTTGTAAGGTCATTTACATTATGAGCTATGTGATAAGAGCTGGCCCATTAAAGAAATTGTCTTCTAAAGTATTTAAAGTATTTGAGATAGCAAGCTATCTGTTGTTGGAGGAGGCCTTTCTAATTAATGATTCCTTTGGGAAACTAATAGGGATGTAATTAATGGGGTTAACAATGTGAATTATTCCTTGGTTATTTTGATATATATGGGCTAATTTGAAAGGATGAATTACAAATTTATCGGGACTATCTATACATTTGATGCTATTTTTTAAAAAAGGAATTTCACAAATATCAACATAGTACAATTGTAATATATTATTTAAAAATTATAATGTTATTTGCATGTAATGGTAGTTTAACTTGCACATAACTCTTAATAACCGTGTTATGAGCATCTACTGCCACTTTGAATGACGTGGTGGCAATGCAGGCAGTAGTCCACCAGGAAAAAAATGATTTTTTTAGGTAATGGAAAAGTATCCGTTTTTGTTACAGTAAGCTACAACCACTTCTTACATAAACTAAACGATATTACTGTCGGATTGAGGTCCTCTGACTTAACTTCTCCCTAAACATTGAGACTAACACGTGGGCCTATTGGATGGTGGGGCCCACATGTTAGTCTCAAAGTCTGGTTGACTTTAATTTAGAAGATCCTGATCCTATTACTGCCACATTTTCATGGTATTTTACTACTTTTGTTGGATGCAATGATAGAGATAGTGTTTGTAAATAATGTCAGATTTAATGGATTGACAAAGGATTTTCATAGGGTTTAAATTTCTATGGATTTCTCCTATCTTTGCCTTTGATTTATAGAAAAAAATTATATAGGATTGGATTCCTATAATTGAATTTTAAAGGAAAATTATTATGAGGTCTCACATCTTTATAAACATTCCTTTATTTTTTTTCTATGATTGTATCAAAGGAATCATACTACATTTTTCTGTGTTTTTTAATTCGGTAGGATTAGAGTTGCGTACCACTTCAATTTTTTTTTTGTATTTCCTATATTTTTCTATCCTGAGAATCAAAGGAACCTTAATTTTGATTACTAATAAATTAAAAATAAAAAAGATTGATCATGCGAGAAATTACTCCCTCCATCCCGAAAGTTTTTGTTTTTTTTAATGTTTGACCATTAGTCTTATTCAAAAAATTATAGAATTAATATTTATTTTGTTTGTGATTTGTCTTATTATCAAAATTATGTTAGGTGTGACTTACTTTTTTTATATTTATAATAATTTTTCAATAAGACGAATAGTCAAATATTATAAAAAACTTATTTTGCGATAGAGATAGTATTTTTTAGACTCGGGCCTTATTTAGTTCACAAAAATTTTGCGAAAACATCACATCAGACGTTTGACCAGATGTCGGGAGGTGTTTTTGGACATGAATAAAAAAAACTAATTTCACGGCTCGCCTGGAAACCGCGAGACGAATCTTTTGAGCTTAATTAATCCGTCATTAACACATTGGGTTACTGTAGCACTTATAACTAATCATGATATAATTAGACTCAAAAGATTCGTGTCGTTGTTTACAACATAACTGTGCAATTAGTTTTATTTTTTTATCTATATTTAATGCTTTATGCATAGGTTTAAAGATTTGACGTGATGTTTTTTGGAAAAAAAAAATTTAGGAACTGAACGGGGGCCTAAGGAAGCAGACAAGCAGTGGTACAACTACTAGTCTACTGGTCTATACTAACCAGCAGTAGCAGGAGCCAAGCAGACACCACTGTAGCAAGACGCCAAAAGAACTGCTTGCATGCAAAGCCGTCATGCAGACCATCCAAGAGCTCATTGAGGTCATGCAAACCGTCGAAGAGCTCATTGTGATGTGACCAGCTTGCCATGAACGTACCGCTGTTACGGCTAGAGCTTTGCAGTACGCAGAGACGGTGTAGACTGTGGACTTGTGGAGACTAGAGAGGTGAAGAGGCTCAGGCTGGAGCTGGAGCCAGGCAAGGAGGAAGTAGGATGATGATGATTGATTTGAAAACAAAACGGCATCCAAACAGGCAGAGTATAGCCTGTCCTCCCCCCCATCCACAGAGCTGCAACTTGGTCTTATGGTAGTACAACTCCAGCAGCATGAAAGCGTCGTGACATAGGATCCCTTTAGGCATTGATGGAGCTGTGGCCGGCAGCCTGGCCCCTGCACGGCGCGACGCCGGCGGCTTTCCCGGCCACACGAGCGTACGTTTTGTACGTACGCCTGCTGCCCGTTTCGTGCTGCATGCGGCGCGCTGCCGCGTTGGCCGTAGAAATATCTCGTCTCTACACACGCTTCATGCCTTCATCTGACAATGGGGGTATGTATAGCTCGTCTCTGCTGTCCGTTACGTGCTGCATGCTGAGCGCCTGAGCTTATGTTTCATACTTCCGTCCAAACTTCCTATAGGCCATGTACAAGGTGGGGACGTTAGACCGTGGTTCCAGCGCTCCACGTCGGACGCCTATCGTCGTGGCCGTCGGGACCATGGTTCTGCGAAGCCGCACGGGGCTTCTGCAGGCTTCCGTGGTTTCGGCCACAGCCACGGTTAAGGACACGATTGGTGGGCTCGTGGCTCCCTTCGCGGCCTCAACTATAGAGAACAGAGAGGAGGAGGTCGCTTGCCACCACCATCGTCGCCTTGCTCCACGGCCGTCGTCGATGCCTTGCTCCGTCGCTGCCGGCGCCTTGCTTCGCGGCCGCCATCGACGCCTTACTCCACTGTCGCCGCCGGCATGACGCCTTGCCCCGTGACCGCCACCGCCATCACCTTTCTCCGCGTCGCTGTCTTCGCCAGATCCGCTCCCTCCACCGTCGATCCGTGCCGCCACCGTCGAGGTGGAGGTGGAGGCGGAGAGGAGAGACGGCGCGGTGAAGAGGAAAGCCGGCGAGGTGGAGGCAACGCCGCCGGCATCCTCCCGTCGGCGGCGGCGGAGTGAGGAGAGCCGGAGAGGTGAAGAGGAAGTCGTTGAGGTGGAGGCAGCGGCGCTGGAGCTGGCGCCCTCCCGTCGTCGGCGGCGGCATGAGGAGCGGCGGAGAAAGTGGAAACGGGTGGATTTTATATTAATTCCGAGTTTTGAAGGTTGTGTGTGCAAAAATATAGGCTCCTACGTATATTCAAGAAAAAAGAGGACTAAAAAGAAAACTAATAGGGGTTGACTTGCAAAATTAAAAATATCCTAGAGCCACTTTGCACTGTGAGAGACGAGGGAGACGGGGTATGGTCTCAGTACTGAGTCCACCTCTTGCCTGTGGCTCTGGTTGTACATGGCCTTATTTACATAGTTTGATCATTCATCTAACTTAAAAAATCAGTGTAAAATAAAATAAATAATTCACGTTTAAAATACTTTTAGTAATAAAGCAAGTCAAAAAAAATTAATAATCTCATAATCTTTTAAATAAAACGATTGGTTAAACGTTGTAAATAAAAATTCAAAATGTAATTACTTTAAGAGAAAATCTACTCTATGTCACTGAGTTTGCATCGATTCAACGATCTACCATTGATTTCGTCGAGTTCTAAGATATACCCTTAGTTTAGCAGTTTTTTCTACAATATACCCTTGGATCCTATGTATTTTTAATAAATGTCCAAAATACCCTTTGGACATACAAGATTGACAATTAATTTATCATGTTAGGAGATCAAGAAAATTATGAAATTTTTTGCCTAACATCCTAACAAATCATTATAGTTTGTAAGTATGTTTTAAGATCGAGAAAATATTTTTCCAAAAATTAAAATATGTAAAATAATCTTAAAACATACCCACAAACTATAATAATTTGTTAGGATGCTCGGCAAAAATTTTCATAATTTTCTTGATCTTCTAACATGATAAATTAATAGTCAATCTTGTATGTCTAAAGGGAGAAAACTCCGAGGGTATATTTTAGAACTCGACAAAGTCAATAGTAGATCGTTGAATTGATACAAACTCAGTGGCATGGAGTAGATTGTCCTTTTATAATGAAGTGAGTACTTTCTCCGTTCAACAATATAAAACACTTGGGATAAGATGTGACACACCACAGCACAACGAATCTCGACAAAACATCTGTCCAAATTTGTTGTGCGAGGTTTCGTCATGTTCCATACTAAATATTAGGCTTGTCAATTTCCCTGCTGGGGCCGAGGCCCCGTCGGGGATCCGTCCCTATGAGGGTGGAGGCAGGGTGCATGGGGGAGGTTTGTCACCCACGAGGGATTAGGGACGAAGGCTGAGAAAGAACATCACCCATGGGGTATTCATGGGCCCCAAAAAATGTAAAAAGGAAAATCTGCACCATATATGGGTGTTTGCAGCCCATTAGGCCCAAAGATTCGGCTAAATTACGCATCATATACATACTAATATACAAACCCTAACTCTCCAGCCAACTCCCTCTCTCCCTCTAGCCGCCCCCCCCGCCGCACTCCACGCCGATCTCCCCGGTGGCCGGCAACCGGTGGCCGGCATCCACGGCGATGGGTGCAACAGGGTTAACGCCCTCGTCTCATGCCTTCCTATGCGCCACGACATGCCGTTGCCCGTCGCCGCAGTCGTCACCAGCAGGGCATCGCCACCGCCATCGTCCTCTCTTGTGTCAGATCCAAGCGGTGGTCGCCGCTCCTCCTCCAGATCCACGCGGCAATCGCAACCCCTGCCCCAGGCCGTCGTTGTCGTTGTCACCGCCGTCTACTCCGGGCAGCGCCACAGAGCCGCCGCCGTTGACTTGATGTTCAAGGCAGTGGGGCCTGTTCGGGGATAGCCCCCCATCCCCCCTCGTCCCTTTGGGGCTGGGGCTAGAGCAGGGAGAATTTCGAGGGTCATGGTCAGGATCGTTCTAGCTTAATCCGGACCCGATCCATTCCATTGCTAAGCCTTCTAATGAACATATGGAGTATATCGTAGTAGGCATCGGTTGCGAGCTGCAACATCAGAATTAACCAAAGCGTAGCTAGGCTGGCTGATCGATGAGGCTCTTGTGAATCGTGTGGGAATCTCCGATCGAGGTGCGTGTGCATGCATGCCCCGCGCCAGGGGCGGACCCAGGCCCCGGGCACCCTGGGCCGCGGCCTAGGGCGTGGCCCGTGTAGTACTAGACCACCCCATCTATAGAAGTCTAAAAACCAAGGCCCATGTGGGTGTATTTTGGCCCAAGGCCCAATAAGAGGGTAAGGTGAATTGGAAACCCTAAGATTTTCGGTCCCCACTCCCCACCGATCCACTGACCGAGACACCGAGAGGGAAAAAAAAAGAGGAGTCGGCTGTCCACCGCTGCCGCCCACCAAGCACCGTCGCTACTGTCTCTGCAAGTCGTCACCGTCTCCCCGTCTCCTTCAGAGTCCAAACCTCCACACTCCGGCAGCCGCCCCTGCCCAGGCTGCCCTGCGCGGCTGCATCTTCCGGCAGGCGGCCCTGCGCGGGGCATGGCTACGCCCTCCGGTTGTCCGCCTGGCGCGGCGGTGCGCCGACACCTGCCAACGGCCCACACGGCCACACCCAGCCGACACGGCGATGCGCCGATGCTGGAGCCCAAAGCTCTTCAACAGTTCTACTTCACTGACTGACTGTCTGACTTGGTGAGTTTCTATTTCTCTGAGTTCAAATATAGTATGCAGATCTAGCATCTAGTCATCTAGTGATTCTATTCAATATTTGCTAATTCAATGCATAGAATTTGAGATAGAAGATGAAGAGGCCTAGTATAACACTGAAATCATCGCATGGTCTGCTACATTGAGAGATATATTTGCAAGCATTGAAAACGACAAGATATTAAAGCATTTCAAAGAATTAAGAACCCAGAAGCAAAAACTACCGCTCCCTAGTGGTAATTCATTGTTGGTTCAAATTTGCTTACCATGAAGTTTGTTTTTCAATCCATGTGTTTAATATGCTATTTTGTGATCTATTTTTCTTTATAGGTTCAAGTTCTGGAGCTACAATTGAAGAACTCCATGAGGATATAGGCCTAGATGAAGCTTAAAAGGTACCTTGTACTTCTATTTAAGACCGTAATTAAAATTGTATTGTATTTTATGCATTATGCATTAGTGTGTAACTTTTGTCGGGAGTTTGGGGTTAGCAATTGACTTGGCCCGGGGCTTATGAGAATCCTGGATCTGCCACTGCCCCGCGCCGTGGTCCATGCATACATCGATCCATTCGCAGGTCGTAGCTAACCGTGGTGGAGTGGTGGTGATATGCGGCTCCACCTCGGTGCTCATGATGCACATCTCTGAACCAGAAGCACAGTGCAGCGCAGGCCCCCACTACAGTGAAATCGATGGTCCTCGGTCACCGGCTCAAGCTGGCTTCAACAAAGAAAGAATAATCATGACCCTACATATAACCCAAATTAACCTAGCCGTAGCCCTCGCTTGCTCTCGTTCAGTACTTCAGTGTGTGTGCAGCAGGACAGGGCAGGAGCACGGAGGCATATCTCACACAATGATTGGCTCTTCTGCTCCCCTTCTCATCCCTCCCAATCCTGTTTGGCCATTTTCCTTTCTTTTGTTCGCATCTGCGCAGTGTGGTAGAATCAATGATGAGAGCGCTTACCAG
The DNA here is from genome assembly GCA_000325765.3 of Leersia perrieri. Classification (NCBI taxonomy): domain Eukaryota; kingdom Viridiplantae; phylum Streptophyta; class Magnoliopsida; order Poales; family Poaceae; genus Leersia; species Leersia perrieri. The sequence goes on from CM002487.1 coordinate 9,611,114, forward strand.
TGGTGAATCGATCGACTGATTCCGGCTCGTGCTGGCGGGATGCATGCCGGGCCGGCTGATCGATCCATCGATAGATGCCATCGCGTGCGCGAATAATTCCGTGGATGATTGCGCTGCACGAAGCGAGATTGTGCGTCGGAAATGATTCGCTTGCATGCATGCCCCCGCAGAGGAGCCAGTAGCCCTTTGCAGGACGCTGGAAAAGCAGCCGAGCTCCAAGGCTTTTGGTTTGAGATCCCCGAGGAAAATCTGGGAGAAAAAACGGCTGCCGGTGCCGGCCGAGGTGGGCAGTCTTGGGCATCTCGCCGTCCGGTTCTCTGCTATGAGCCGCCGTTATTCGTGCGGCGGAAACGTGGAATCCGATGATGGACGCGCGCCGTTTGTTAGCCGGAGCGTTAAATGCTTAGATGGGCCGGATGATGGGAATAGGCTGGGCTGGTTACAAGGGAGGAGGAGTTGTAGTTAGGCCGGGCTTTCATAGATGGGCCAGGTGGGTTGTTTTACACCCAGCGAAGGGAAACGGTGGGCCTGGGAATGGGATGAAATTCAGTTATTGGGCCAGTCGCTTTTTCCATCCTTTTCCGCTACGGGCAAGTCGGCGACAGAAAGCCCGTACTAGACGAAGACAAAATTATGTTTTTACTGTTCACTACGAGTGTATTCACAGCCGTACTGGTAGCCCAATGACTCGCTGTACAGCGAAAGGAGCGTCGTAACTTGCTTGATCGTCCGTACAGATCGTACACGAGTCACTCGCAGTTACAAAGTCTGGATGAATTGAAGCGTTCGTATTTGGATGAAGTTTGTGTCTTCACCGCCCGAAGATGTCCGACATTTGGTTAAATTTGGGGGAATGACAGACAAATTTAACCGAGTAGTTTTAGCCTTTTAGTTACAACCCACTCGGTTAAATTTGCCCCCCTGCATACTTTTCGACTGGACACCTAATAAATCCCAGAAACAGGGCATTTTTATTGTTCAGCAGAAATAATTCAAATGAATATTTGAATCTGCTTACTGCTATTTCAATATTTTCAATTATCTGCCGCGAAAAGAAGGAATCCATTAATTGACGCCTGACGGAGTTGCATAAATGCATAATCGGATGGAATCAGGTATTCAAAATTGGACTGGAGTTTCCCCGCAAAAAAAAAAAAAAAATGGACTGGAGTTTGCAGAACAATGTACGTATAGTGGATGGATGAGGTACGGATACGAGTTATCGATCGGTGAAATCATCTGGAGATTCTGAAGCAAATTTCTCAGTTCAAGCGTGCATCCCCCTTGCTACAGCCCACAATGTTGCGACTTGTGCTTAATCATTGTACTACCATGACGTAAAACTATTTGCTTTGGCCCAGCCACGCTGTCAGCTCCCAATCAGATAACATAACAAACAAATAATAAATTCCAGAGAAAGAATGTGAATTGCGTACGCTACAACGGCGCAATCAACCACCGTCGCCTCAACAATATTAAAAAAAAACATAATATACAAAAACAAAAAGAATTGATCCATGTTCACGGCGCCAAGTGGTACAGGTTGGACGGCTGGAGCCCGGCGGTGACGTTGAAGTACCTGAACGTCGCCGCCCACCGTCGGTTGTCCTTGAGCATGTGCACGACGACGGTGTCCGGCCGGAAATTGTCCATGTCCCAGTTGAGGTCGTACATCCGTGGCCTAAGGCTGTACCTGTTCTTCCCCCGGCGGCCGATGTTGAGCCACTTCCCGACGAGGAGATCCTCAGGGCCGTGCGTGTCGTTGTACCTTAGGATGTCCTCGTTGGCGGACACCCACTCCGCGACGTCCCACGACACGACGTACCCCATCCCGTGCATGAACTGCATCGGGTCGTCGCCGACGGCGAAGCCGTAGCCGAGGTAGACGTCGTCGCGGGGCTTGGACCGGAGCTCGTCCACCAGCGCCACCACGCGGAGGTACGTGTCGTCGTCGGTCTTCATCACGTAGTCGTAGGGGTCCGACGCGAAGAGGCGCGGCACGGAGGAGAGGTACTCGTGCGTCTTGCCGTCGTTCATGTTCTCCGTGCAGTTGAGCACGATGATGTCGCCGTGGTGGGCTGCCTCCACCGCCACAAGCTGCGCGTCCACCGGGTCCGTCACGCGGCAGAACACGAACCGGACGTCCACCCGCGCGACGTTCGCTGGCGTCGGCGCCGGCTGCAGTGCGTACGCCAGACGCACGATGTTCCGCCGCTCGTACCGCTTCGGCGTCGTCAGCACGCCCACCAGCAACCGGAGCTCCGGCTTTGGCTGCGCCACGGCCTTCGTCTCGGCAACAGCAGCAGTGACATCTCCTCCTCCGCCCGGCGCGACGAGGTAGCCACCGGCGTCGGCGCGGCAGAGAACGCCGAGGCCGTCGGAGCGGACATGGGAAGAGCCGAGGCTGGGGATGACGAGCACGACGGCGAGGAGGCCGAGCGGCACGAGCAGGAGATACGGGGTGCAGAGCGAGGCGGTGACCGGGAACGTGTGCGACGACGACGACGAGGAAGCGGTCTTCATCGTAAAAAGCTCGCGCTCTCGCGTCGCGGGGGCTGAAACGATGCGAGGAAATATATGCACGTGGCCCTCGTTCGTTCGCGGCCCCCGCGCGCGTCGTCGAGGTTATAACCAGGCGTGAGCGCGTGCTGGTTTATCGATGTGGGACTATTTCGGTGCTGCGAACTCTATATCTCTCTCGAGTCAAAAGCGTCGGTGGAATGATGAACGGTTCGTCGTGGATGGACGCCGGGGCGGAGACGGGAACTCGTCGTCGTGGCGTGATCACGCGGCACGCGATCGATCGAACCGATCGTCTTCGAGGCTGCCGTCATCAACGGCGACAAGGGAACCTTTTCTGCAAAAGTTTATTGGATATTTGGGTTGTCTCGTGCCACATGACTGGGGATGTTTCAACGGCCAACGGCATGACCCGGGTAGGTGGCAGAAGGCCGGATGCCTTCCAGTATTCTGCATTTCTGCTAGCTACTCCTATGGAAGGACAGCTCAGGGTATATCGAAATTTCGAAATGGATCTGATTAAACTATACCAAGTACAGTTAAGAACTATCATTCATGCGGATTGGAAGCATCCAGCAGCATGCATTGGCGACTTGGCGTGCTTGTTTTGAGTTCAGGGGCGGCTAGAACGGAAGGTCGCTGGGAACAGGCAAGCTGGTCGACTACTACTTGATAGATATGCCCGGGGTTAGTACTGTTCATGATATGCCTTGGCCGTATACGATCGAAACCGAGATCTCACCTACTTATACAATCATAGACTGAGTGGCAGGGATGCTGGCAAATTCAGAATGCAAATTCTCTTGGATGAAAAAGGACTCCGTCAAGCTCAAAATGTAGAGGATTAATTGGCAATTTAATACGGCAGTTATTCTTTTTCTTGTTGAATTCTTCAATTTAAAATTTTACAGAAAATTTAGTGTTGACCTTTTCTGTGTATTATTTTAAGACAAAGTTTAGACCCTTTGTGAGTATTAGACTTGTACAGTGATACCAACTTGTCATCGGCCTTTCGTAAATAGGAGTACAGCATGTTACTGTTACTTTTTGTACCTAGTACTACTTAGTATCTTTACGCTACGTAAGCACTGTATAAAAGGGTTAATTAGTTTTATACTACTGTAACTTTTTTGATTTAGAAATTTATCATTACTATTTACGAAATTGGGTTGATAACATTGCAATTTTCTGAAATTGAAACAATGCCACTCTCATCACGTTTCTCATCAAATCGCTTTTTTTTTCACTTCTCTGTTTTCAATTACCTCATTTAACTTTTACTCCGAGATATGACTACATAACTATAGTTGCATGCAAACCTTTCCTTTCTTTGTGCGTGTGTGT
>CM002487.1:9621083-9692501 GCA_000325765.3 Leersia perrieri
GGGGGTTCACAACTCAAACCCCCTCATCGTCCTGTGTGTTGCTTTCTTTACGACCCGAACCCCGTCACCACATTCCTCGCTTCCATCCGCTTCCGCCCGAACCCCTGGAAAGGCTTCAACCACCGGCCCCTGGGCCGAACAAACCAAGGGACGTCTTTTGGACCCTCCCGCCGAAGGGAATCGCTCCCAGATTCCCCGACAAATGTAGTAGGTTAAAAAAAAGTTAGAAATATCTATATTTTGAAATTAATTTGAGTGGTAGAAATAACTTTATTTTCGGATGGAGGCTGTAAGGATATTTGAACAGAGAGTACTACGTACATGTAAAGCTAGCCGTCGATTAAGTGTTCTTTTCACAGGTCATTAGTTCAGTACTACCTTCGTCTCTTAATGTAAGGGATTTTGACTATTTGCTTGTAACTTTGACCGTTTGTCTTATTTAAAAAATTTAAAAATATTGTTTATTTTATTTGTGATTTACTTTATTGTTAAAAGTACTTTACTCACAACATATAATTTTTAATATTTATAATAAATTTTTAAATAAGACGAATGATTAAAATTGCAATCTAAAAGTCAAAATCTTTTATATTGGGGGACGGAGGGAGTATCACACCATGGAGGGAAACGAGATGTCAATCGGTAGTTCATGCGGGTGTACCGTGTGCAGGTATGCTACTCATACATCAGGCAGGAAAACAAAGGTTCAGGCTGGAAAACAAAGAAGAGAGAGGTCGGTAAGTCATTGGTGTATTGTACCGAAGAAAACTGTTGAAATCGCTGATGGATGCAGTGGAGGGAAAGGATGGATGCACACCAGGAGTTGATTTTTTGGCTGGGCCAGGTCGTAACTACTGTACGCCCTCGTTTCGGCCATTACGGAAGGCCACGACTGAAAATGAGCCCAGTACTTACAAAATGCAGTAACAAGGTGGTCTCGGATGGGCCGAAAACTCTACAGTACGTTTTTACGCTCGGTGCCTCGGTGGACTGCCCGGCTCTTATCTTATCCGGATTGTTATTCAAAGCCAAAATTTAAATTTTTAAACTCAATTTTAGGATTGGTTTTTAAGACTGTTTATCATAGTTTTTCTATATTTATCCTTTGAACCATGAATAAACACATCTACAAATTTTTTAGATTTAAATTATTTTTTATTTTTTTTGCGGGGTTAAATTATTTTTTAATTATGAAAACGATTTTCCGTATTTAAGCCTTTTTTACGTCGGGCGGCTTTTGACTTGTGTTGTTTTTACCCCTTTTTTGTTTGGAGTCAGTTCATGTTTCGTGGACGGCCGGCTGACGCGTAATCGCACATCCACGCCTCTACATGTCAACTTTTTGCTCGACGAAGTACTCTAGCTCGTAGCCTCGTACAAGTTGGAAAACATCTATCACTGGTCACCTCCCGTTGCTTCGCATCGAGACATGTATACACCTTTACGTATCCATGAATTAGGTGCATCCAATTCCGTATACAACAATTAAAGAACAAAAATCACGAACCGAAGTTGACTCTTCTCAAATCTCAATCGATAAGGAAAAGAAAAAGGCAAACTCGATCAACCTATCACCGGGTAGAACTTGGATGGCTTGAGCCCGGCGGTGAAGTTGAAGTACCGAAGCGTCCTCGCCCACCGGCCATTGTCCTTGAGCTGGTGAACGCCAATAGTATCCGGTATGAACTCGTGCGAGCACGGGTGCCTCCCGGGAAAATTGTACATGGCCGGCTTCACGTCCACCCGGTTCTTCCCTTTGCCCGCGCGGCTGAGCCACGAGTAGAGCGTCCGGTCCTCGGGCCCGTCCGTCTTCCCTTCGATCTCCGCCGCCGCCGACACGATCCACTCCACGAGGTCCCACGACAGCGCGTACCCCATCCCGGACATGTACTCGTTCCACCCGCGCACGTAGTCGCACGGCACCATGCACCCGTAGTACAGGTCGCGCCGCGGCGCGCGGGCGAGGGAGGACACGAGTTCGGGGAGGCGGAAGAAGGTGTCGTCGTCGGCCTTCATGACGAAGTCGTACGCGCGGTCGCGGCCGAACAGCGCCGGGACGGAGGAGAAGTAGGCGTGCGTCTTGCCGTTGTCCATGTTCTCCGGGCAGGAGGCGAGCTCCACCACGTCGCCGTAGGCCGCCGCCTCGAGGGACACGAGGAGGCGGTCGTCACGCGAGGCGATGCGGCAGAACACGAAGCGGACGTCGACGCGCGCGCGCGTGGAGACCGACGGCTGCTGCAGGGCGTACACCGTCCGCAGCAGGTGCCGGCGCTCGTACCGGCCTGGGAGGGTCAGCACGCCGATCAGGAGGCTGAACTCCGGCGCCACCTGCACTTCGCTGCCCGTGCTGGCTTGATCACCGCATGCGACGGCGCCGGCCAGCGACGCCTGCAGGGCGAACTCGTTGGGGTAAATGACGAAGAGCACGGCGGCGATCAGTGCGGCGGGGAGGAGGAGGAGAGCGGCGGCGGGGACGGACGGCCACCGCTGGGTGGGCGCCGGCGAGTGCCCGTGCGGCTTCATGGCAGAATATGTACACGGTGCGTAGGCCGAAATAAGGTTGGTTTTTGGCAAGAAAAATGGTGGTTTTCTGGCACTAATTAGCAGTTGACGCGGTGTGGAACACCGAACACACACTTGCACTTTTGTACATGCTGCTGCATATTTTCAGCTGAGTATATAATCCTATGCAGTGGAACTAAAGAAAAGAGTACATACGCAGTTGAGTGCATATACATAGGTCTTCGACTTTGCGTAGAATCTCTGTTTCTGGTGGCACGCACGGACTTTGGGATTTGTTCTCTGTCCGGGCTTAAAATTCCAATGCAGCCCTGAAATGCGGGGTTCCCACGTTCCGGTTCGGTGGCTCTTGCCTAAATTTCGAGTGATTTATGGAATTGTGGCTAGTTTTGTGGAGGATTAGGATTAATACCTTTTACATTCATTGCTACAAACCGTTAAGACCACATTTAGTAGCGTTGCACAAGAAGCCAGAGCCCAGAGCAAAGGCACAGCACTACAGCAGCAACCCGTGGAGCTGGGAATGATTCATGGTTCGGCGAACTGAGAATGGCCAGCGGCCAGGAAGGCAGCAACAGAGAAAAAGGCCCAGATTCCTTTTTTGGGTGGGGGGTGACTTGGGACTTGGGAGAGACTTCAATTTTCACGAGCCTTGTGTCTTTAAGCATTCACAGATCACAGGTAAACATAAACTAAATGACACGTACTTATACTGATACCTGTGCACTTGTGTTTGCAGAATGCAGGTTACCGTAGTACTCCCCTTGTTTATAAAGCGTATTATAGTTATAGATGGTCTTCAATATTTTACGTTTGACTATTATTTTTTTTCCATAAGATACTATCAAAATGTATAAAACATACATCATATCAAAACACATAAAAGTATGAATCTAATAATGTCATATATATAACACTAAACATCTATATGGTTAAAACAAGTCGAAATTTCAAATATTAACTTAACCAAAAGCAAAGACAGCCTGTATGTATTTTAAGACGAATACAGCACTAAGCATACCGCTATTGTGGACTGAGCCTAGCCCAGCCCAACCCAGAACGCTCGCAACAACAAGCCCATCAGCCTATCAGGCAAGCAGAAAACGGGCTAAAATTCACCACGGGCCGAAACACAGAAGCCACGCGCGCGGCAAGTAGGCAACCGCGAAAATTTTAGGTCTCCCACCACGAAAACGCGAAAATTTCCCACGCGCTTTCCAGTTTTCCACCTCCCCCGCGCGCTCTCACCCCCGAAAACCAAACACGCCGATCCGCGCCTCCGCCTCTCCGCCAATAGCAGTATCCCATTCTCCATCCAACGGCCCGCGATCTCCAGCGCATCACTCACGCGGATCGATCCCCCATCGGACGGTTCTCCACTCCCAACCCAACTCTATTTATTTCCTTTTCTATCCCATCTTGAGTACCAAATCACAATTCGAAGCCTCCAAATCTCCACCAAAATCCCCAATTCCATCGTCGTCGTCTTCTTCGTGAGAGAGAGCGGAGATGTCTGGCCGCGGCAAGGGAGGGAAGGGGCTGGGCAAGGGCGGCGCGAAGCGTCATCGGAAGGTGCTCCGCGACAACATTCAGGGGATCACGAAGCCGGCGATCCGGAGGCTGGCGAGGAGGGGCGGCGTGAAGCGCATCTCCGGGCTCATCTACGAGGAGACCCGCGGCGTGCTCAAGATCTTCCTCGAGAACGTCATTCGCGACGCCGTCACCTACACCGAGCACGCCCGCCGCAAGACCGTCACCGCCATGGACGTCGTCTACGCGCTCAAGCGCCAGGGCCGCACCCTCTACGGATTCGGCGGCTAGGTGCCGGATGCCTCTTTCTCATCGTGTCGACGTGTTGGTCGTAGTAGTAGCATGTTAGAGATCTGCTTGTTCCTTGTAATCTGGTTGCAGATGTAGCCCTGGATTCTGCAACGAAGAAATGCTAGCAGTAAACTTGATTGGATTTGCTATGTTATCAATCTAGTGCTGATTCTTGCTATCTAAAATTGCCCAATTTGTCTTTCGATGGTACACTAAATTACGAACGGCTAATCTAAGCAGAGAAGCCTGACGCACAACATTGTGCAACCAAAAGAACACAAATCCTAGGAAGATTAAATTGATTGTGGTTAAATTGATTGGATTTGCCATGTTATCAATCTAGTGCAGATTTTTGCAATCTACAATGGCCCAACTTGTCTTTCGAGTTTCGATGGCACATACTTTTAAATTACGAAGTACTCCACTCCAGTACTACTACTAATCAGTAGCCTGAGGCACAACATTTTGCAACCAAAATAACACAAATCCTAGGAAGACCAAGGCTTGGTCTTGCTGCAACTGCAAGTCAGTCCTCCCAGTCGAGCGCAAAGGTTGACTCGAACGACGCCCGGTCGAACACCGCAGGGCCGACGCCGGCGTCGCCGACGAGCAGCCTCATGAGCTCACCGATGGTGTCGAAGTACCAGTCGCACGTGTCGTGGTCGGCGTTCTTCACTGCCACCTGCATCATGGCCCGCTGCGCCGCCTGCAACGCCGGCCCGAGCGGTGGGAGGTCGGCGCAGACGAACAGCCTCCCCTCCGGGAACCGTGCTCCCGACGCGAACGGCGTCGCCGCCGCGGCCGCGGCCGCGGCAACGGTGAAGAACGCGCCACCGGCGAAGAACGCGGCACTCAGCCAGCGCGACAGGTTGTTCACGTGGAGCCGGAGGTCGTCGTGGGACGCGCTGATCAGGGCGCGGACGGCGGAGACCGCCTTGGCGTGAGGGACCCAGCGGAGCGCGGAGGCGGCGGCGACGTCGGGGAGCGGGTTGTAGCCGCGTAAGCGGATCTGGAACTCGGCGGTGGAGAAAGAGACCCAGTTTGGGGAGAACGCCGACCTGAACAGCCCGGCATCGCCGACCAGCAGCCGCATGAGGTCGCGGACGGCATCGAAGTAGCAGTCGCACGCGCCGTGGCTGGCTTCCTTCGCCGAGACGTGCATCATCGCGCGCTGCACGTCCTGCAGCGCCGGCCCGAGCGGCGGCAGGTCGGAGCAGACGAACACTCCCCCCTCCTCGGGGAGCCCCGCGCCGGCGCCGAGGAAGAAGACGGCGCTCAAAGCGCGCGAGATCTGGTGCACGCGGAGGCGGAGGTCGTCGTGCGATGCGCAGAGGAGGGAGCGGACGCTGGAGACCGCACTGGCGTACGGAACCCAGCGGAGGCCGGATGCCGCCGGGCCGTGGCGCTCGTGGAGCTCGACGTCGTCGTCGTATTTGTCGGAGGTGGTGTACTCGTCGTCATTGGCGGCGGCGAGTTCGCTCCGGCGGTTATCGTCGTCACCCTCCACAACCATGCTAGATTGCTAGTAGTAATATCGAATGGGAAAGGGGAAAAGAACGTGATGGGGTCGTGGCGTCGTGCTGTATTCTTGTTCCCCTTTGTGGTCTTCTCCCTTGTGGGTTATGTATATACTAGGGAGATTGGGAGAGAGCTGTGTGTACTGGCTACTAGTAGACCGTTAGCCTGTTTGACTGGGCGCGACAGCAGGCAGCAGCACCAGCAACTTAAGGGACGGTCAACCGGGGATTCAAATCGTCTGTCTTCACCCCGTGAAGCCACGAGCATGCAGGCACATGCATCCACGTGGAGCGTGTTCTCATGCACGAGCGTGGTGTAAAAGAAAAAGAGTTAAATAGTACATGCCACTGTAACTTTGTTAAATTAGAAAAATATCACTACTGTTTATGGAATCGGGTGAGTGCCACCATAATTTCCTTGACACTCCCGTCACATTTCCATCCACTCCCGTCCTCATTTCTTCTTCGTTCCTTTTCTTCCATCCTCATGGTGAGCAGCACAACCTCAATGCCGCCATCAGTCCCTCTTACACTGCGGCGTCGGCTGTTACGGGAGACGACCTGAATCTGGTGCCCTCCCTCTCCCGCGCCAGGAGCTGGCCGCCGAGAGGAGCTCAACGAGCGGCGACCAGCCGGGAGTAGCTCGGGACGCATTCGGCGAGGTCGAGCAAGACACGGGTCATTGGGATAAGCTCAGGACGGACGGCGACGAGCTCGATCTAGTGTGTCCAGATCCAAACAACGGCTTCCCCTTCCCGGCCATCCCATAGGTGGTCAACTTGGCTGACATGATGGCGAGACAGAGCTTGATGCTGAGCTCGCCAGGAGATCCCGTTGCCGACTGCCGCAAGGCTAAGGGCGGGGTTCTGCGGGAGGCCGATCGAGCTCGCTTGGTTGTCGTCTTCGTCTTCGCTTGTCGGAGGAGGCCGAGCTGCCAATAGGCGAAGGAAGGTGAGTAGTGAAGAAGGATCTATGACGGCATGCCGGCGCCACCGACTCCTCGTTTTCCTCTCGCTTCCGCCAACCTCCTCCAGCCGTCAGCCTACACCGGCCTCGCCCCGGCACCGTTGGCATATCGTCACTAATGGGGCAGCATTCCCCTTTCTGCATCGGCGAGCGTGGCAGGCGGCGGCCTCAGCGAGCGTGGAGAATCCCTGGCGCTGCTTGTGCTTGTTGTTGGCCTTGGACTGGATGAATACGATGCCCTGCTGCTTCACCACCTTGCAGTATGCGCACAACCGCTTCACCGATGGCATGGATAATGGAAGAAAGAAGAATAAGGCAAAGAAAGAAGTAAGACGACGGAAAAGGGGCAAATAAGACGGGTGAAAACGAGAGAACGAAGAAGACAACGGAAAATAAAGGCGATGGATGGAAATATGACAGAAGTGGCATGGATCTAATTTTATAAAAGTAATAGTGTCATCCATCTGATTTCATGAATAGTAATGACATTTTTCTAGATCAATAAATTTGCAATGTCATGGAATTAATTAACCCAAAGAAAAATGGTATATTCAGGGATTAGGATTTTTTGACAAGATTCTTTAGTACACCTCCAACTATAAAGATAATTTCTGGCTCTAACTAGTAGGTTTTAGCACTTTATACCTATAAAGTATAGAAATTCTATTATTCACTATATAAAAACTTCATACATAAAAAATACAAGATTATAGAAAGTTTATACATAGAAAATACCAAAAAGCATATAACTTCATACATAGAAAAGAAATAAATATTGGAAGACGGCCTGAAAAAGAATAAATATTGGGATGAACATAGGGAGGACAGATGGGCTTGGGCTAAAGTATTCACACGGACCAGCGCGCACGCAGAAGTCCTATACGGGAGGGTGAGGTCCATAGGGAGAAGGCCCGATCTGTTCGCGAAGAGGTTCGAGGTGTGCCTGTGCGCGAGGCTGTTCCGTTGGTTTGCTAACACTTATAGATTATAAAATTCAATACTAAATTTTAACAAGAGAACTGTTAAAAAATTATTAAGAGAATAACCAAGCATGATTATAGTTAATAGACTTTCATACTAAAATCCGGTAAGACACGAACCGAACAAGACCATAAAAAACCTTAACCAAACGAAGAATTGGTTAATGTTGATTTTGACATCAAACCAAATACATCCTATGTATCTTGAAAAGAACACGTGTAGTACAGTAGCTCTATATCCATGATCTGCTATACCCAAATATAATCATGGTCGAGGAAAAAAAAATCATGTACAGTTACAAAACACGTTGGTATACCAACGCAAATTAAAACTAGGTACACATTTCCACTCGTGTATATTGTCAGCCGACCCCTTTCGCCACCCAAGATCACCATGTATATATATGCATGCTTCCGATTCCCCTATACCTGTCCTCGATCGATCTCTTCCTCCTCCCCTTCGTCGTATGGCCGGGTTTGGTTTCAAGTGAAGAAGTCGTACTTGACCGGCGTGCCGGTTGGATCGATCCATGGCTGGGCGTGCAGGAAGTTCTCGACGGTGAACTTGGTCGCGTCCGCCTTGCTGATCACCTTCTTGTACCCCGGCCAGGTGACACGGCCGGCCGTGTCGGCGCCAGGCCCGGTGTTGCCGTACTCGGCGTAGTAGAGCGTCTTGAGCGCGAAGTCGCCGTTCCACGGCATGTACCCGGCCTTGTCGATGAGCGCCGGGAGGTCGGACTCCATGACGACGGTGCGCGAGAACTCGCGCCACGGCCGGCCGAGGTAGCTGCGGATTGCCGGCCGCTTGGCGTCCGTGAGCGCCGACTCGGCGTTGAACTCGCACTTCTGGAGCACGAACCCAGTGGCCTCGCGACCGTCGGCGCGGCCCTGCGCCGTGGCGATGTTCTGCTGGTTGTCGAGCGGGCGCTTGAAGGTGACGATGCAGTTCTGGAACACGGCCGCCGCGTCGCCGAAGATGAAGTCGACGGTGCCGGAGATGACGCAGTTGCGGTAGAATTGCGCCTTTGAGTGCGCGTACAGCGTGTCCTGGAACGCGTCCATCCAGCAGTTGAGGAACACCGACTTGTCGGACTGCACCAGCAGCGCCACCGCCTGGTGCTTCTCCGCACCCGCCGTGTTCTGGAACCCCATCCCTATTGCCATGAACCCGTCCCCTTGCACCGCTACAAAAACACCCCATTCAACCTCCTAAATTTTCATTTGGTCACAAATATAAATTTGAATATTTTTGCTAAATTCGTAAAAAAATTGAAATCTAGAAATTTCAGGGGAAAATAGTTTTATATCGGGAGGACCAAAGTTCAAAAAATTTCATTCTGGAATTTTTTAAACCCTGCACACATTATGACATTGTGCTTACTGAAGGTTGCCGTCTTGAAGGTGGTGAGCCCGTCGACGAAGTTCTTGTTGCCGGTGACGACCGACTTCCGTGCGCCGTCGCCGTACACAGTGACGTTGGCCATCTTCTTGGTGATGGTCACGTACTCCTGGTACACACCCTCCTTCACGTAGATCACGTACCTTCCACTGTACGTCTTGGGCATGGCACCGAGCGCCTCGTTGATGGTCTTGAACTTGCCACTACCATCCTTTGCGACCACCACATTCGGCGTGAGATTATTCTTGAACCCTCCACCCTTCAGCATCCTCCGTTCGCCGTCGGGAACCCACTCGGGGATGCCATCTTCGTCGGCGAGAAGCCGACGCTCGGAGCCTTTGAGTGAGGAGACGAGCGACGAGGCCTTCTCGATGAGAGCAAGCGCATTGCTGGTCAACTCCTTGCCGTCGTTGAATGAGTCTTTCACCTTGGACTTGAAGTCGCCGTCGGGGAATCCATCGATGCAAGTCTCCTGGTGCGCGATCACCGCGCTGAGCCAGACGCGGAGCTGGAACCCTTGCTTGGCGAGGCCGTCGACCTTGCCGGCGGCGTCGATACCCTTGAGTGTTCGGTTGAGGTCGTCCTTGGCGTTGTCGAGGAACTCCTTGCAGTCCGACACGGCGGCCTTCACGCGCGGGTCGTTGCTCATGATCAGGTCGGCGCGGTCGAACGCCTGGGAGACGGCGTCGCCGATGACGTCGACGGCCGTGCGGATGATGTCCTTGGGCGATGACGACGCCGTCGCGTTCGCCGCCGCCGCTTTCCCGATGCTCTTCTCGCACACGTCCTCGAAGTCCGTCTGCGCGCACATCACCTTGATGCTCTTCGACACGGCGCGGAGGTCGATCGGCGCCGAGCCGGAGCCACCGCCGCCGCCGCCGCCGCTCGGTTTGGATTTCGCTGGAGACGACGAGCCCTTCTCCTTCTCCTCCTCCTCGGAGTTCTTGCTGCTGTAAGTGATGGCGGCGGCGCCCATGACGATGAGGATGATGACGATCGACACCGTGCCGGCGGCGATCATGACGCGCCGCCGCTGCTGCCGCGCCTTCTCCGCGCGGCGCCGCTCGGTGAGCGGGCCGAAGTCGCCGAACGCCGACGACGACATGATGACTAGTCCCCTTTTCTCCTCCCCTTATTGAGTACTGCTGCTTCTTGTTTCTCTCTCACACTCTCTGCCTGACATCACCATTGGCAGAGAGGATTGAGGAGGAGGAAAGCGGGAGGCATTGGAGAACGAGGGTTCATCTCGGCGCGGCTGACGATCCCGGGAAAAAGAAGGGACGGGAGACGATTGTGGAAGCTATGTTTAGAAGGTTTGGCAATTGGCATGCAACAATGGCTGCTATTCTTGGGCGCGCGCTCCTCTGCCATTTTCCATGGAGGGGTCAATCTGCTTTCTCCGCTGCAGCTTCAGCAAAATTTTGGAATACGTGAATACTTCTGCGTCAATTGAGGTAAACGCCGGTAAGAAAGCGAGGCTACTAGAGAGTAGAGAGAGCGGCGGCGCTGCATGTCGCCCGAATCAGGGAAGGGCGGTAGTCGGTAGACTGGTTGAGTTTCGGTCCAAATGGGCCGTGCCACAAAACATATTTTCATAGGCCCAGTTGAATCTATATTTTGGGCCAAATGAGCAGCGTATATCACCGTCCTCGGCACAAACCGGTCCACGACTGCATTTTTTTTTGTGACTGTTCACGACTGCTTTGTGGGTTACTTATTCACCTGCTCAACGTTTCCAAGCCGGTGTTCTTTGACTGCCCTTGTAGGATTGCTGCTTCCCCTACTGTTAGCACGAGATGAACCTCTACCTCGAGTGGTCCAGCACAGCAGCACTCCAGCTGCCCGAAATTGGTTCTGCAATCTGCTTTCATATGCACAGGATCAATGATGCCAACTTCATGAATCTGCCGGGGAAGATTAGGCTGAGCACACTGCACGCGTCAAGCTCAAGCATCCAAATCCATGTCATTATCAGTGTAGCGAGATCAAGGGGCAGGCCTTTGGTTGGAAGGTAACAGGTGGAATCTGGTGCCAGTGTGCCATGTGCGTGCGGACCGAAGCTGTGGCCTACCTTGAAAACCTGCTGGTTCATGCATTTTGATGTGTACATCATCATCTAAATCATCTGAAATGCAGTCATCACTAGCGAGGATTTGAGAAGCTTCTTGTTCATCTTTAGGATTTTTAAAATTTGCAGGAAGAAAGATGCGCGTTTGGGGTAGAGTTGCTCTGACGTTAAAAGGAGGAGCAGAGACAAGATTCCGGCCTGCTTCAGTCTGCATCGTCCAGTTGTAAGTACAATGCGGGTGTTGCATCTTTTCGTGTTTGGCCAAAAGAGAAAGGATAAAGGGTAAAGGAGATTCGTGCCTACCTGGCGATTCTCTGGAGGTGACAAGTGAGGCCATGTACAACGCGAGGACGTGGATCGGAGTTCCAGCGTTCCACGTAGGACACGTAGGACACGCGTCGTCGTGGCTGCGGGGACCAGGGCTCTGCGAAACCCTTCGTGGTTCCTGTAGGCCCCGGTGGTTTCGGCCACAGCCACGACGGGAGGACACACGATGGGCGAGCTCGTGGCTCTCGTCGTGGCCTCAACTGGAGGAGAAGAGAGAGGAGGAGCCGGTCACCTACCGTCGCCGTCGTCAATATCCGCGTCGCCGGCGTCGATACGCTCCGCCGTGGTCGATCCGCGTCCGCCACCTTCGATTTGCTCCACTGCCGTCGATCTGCGCCGCCGCCGTAGATCCGCCCGCGAGAGGGAGAGCCGGTGGAGGGGGAGAGCAGGCCGGTGTCGATCCGCGCCCGTCGGCGTCGATCCGTGCCCGCCGGTGTCGATCCTCGCCAGCAACTGTGCGTCGATCTGCTCGTCCGGCGTCGAGGAGGCGGAGAGGAGAGCCGAGCTCCTCGACGGAGGCGAAGGGGAGAGGCAGTGACACCGGCGCCGTCGCCGGCGCCCTCCGTTGGCGCGGCGGAGTGAGGGGAAGGGGGGAAGGGAAAGGGGAACGGCGTACGGGCGGAGAAGAATAGGAGGGGGCGGTGGGGTTGTAATTTATATTTGTTTCGGGATTTTAGGGTGCTATCTAAAAAATATAGACTCATTCGTATATTTTAGAAAAAGAAGGACTACAATAAAAAACAATAGGGTTTGACTTGCAAAATCAAAAGTAGCCTAAAGCCACTTTGCATTGTAGTGTGGTTTCAATCCTGAGACCCCTTCTACCTGTGGCTTTGGTTGTAGTTGGCCTGAGAGGCAACTTGGCGAATTCTTGCAGCAGCAAAGTAGCACAGAAAATTCAGAGAAAAGATCATGTATGCAACATGAGAAAAACGAGTGGATGAGCTTACATTGATGGAGGATTACTGCACCATCAGGGCTCGAGAAGAGAATATAAGACGATAAATTTACTGTCATGAAGCATACCACATGCATATTAGTAAGATTTAGATGATGAATGAAATGCAGATCTCAAATACATATCTTGCCACCGTATTGGTGTGTCGGAAAGCTAATGTAGACCCCTTGAGGAGAAAATTCTAGATATATGTATCACTGTATCATGTATGATGTGTGATTAGGACTGAAGGGCTATCTTGATCCACTGGTGATAACGCACTCGTCTGACTTTCTTCCGGGATTTGCTGCGGAAAAAAGCATGGTTAGATTCAACAATTCCCGCACTATGGACCGGTTTTACTGGCTTGCCATTCACTGTTCATCACTATTTTTACTGACTACAATAATTCCTTCTACTCAGTTCCATGATCGGTTTTACCAAGCTCATGCTTCCCTTTACAGAACAAGCAACAGCAGAGCAGGGAAAAGCAAGGCATCAACTAGCTTTCTCACTCCCACACAAAACCAATCACTCATCTTAATTGCTCTCAAATCCCCAGCAGCATCACGTCCATTATCAATCATCATCATCATCGGGTCCCAGTTTCAGAGATATTCAGAAGAAGAAAAATTATAGAACTAGGAGACTAATTAGTGATCAGTCACCTGTGTATGTGTGGACAGCGAGTGGCTTTAAATACCCATCACCCCTCTCCCCCTCACACACCTTCTCTTTCACCATTGCAAAGCCACTAGAGAGGAGAAGAGGTGAGCTCGGCTTGGTCGCCGGCTTCTTCTCCCCCCACCTCCACCCTCCTCCCCCCGCTCTCTCCGCCATGCTTCCGAGGAGGAGCCAAAGAAGCATCTTTCATCTCGGGGAGGAGGGTGGCGACGAGCTCCTCACCGGCCATGGCGGCGACGGCGTGACCAGTATCCATCATCAGCGTCTTGGGGCAGATGATCATGGCAGGGGCGTCGCCGTCGTCGGGCTGCGGATCGTGCTTGCCCAGAAACACCACCACAACCACGGCGGCGACCCGTGCCGCGTCGTGCTCAAGAAGATGGTGTGGCCGGCGGCGCCGGCGCGTCGCCGCCGCCGTCCTTGCGGCTTCTTGCGGGCGTGCTCCCTGTGCAGGCGGGAGCTCAGCCCTGACAAGGACGTCTACATGTACAGGTAACACGACACACGCCGACATCGCCGCCGGCGATCGATCGAGCTTCCTTTTGCACGGACGCCATCTGAATTTTGGGGAGGTTTGATTGCATGATGCAGGGGCGACCAGGGATTTTGCAGCGAGGAGTGCAGGTGGAAGCAGATCGTGAAGGACGAGGCGAGGGAGCACGACGCCATGGTCAAGAAGGAGCGGCGAGGTCTTCATCATCATCACCGTCATTACCACCACGCCTCGCCGCGGCCGGCGCCGGCGAGACTACTGGCCGTAGCCTAGCAAAGTACGAAATTTTCAGACATGGTCAAATCAGACGACTCTGTAAAATACTATGGAGATCAGATCGGTGTGCTTTAAGAAACTTGATGAGAGAAGAGACAAAAGAAACAGAGTAATTTGAGGCAAATTTGAGGGAAACGTACACGCATAGTTAATTGGATGCAGTTGATATGCGGGAGGTGGGGATGAAATGCACACGAAATGATTGAAAAAAAAAGCAGGTTCATGACAGTAACCAGCTCTTTTAAGCGTGTAACTTGTGTGCTTGGCCTGTAAAATCTAGATGGAGAAATATGAAGATGTTAGAAACTGTTCTTGTTCATATTTGGTACATAGACCGAAAATGATGCAAAAATGAAAGAGGGATTCACCGCACCAGGAAACCTTTTCTTATGAGCCTTGCTCCGGGTCTCTGCCATCAATATTATACTACTGGTGTAGAAACAATCTTAACCATCAGTGTGAGAGTTTCTCTCCATGTTTCTACCGTCATTAATTTGGGTGGCAATAGAAATCAATCCAATCCTTTGGATTAAAATAGATTTATAATTTAAATTGATTTCTACTGGCAGTAGAGATTACCAGAGCAAAGCTCTTGTTTTTAAAAATAAAAATAAAAATAAAAATAAAAATGAGAATGTGTTAAATCGATTGTTTTTAGAGGATGTGATTGATTCTCAATTGAGTAGAACTCGTGGAGTAATTCTGAGCACAAGTAAGTTCTGATGAATCCTGTGGCGTGCCTTTTCCTTCGAGATGCCGAGGTGCCAGAATTTGATGCTGAAACGAAGTGGAGGATCAAGGATGGTGCTGTGGCATCTAGCAAATTGGAGGCGAGACAGTGAGACCCCAATGGTATCAAAGTGGAATCGTCTGTCTGTGCAGCTAGAAAAGGACTAACAAAAATTGGAAGCAGCTAGAAGCCTACATATGGCCAAGGTAAGAGGGAACAGCGATTACTGCATTTAGTGCCACCAAAATTATGATTGTTTCATGCCACAAGGTTTATATATAGGGGTATTATATCGGTGACTAGTTTTGACAATATAAAATGATAAGGACTAAATTAAGTCCGGAACAAAAGTTTAATGACCGTATTAATTATTTACCCTAAGTATTATCCGATTTAGTTCATTAACTACAGGATTGGTTAAAATTTATATTTCCACTCTTGAAACTATCCATATTTCGATCATGAGCCATTGTGTTCCTTTGGGACAATGGAGCTTGCTTGTACCTCGTCTTTTGTTAGCACGTTTCTAAACCTAGTATATTTTTATAAAAAAATATATATGAAAGTTATTATAAAAAATCAAAAAAATCTATTTTTTATTTATAATAGTCAATACTCCCTCCTTTTTATAATGGAAGACGTTTTAACTTTTTTATTTGTAACGTTTGATAATTCGTTTTATTAAAAAAATATATAAATATAAAAATTATAAGTTATGCTTAAATTACTTTTGATAATAAAGTAAATTATAAACAAAATAAATAATATTTTTATATTTTTTTAATAAGATGAATGGTCTCAAAATGCCTTACATCATAAAACGGAGGTAATACTTAATTAATCATGCTCTTGTCATCTGTATCTTTTACGTCCGGCTAATTAGCTATTTCCATTATCTGTTTAGAACGAAGCCTCAGAATTTTTTTGAGAAATAATATTATTTTTATGGAAAATTGCAAAAATAAAAGTTGATGAGGAATATCACAGAAATAGAAACCTACCGTCACGGGGCGTGACGGTAGGGTACCTACCGCTATGGGGTTTGGAGGTAGGGCACCTACCTTCACGGGATTTGGAGGTAGGTGCCCTACCACCATGGGGTTTGGCAGTAGGTGCGAAGGCATCTGCCCCACGTTTAGATTCTAAAAATTTTGGGTCAAAAATGTCACATCAATGTTTGAACACATATATGACGTATTAAACGTAGACTAAAAACAAAACAAATTACGTATTCCGACTGTACACCGTGAGACGAATCTTTTGAGCCTAATTACGTCATGATTAGCACATGTTGATTACTATAGCACTTATGGCTAATAATGACATAATTAGGTTTAAAAGATTCGTCTCGCGGTGTACAGTCAGAATATGTAATTTGTTTTGTTATTAGTCTACGTTTAATATGTCATATGTGTCCAAACATTGATGTGACATTTTTGACCCAAATTTTTTTATCTAAACGCAGACTAAGAAGGGTAGATGTCTCTGCACCTACCGCCACGGGGTTTGGCGGTACGCACCTATTTCTGTAATTTTCCCCCACAGCCTTCTATTTTTGTAATTTTCCATAAAAATATTATTATTTCTCAAAAAAATTCCGAAGCCTCACCGGTTTTGGCTGACGTCATACACGGTAATACAACTAAAAGAATACTCCTAAAATTTTATAGAAGGCATCCAGAGTTTACAGTCATTTCTATAGGACACCCTTAAAAGCATGTATTTGTTGTAAGACATAAAAAAATGTGGTAATTTGCTAATGGTCACTAGATGATATATCTTAACATTTTTAGTCAAAATTAAGAGAGAAAAGATCAAAAAAACTATTTTGTGTCTGGGTATCTTTTCTCAAATTATCTAAATTGCGCCTGATTGTCAGTGAAAAAAAATCAGGAGACCATTTTCTCCACCCTAACCTTATACGGCAATGTGGAGCGATTCAGATACATTTATGAAATATTACCCAAGGGTAAAACTACCATTTTGATGTTTTTCTCTCTTAACTTTTAGTTAAAGTAATAAAATATGTCATATGAATATCCATTAGCAAATTGACAATTTTTCTAAAGAAGACACATTTTAAAAGTGTTCTATAAAAAAGTAGTCCTGCATGTTTGCGGTAACCCATCACTAAATCCCTTGTAAATCGACTCCTCTATGCGCCTAGCCACAATTGAATCCAGTCTCTTGGGTCCAAGATGTCATAGTTGGTGATATGTGCAATGATCTGGATGCTAGGTTGATCATGTGTGGATGCTGGGTCGTTTGGAATGGACGGAATGCGCGCCGTCATGGCCGGCAGAGCTAGAGCGCCAATGCTGCAACGGAGTATGTAGCGTGCCTGATTAAGGATCTTGTCTGCTTGGGGGAGCACAAGGAGATTAGCAGGTTGAAGAATTTGGCGTGGACCAAACCCGATGTAGGTTGGTACAAAGTTAACACCGATACTGTCTTCTCTGCGGATAGCAACACAGCAACTTCTGGGGCAGTGCTGCGAGATAACCAGGGTCTGATTCAGCGGGCACGCTCTAGGCGTTATGATCATGTGCCGGATGTGATCACGGCGGAGGCGATGGCAGCAAGGAATGGTTTGCAACTGGCAATACTCCATGGCCGTGCGAGAGTGGTGCTGGAGGTGGATAACCAGATCTTAGCAGGTTGGCTGTCAGGCGAGGAAGGGAGAAGAAGTATTATTGCCAGGCTTTGGCATGAGATAAAAGAGCTCCCACTTATTTTCTTCTCTTTCAGGGTTAATTGGGTGAGTAGGGAAGCTAATCATGTTGCCCATTTGTATGCGCATAGTTGGTCGGAGTTGGAACCGATCGAGGGCTGGAACGCTGCTATTCCTGTGTGGCTGAGGGATGCAGCGAACAGAGATTGTAATAGCCCTTAATTTCGAGTAAAGCTCTCTTGTCGGAAAAAAAAAGCCACGATTAACCATTCCCGAGCAGACTGATCAACGCTGAGATAGGCTGGAATTAATTCAAGCCCATCCGTTGCAACTCACGCATCAAGCCCATCGACGTAGCATATGCTCATGTACTATCAAGCCCATTAGGAAAGCACACATTAAGCAGCTTCGCTCCGGTGTTTCCTACTGACAGTATAAAACAATATGGACCAAGTAGATCTATAAACTTTTTTTAAGTAGAAATTTAGAGGGTTCGATCATCTAAGAAAAAAAAGCCATGGAGGAGTAAAACTGTAATTTGGAATCTCCAAAACTGTAATTTGGAATCTCCATCCGAGTGATGCCCCCCACCAGAATCACGGCCAATGCGCCTCCACCGTCGCCACCAACGCTAAATCGCGGCCAAATGATCTACCGTTGATTTCGATGGAATAAAGTCGATTGGATCCCGTGACTTCTATTATTTTATAAAGGAGATCGAAAATCCCTATTTACTTATTAAATGATCGATTTATATAATCCCTACTTACGGTACAGTAGGAATGACAGCAGGAAGTACTGGAACGTTCCTCGGCAAGCAACCTTAAGCATCCCCAATACGATGGTTCCACAATCGAAATTTCCTTGCGGCGGCAGCAGAAATGCAGAATAGGCGACGCAAGTCTGAAGAGCCCCGCACACCGCCTTCGCCGACGTCTTCCGCCTGTCCTCGCCACCGCTTCCCCCACTTCGCCGATGTCTTCCAGCCAACCTCGCCGCCGTCCTCCGCCCACAAGCGCTACAGTTGTATCGTCTCCGCTGGTGATGCTTCGAGGCTTCGTCGCTTCGAGCCACACCGTGCGGGGCCTCGGTCGGGCGTCGGGGGTGGGGCCTCTTTTTTCCCGTTTTCTTGTTCGGGTGCGGGGAAGAGTTCAGGGATTGGGGTCGGGGGCGATCTTCTCCAGCCCCGCCCCGCCCGCCTACCGCCCAACTTTGCACTCATCAGTGGAGTATTTCAGTACTAGTCTGTACCTGTACAGTACTCACGGACCAAACCGGCCTGGAAAACAGCAACTTCCTCGCCCACGGCGACACGAGTCCGACGCCCCAAACTCGCAACCTTGTTCCTTCCCGGGACGTGTCAGCTGCCTGCGTGCTGCCGCTTAATCTCGCCTGACGCGTCGTCGCATTTAGCCGCAAGCCAAAGCAGCGCACGCAGAGACCGCAGCAACAGGGACTCGTCCCTGAATTCCTCTTCCCAACACCACGTACGCTCGGTCGCTTCGTCTCGCCCGCGGCCGCCGCAGCACGGCGCCATGTCGTACAACAAGACACCGTCCATCACCGCGGAGACCATAAACCAAAAGGTACATGTCGATCGATCGATGGCTTCCCCTGTTTAATTGCTTCGAGAAGGCAGGAATTGGAGTTAACTGATCCAGTGTAAAATTCTCATTGGTCTCTTGAAGGTCAGGATGTTCACCTACGAGCCCTGTGGGGGGATTGTCAGGCACGCACAGGTAACTGATTCATGAACCTATATATACACTATTAGCAAGTTCACTTCTGAATCTACAAAGAGCTAGCTAGCATACATAGGTTTGTTTGTGTCTGCTAGATGATTATAACTGCTTTGAACGAGCAGAAAACAACTTCTACTCTCGTGTTTGCTAATACTCTACTTATTGTGCGTTAACCAGAGGTTAGAGCAAGAGATATACGAGAATCCAGGCTCTCTCCCTTTTCAGGAGGTGCGTTCAAGCTTGCAATACAGAAATGTGTTCCTGCACTGTATAGTATTATATATATGTGCATGAGTATTTTGTAATCATTAAATTAATCTCTTTCCGGCAGATAATATACTGCAATCTTGGGAACCCTCAGGCTCTTGGCCAGCGACCAATCAAATTCTTTCGCGAGGTTAGCCTTCTTGAGCTATCCACATTCCAAATTGATCGAAAAGATTATATTTTTCTGCTTCATGCATGGCTCCAAATACTGCATTCAGGTTCTTTCTCTCTGTGACAATCCACCT
The DNA here is from genome assembly GCA_000325765.3 of Leersia perrieri. Taxonomy (NCBI): domain Eukaryota; kingdom Viridiplantae; phylum Streptophyta; class Magnoliopsida; order Poales; family Poaceae; genus Leersia; species Leersia perrieri. The sequence goes on from CM002487.1 coordinate 9,640,727, forward strand.
CTCATATACAGAGATGAAGCTCGTGCATTATTCAAGTTGGACTAAATAGTCAAACAATCGTACCTTACTTGCCCTTTTTTTTCACTTCCTTCGGAGGCAATAATTTTTGGCAAACAATTGACTGATATTGTTTCAATCTACAAATGCAGTCCGTGTGCGCTAAAAAGAGCCAGGAAGATAATTGAATCACTTCCTGGCAATGATTCTGGTGCCTATACTAGTAGTCAGGTAGTGTAAATATTATCTAAAAGAAAGGTATAGTGTAAATACATCTCCTCAGTTCAAGTTTTGGACTTCTGGAAAATGGCTGGATTCACCCATATTTTTAAAAATCACAAGAAAAAACTTCCTTTTTCCTTGGTGTTGTCCTAGGAGGATTTTTAACCATCCTAATTCTGCAATATAACTTTGGCACTTGTTAGCACATACCAGGGAGTGAGAAGTTTGCGTGAAGCAGTTGCTGATGGAATAGCTGCAAGAGATGGTTTTCCATCAATACCAGACAGCATCTTTCTGACAGATGGAGCAAGTTCGGCAGTAATGCATTGCATTTCTAAGCTCCATTAGTACAACATGACACTTGTTCTATCTTGATATCTTCAACTTTTTCTCCTTTTCAGATCAATATGATGATGCAAATACTCATCAGGTCCCACGAAGACGGCATTTTGTGCCCACTGCCTGAATATCCCTTATACTCGGGTTCTATTATACTTCATGGTGGAACAATGGTATGGTGCTAGCTTGGCATTGATATCTCAAACTTCCAATAACACCTTGAATTATCATGCAAAAACAAGCCACCAAGTGCTAATCTGCCAATCTAGACCTGCTTTATTAAGTTGCTTCATCTTAAACAGTTTTTATTTTTTATATTTTACTTCGTTATTTCTTTCTTTATTTTGTCCGTTTTCCTGCTTGCAATTATTCGACTCGTCATTAATACAATAGTTGTAAGTTAAAAGAGTCTCCATACCTTTTCCACGTCTGGAAAATGACTTCCAAGTTCCAACAAGATGAATTCTCACATGTTATTATGTTCAAGAAATAACGCAGCATGTAAATTGATTTGATCATTTGAAGGTACCATATAATCTTACTGAAGATAGTGGCTGGGGGCTTGAGATTTTCGAAGTCAAAAGTTGCTTAGAGGAGGCTCGTGCATCAGGTTTGACTATTAGAGCTATGGTAGTCATAAATCCCGGCAATCCTACTGGCCAGGTGTGCTGATTTTTTTAATCTTACAGCTTCATGTGTTGACAGAATAATAAAGGAAGATCACAAGGTTTCTCAAGAATTACGAGAACCCACATCCTATATTGTACTGCAAAGTACTACTATCTCTATTGCATAATCAAACTTCTTTAAGTTATGAGTAAATTTATTGAAAATGTTGTGACATTTATAACATGAAATTAGTTCTATTGAATCCAATATTGAGTATATTATTCTAGCATATTTGTTTTGCGTTGAGAATATTGTTACGTTTGTCTATAATGTAGGTCAAACTTAAACGAAGGGAGTACCGGAGTAGTAATTAACTAACTGTTATTCAGGTCACTAAAGAAGTTTCTTGTTTATTCCACATTTGAAACATTTGTTGTAGGTACTGTCTATGACCAACCAGGAGGAGATTGTGGAATTTTGTAGGAAAGAAGGGGTAGTTATTCTTGCTGATGAGGTTTGCATTTTCTGGTTTTTGATATGTCAAACTAGACACATCATGTAAAAAACTCAGTTATATCAGAGGTAATTGTTGCAAATTAGTGACGCAAATTTATTTATAGCTATACCAAGAAAATGTCTATACAGAGAATAAGAGATTCAATTCTTTCAAAAAAGTGGCCAGGTCACTTGGTTATGATCATAAGGAGATCTCTATAGTGTCATTTCACTCGGTTTCTATGGGTAAGTTTTCATTTCAACTAGAGTATATCTTTAAAAATTAGGCAAATTATGTGTTCTCTTTTCTGATTTTGCAGGATACTATGGAGAATGTGGTAGAAGAGGGGGCTACATGGAGATTTGTGGTTTTGGAGCTGATGTTATAGATGAGATTTACAAGTTGGCTTCTCTAACAATTTCTCCCAACATAGCTGGCCAAATCCTTATCAGCCTTGTTATGGATCCACCTAAGGTTTCCCAAATGATGCTTTCCCTACAATTTTAGTTTTTAGCATATTAATTTGTACACAATCTGGTTGTACAATAGAAGTATTTGAATGAGGTTTGGTGAATTTTCCTTTTGTCCTAGTGACATTCTCCCTTCACTCTTACCTATAAAATTTGAGGAATGATTATTTTATTTATGGTAGAACCATAAAATAAACTTATTACATCTTGAAATCTGCGTTCTAACTGACTTGTGGGTGACATTTGCAGCTAGGGGATGGGGCTTTCGAGATTTTCATGGCAGAGAAGGAAGAGACTTGCTCATCTCTACTGAAGCGTGCAAAGGTAAGGAGAAAAATATACACATTGGCAAATTTATCATATACCAATATGCATCACACAAGGTCAAATGCCAGAATATACTCCATCTCTCCCTCTGGTTCCATAATACTTGATGTTTTGAACAAGACTGAAGTCAAACTTTTGAACATTGACTATCGGTAATTTAAAAAATATTTATTTTAGCAACATGAAAACTATTTGTATAGATTAGTGTTGAAAAGTACTTCAAAAAATCCTATATTTGTTGATTAGTATTGAAGTTGCATGAGCAGCTGCTAGAAGCCCCAAACAGGGCCAAAGTGTAGTGGCCCAGCGCACATTATCCATGGTGTAAGTGCGGTGTGTGCCTCTTGTTGTACTACCTAATAAAATTCACAGTGATTTATTTTCATCTTCCTGTCAGACCTTGCATAAAGCGTTCAGCAGCTTGGAGGGCGTGTCGTGCAACAAATTCGAGGGTGCCATGTATCTCTACCCACGGCTGCAGCTACCACCATCAGCGATCAAAGCGGCGGAGAAGGAGCGTGTCAACCCAGACGTATTCTACGTGCACCGCCTCAGCGCCACGGGGATCGTAGTCGTCCCAGGCTCCGGATTTGACCCGGTCAGAGAAGAATCTCTTGTCTGAAACTGCATTGCCTGACTGACTTAAGTGTTCTCCTCTTGCAAAGGTCTCTGGGAAATCACACTTCCGGTGTACGATCCTCCCTGGCGAGGATAAGATTACGGCCATGGTTCCTCGCCTCCGGGCGTTCCATGAGGCATTCATGGACGAGTTCCGCAGCTGATGCCGACAATGAGCTTCTTGCATTGCAACAGAATGACGGATCTGCAGCTACCACGTATGCATATGCCTGAACAACACAGGCGGTATGGTCGTCTCTGAACTCTGACGAAGCTGCTGTCTTCCTTTGTTTTGCTTCGGATTGTAATGATATGTTCGTGTGTATGTTTCGTACTCGTACTACTGAGACTGCTATGTGCAAACCGGTAGATTTGGTGTGGTGTTTGATGACTTTGTTATGCAATTTCGCCGCCGCCATCGTTGCGGCTTCTTGCGAGCGTGCTCAATGTGCAGGCGGGAGCTCAGCACTGACAAGGACGTCTACGACACACGTCAACATCGCCCGCAGCCATCGATGATCGGCAGCTAGAGCTTCGTAATTTTGCATGAACATCGTCTGAATTTTGGGGAGGTTTGGTTGGATGCTGGATGAAAACGGTATTAGTACAGTCAAAAAATTTCTATATTTATAGATAATCATTAATTTCTATATTCAGTGACGACTTCAATAGGACACGAACAGAAATTAAAAATATTAACTTTTAAAAAGGGTAATGGTTATTTTTGAAAATGGTATCGGCCGGTCAGTTAATTTTCGTAGGGTTTTGCAGCGAGGAGTGCAGGTGGAAGAAGATCACGAGGGACGAGTCGAAAGAGCACGACGCCATGGTCACAAAAGAGCGGCGAGGCCTGCATCTTCACCGTCACTACCATCATCACGTGCCGCCATGGCCAGAGCCAGCAATCTATGGCGGCTTGCCGGCGAGACTACTGGCCATACCCAGATTTTAAGCCGATTAAATAAAGATTATGTGGCATATATACATAATTAATCAATTTAATTATTATAATAGTTTGGGAACAAGCCATTCAAAATTTTGATAATCGCAATTCGCAAGGGTTAAACTACACCAATACACAGTGTCTAATTAATGCCCAATAATAATAATAATAATAATAATAATAATAATATTGAAAATAGCTCAAAATGATATCACCCAACAAATTTGAGCTGTAGCTTTTGGAGCTTATCTGAAAAGCTGTTGCAGGCTTTTCGTTCTGAAAAGCCAATCATAGCTTTCAAAAGATGTATTTTGCTTTCTGGGTTCAAAAAGCCACAAAAGTTCGTAAAACTGAGCTTTTCAGCTTCTCGTACAAACTCAGCTTTTCTGAGCTTCTGACTTTCCAGAAGCTATACGAAAAGTTAGCTGTTTGTTTGAGCTTCTAGCTTTTCACGCTGAGAAGCTGTCCAGAAGCTCAGACAAACAGACCCTAAATTAGTACTGCCATTGGATGTTCAGCAAGATAACCTGAGGGGCTAATACCGTATGGCACCTCTCATTTTAGTTGTTTCCTCATCTGGCTAGTTATTACAGTAAAGCAAAAGTGTCCACCGATCACACAGCACCACATATCACTAAACACAAAACCATTTTGGCGTCCTGAGGACACCTGTCAATTTTTATTTTGCAGGTGGTCCGTTACTGGAGCCGTCTACAAAAACGACTTCCCTATTCTATTCCTGTAGGCAGACATCTTTGTGGGCCGCCTGCATAAATCCGTTATTTGCAGGCGAACTACTAGGTGCACTGCCCATAAAAATTCTTGAAAAAGAGGTGTGGTGAGCTCATCGATCCACATGAGGGGCAGCGATCTACGTGAGGGACACTAATCCGTGGAAAAGAGAAGTAGTGGGAGTTCAGCTCGGCGACTCCCGTCTTATCCTCTCCCCACCCAACCACCCTACCTCTCTCTCTGCCTACACGACAGGGAGCGGCTCGACGGCACGGAGATCCAACGGAGGTGACGATGACACGATGCAGCGAGGTCAACAGCAGAGACAACGTCAATGACGGAGGCACAGGGATCTCCGAGTCAGCTACGACGACGACGGCCGGAACCTTCCTTGTTGACCTCGGGCAGACGGATCTCGACGGCAACAACGGCGTAGGATCGGCGACGACGACGGCAGCCAGGGAGGAGGGCTCGATGGCAGGGCCTGAAGGGGTGGTGCTCGGGACCGTTAGGTCCGTCGATGGTGGGCTTGGCCAGCACGGATCCGACGGGGCCAAGGAGGATGGCATGACGACGATGACTGGGTGGCGCGGCGACAACGACAGCGCTGAGGATGGCGCGGCAACGACAAAGGCGATGTTGCGCAACGACGACGACGGGACCAGCGACATCAGGTGTGCTCGGCATCTCTGGCGAATGACAAGAGCAGCGCTCTACTGATTTTTTTGGGATTTTTTTTTGATTTTTTTGTTTTTTCACGGGTAAATCATTTTTCAAGACGGATATGTTGAATTATTATTATTATACCATGTGTACCATGCTAGTGTTTTTTTTATTTTCCTTTTTTCTGGGTAGAATGGATATTTTGATTTTAATGGGGATGATGTGACTTGCTGATGTCAATAGGTTTAGGTGTGGTGTTAAGTGAAAGATAGGTGACTTGTTTAGAGAAGTCCAAATTATTTTATATTCTGGAGCAAAAGCTTAATTATTTACCCTAAGAATTATCCGATTTTAGTCCACCGATTACAAGATTGATTACAATTGATATTTCAATTCTTGAAACCATCCATATTTTGATCGTGAGCCATCGTGTTCTTTTTGGACCGTTAGCATGTTTTTCAACCTGCCAAATTGTAAACTTTTATAAGTTTTATGTGTGAAAGTTATCGTAAAAAATCAAATAAATCCATTTTTAGTTATTTAGTTAATGCTTAATTAATTATCCTATAATCATATGTATCGTCATTATCTGTTTAGAATAGGCCTTACTTTTTTGGCTGACGCCATATGCCGTAATACCTAAAAGAATACTCCTAAATTTTAGTGTGCAAAATATCCAGCATTTATGATCTTTGCTATATACACCCTTAAAGCACGTGTTTGATGTAAGATAACAAAAAGGTGATGATTTTATAATGGGCAGTACTATATGGTATATTTTAACATTTTTAGTCAAAATTATCAAAATTTTATTTTGCCCCATGGTATATTTCTCAAATGTATATAAATCGCTTTTGATTGTCGTTGAAAAAAATAATCAAGATACCATTTCTCCATCCTAACCTTAGACAGCAATGAGGAGCGAATCAAATCTAGAGTAGTGAAAGAAATAAACTTTCTCTCCACCAGGTTGTACCACATCATCAAAAACATAATAGCCATTGGATTAAGCATTTGGAGAAATAATAGCCATTGGATCAAAAGGGTATATGTTATGAATGAAAACAACCAATAAAGTACTTATGCATAAATATCTAGATGCTTCTAGGATATAATATTGACACATATGATATAGAGAATAAAATAAAGGAGAAAATAGATAGAGACTTCTAGTGCTCCTTTTTATATAAATTCTTTAAAACTTGCAGATGGACCATGTACACAAGGTTTAAAAGTCGCGCAAAGCGCAACTATTTGTAATACATTTGAGAAATATTACCAAAGGACAAACACTTATGTTGACGTTTTTCTCTGTCAACTTTTACTTATGATAAAATATGTTATCTAGCAGTTAGCAAATTGTCTTTCTTTTGTCATATAGCAAAGATGTGTTGTAAAGCTGTTCTATTGAAAAAAAAAATGGATGCCTTCTAAGTTTGCGGTAACCCATACAGACTCCTCCGCACGCCCAGCCACAACTAACCATCCCCCGAACAAATTGTACCATGACCATATGTTGCATAAGCAGATGTACGTGCCCGCTGCGATTCGATTAGAGATCGACGCTGAGAGCCTGAGACAGAGGGTGGAATTAATCCAGGCTACATTGGATACACAATGTGCTTGGCTATCTTGCATCTGTGCGACAAAAGGATAGGTAGCACATGCATTTTTCCGTCACCATCCGTCAATTCTCGGTTTGCGGCATGCTTTCAGCTCCACTGAAAAAGTCTAGCGAAGGAAGTTTCAGTTCCAAAATTAAAAAAATATAAGAAAAATGAAATATAATGAAACTTTCAATTTTGAAGTACTGGAGCTTTCAAACATTCAGACAGAAAGAAAAGTTGACTTTTAATTTGAAAAGAATTGAAACTTTTCAAATAGAACAAAAAATGGACTTTCAAACAGAAAGAATTATAACTTTCAAATAGAAAGAAATTAGAAATTTCAAATAAAAGAAAAGAAAAATTCAAATCGAAAGAACAGAAAATTTCAAGTTGAAAAGAAAAAAATTAGAAAATTTTCAAGTAGGAAAAAATAAAAAAAAATCCATCGATGGCGGCGTTGCGTCCTCGCCTCGCCGGGGGAGGCCGACGGCGCGTGTGTAGGAGACGGCAGGCCCTCGGGAGAGGAGTGATCCCCGTCACCTGCCAGCTATCCCGGTTGAAGTGGCACCGTCGTCTCCACAACTGTCGCCGCCTTCACAGCCGCCAGCGTTGCTCCACTAGCGACCTATCAGTTCTCGCCACTCTTGAGTCCGCCGTTATGACATTAGGATGAGAAAGTTACAGGAAAAAGCAAGAGAAAAATAAATATCTGGTCATGTTAGTCTCTCTGTTAGGCCTCCTCCAACGGGGACAGCTGTCGCTAGCGATAGCTAGTGGAGGCTGATGTGGTAGAGAAAAAGGATGAGAGAGAGTAAGCACTAGCGATAAAAATAAGAGTAACCGATAGGAGAAGCTGTGAGAGAGATGTAAGATCAAATTCATTAATGGGACAGGAGAGAGACGGTGTGAAACAGTATTTCGTTACCTCCATGTCAACGGGAGATAGGGCAAGCAGCGACAACACCGTTCGCCGTCGGCTTGCCCAATAGGAAAAGTGTACACAGATCGAGCATGCAGAAATTCCAGGTGCCAGCACGATCACAAGTCCAGAACCCCACGCACCGCCTACCGCTCAAGTTTGCACACAGTATTCAGTACTCAGTACAGTACTCATCCCGAACCAAACCTGGAAAACAGCAACTTCCTCGCCCACGGCGACACGAGTCCGACGCACCCAAACTCGCAGCCTTGTTCCCTCCCGGGACGTGTCCGCTGCCTGCATGCTGCCGCTTAGTCTCGCCTGATGCATCGTCGCATTTAGCCGCGAGCCAAAGCAGCGCACGCAGAGGCCGCAGCAACAGCAACTCATCTCCGAACTCCTCTTGCCACCACCACGTACTCTCGGTCGCTTCGTCTCGCCGGCGGCCGCCGCCGCACGGCGCCATGTCGTACAACAAGACGCCGTCGATCACCGTGGAGACCATAAACCAAAAGGTACATGTCGATCGATCGACGGCTTCCCCTGTTTAGTTACTTCGAGAAGGCAAAGGATGGATGGAGTTATATTGATCAAATGTAAAATGCCCATTCGTCTCTTGAAGGTCAGGATCTTCACCTACGAGCCCTGTGGGGGAATTGTCAGGCACGCACGGGTAACTGATTCATGAACCTTACAGCTATTAGCAAGTTCACTTTTGAACCGACAAAGAGCTAGCATACATAGGTTAATTCGTGTCTGCTAGATATGATGATTGTAACTGCTTTTGAACGAGATAACAGTGTCAAAATACAAGTGTGTTTATGACATATATTGGGCAAATTTCTACTGCTCTCTTGTTTGCCAGAGGTTAGAGCAAGAGATATACGAGAATCCAGGCTCTCTCCCTTTCCAGGAGGTACGTTCAAGCTTGCAATATACACAAGAGCATGTGTTCTGCACTGTATAGTACTCCGTATTATATTATTATATATATATGCATGAATATTTTGTAAGCATTAAATTAATCTCTTTCCGGCAGATACTATACTGCAATCTTGGGAACCCTCAGGCTCTTGGCCAGCGACCGATCAATTTCTTTCGCGAGGTTAGCATTCTTGAGCTATCCACGCTGCAAATTGATCGAAAAGATTATATTTTTCTGCTTCATGGATCCTCATCGACTCACTCTATTCAGGTTCTTTCTCTATGTGACAATCCACCTCTCATATACAGAGATGAAGCTCGTGCATTATTCAGGTTTAAATAGGAAAATAATCGAACCTTGCCTTTTTTTTTTCTCACTTTTTCCGTGGCAATATTTTTTGACAAACAATTGACTGATATTGTTTCAATCTACAAATGCAGTCCGTGTGCGCTAAAAAGAGCCAGGAAGATAATTGAATCACTTCCTGGCAATGATTCTGGTGCCTATACTTGTAGTCAGGTAGTGTAAATGTTATCTAAAAGAAAGGTATAGTGTAAATACATCTCCTCAGTTCAAGTTTTGGACTTCTGGAAAATGGCTGGATTCACCCATATTTTTAAAAATCACAAGAAAAAACTTCCTTTTTCCTTGGTATTGTCCTAGGAGGATTTTTAACCTTCCTAATGCTGCACTATACCTTTGGCACTTGTTAACACATACCAGGGAGTGAGAAGTTTGCGTGAAGCAGTTGCTGACGGAATAGCTGCAAGAGATGGTTTTCCATCAATACCAGACAACATTTTTCTGACAGATGGAGCAAGTTCAGCAGTAATGCATTGCATTTCTAAGCTCTATTAGTACAATATGACACTTGTTCTATCTGGATATCTTCAACTTTACCTCCTTTTCAGATCAACATGATGATGCAAATACTCATCAGGTCCCACGAAGACGGCATTTTGTGCCCACTGCCTGAATATCCCTTATACTCGGGTTCTATTATACTTCATGGTGGAACAATAGTATGGTGCTAGCATTTGAATTTTTCGAGAAAGTGTCCATTTATATGTCAATCATATCTCAAACTTCCAATAACACCTTAAACAATTTACACAGTTTTTTTTTTTAAAAAAAACTCCCTTTCATATTTTTTTTCCCTTTTGCCTGCTTGCAGTCTTCTTTTTGCTCCCTTTGTCTAAACAAGGAAAAAACTTTCAAGGAGATGAATGCTCACATGTTATTAGGCCAATCTCAATAGAAGTTTCATAGAGGTTTTATGCACATTAAATGAGGTGCCACATAAGCTAATATGATGGCATGACAAAATATTTATTATGAAATGGAGGTGGCTGGTTTCATGTAGATGAAATTAGTACTCACCGTTTCCAACGCGTTGGAAACCGTATGAAACTCCCATTGAGAACATATTTGTTTCATCTACAAATGTTTGCACATTTATATTGGTCATTTATATGCTATATATAAGAGGTATACTTATCTATGGAACCGTGACATAAAATTTTGCATTGTGAAACCTAGTTTTATTTATCAAGTCAATTAATATTAGATGACATGGTGTTCTTGCAAACCACACAATGAAACTATGCATTGAGAATGGCCTTATGTGCAAGAAATAACGCAGGATGTAAATTGATTTGAAGGTACCGTATAATCTTACTGAAGATAGTGGCTGGGGGCTTGAGATTTTCGAAGTCAAAAGGTGCTTAGAGGAGGCTCGTGCATCGGGTTTGACTATTAGAGCTATGGTAGTTATAAATCCCGGCAATCCTACTGGCCAGGTGTGCTTAATTTTTTTATAGTTTCATGTGTTCATAGAACAATGAAGGAAGCTAGAAAGGTTTCTCGGCAAGCCCACATCCTATATGTACTGCATCAGACCAGACTAGTAATTAACTAGTAGTAACTGTTATTCAGGTCATTAAAGGAGCTTCTTATTCCACATTTGCAACCTTTGTTGTAGGTAATGTCTATGACCAACCAGGAGGAGATTATAGAACTTTGTATGAAAGAAGGGTTGGTTATTCTTGCTGATGAGGTTCGCACTTGCTCGTTGTTTGATATGTCAAACTAGACTCATCATACAAAAAATCTGAGTTACTCCCTCCATCTCTAAATGATCTCATATTTGGTTTTGGTGGGAATACCAATACAACCTTGTATATCTCTTAATTTACATCAATCTACATGCATGGTCATTAGTACAATCTAGTGTTGGCCAACTAAAATATACATGCATCCAAAATGCATTTACTTTTGCATGGAGAAACGAAGAGACTAGTACTCTCTTGTATAAATATGACAATCAATTAGAGACATCTTCAAATCCCTAATATGAAGATCATTTAGAGATAGAGGGAGTAATTGTCTTGCAGATTAGTGATGTAAATGCATTTACAGGTATACCAAGAAAATGTCTATACAGAGAATAAGAAATTCAACTCCTTCAAAAAAGTGGCCAGGTCACTTGGTTATGATCATAAGGAGATCTCTATAGTGTCATTTCACTCGGTTTCTATGGGTAAGTTTTCATTTCAACCAGAGTATGTCTTTCAAAATTAGGCAAAATTATGTCTTCCCAATTCTGAATTTTGCAGGATACTATGGAGAATGTGGTAGAAGGGGAGGCTACATGGAGATTTGTGGTTTTGGACCTGATGTTATCGATGAGATTTACAAGTTGGCTTCTCTAACAATTTGTCCCAATATAGCTGGCCAAATCCTTATCAGCCTTGTTATGGATCCACCTAAGGTTTCCCAAAATATTGTTTCACTGCAATATTAGTCTTTAGCATGTTAATTTCTTCACAATCTGGCTGTACAATAGAAGTGTTTGAGGGAGGTTTGGTGAACCTTCCTTTTGTCCTAGTGAAATTCTCCCTTTCACTTCCTACCTATAAAATTTGAGAAAGGATTTTTTTTTATTTATGGGAGAACCATTAAAAAAACGTATTACATCTTGAAACCTGCGTTTTAACTGACTTGTGGGTGAGATTTGCAGCTAGGGGATGAGGCTTTTGAGATTTTCATGGCGGAGAAGGAAGAGACTTGCTCATCTCTACTCAAGCGTGCAAAGGTAAGGAGCAAAATATACACATTGGCAAATTTATATCCTATATGATTTTGCATCAGAAACCAGAATATTTGTGCCTAAAAATCCTCTTCCTCTCTACCAGAATTAAATGGATGCTTATACACTTTTTAGTAGGACAATGGGCTTCCCGTGGCTGTGGAGGCCTAGGGAAGCCCTTTATCATTCCCTACCATGTAGTGTGAGTGTGGTGTGTGTCCCCTGTTATACCTAATAAATTTCACATGATATATTTTCAACTTCCTGTACAGGCTTTGCAAAAAGCGTTCAGCAGCTTGGAAGGCGTGTCGTGCAACAAGTTTGAGGGTGCCATGTACCTCTTCCCGCGGTTGAGGCTGCCACCATTGGCGATCAAAGCAGCGGAGGAGGAGTGCGTCCCCCCCGACGTGTACTACGCTCACCGCCTCCTCAACGCCACAGGGATCGTAGTTGTCCCAGGCTCTGGATTTCACCAGGTCAGAGAAGAACCTCTTTCAGGGAATTTCCTTTGTCTCAAACTGCATTGCCCAAGTAAATCTGGTCTCCTCTTGCAAGGTCTCTGGGAAATTCCATATCCGGTGCACGATCCTCCCCAGCAAGGAGAAGATTACGGCCATGGTTACGCGCCTCCAGGCGTTCCATGAGGCATTCATGGACGAGTTCCGCAGCTGATCCCGGCAATGAGCTCGTTGCATTGCAACAGAATGACAGATCTGCAGCTACGCCATGCATATGCCTGAATAAGAACACAGGTGGTCGTCTCTTTAGTCCGAACTCTGACGACGAAGATGTGTCGTCTCTCTTGTTTTGCTTCGGATTGCAATGATACTGTCCGAGTGTGCTGTGTAGCGTACTACTACTGAGAATGCATTATCTATGTGCAAACTGGTAGATTCGGTGTGGTGTTTGATGACTTTGTTATGTAATTTTGCTGTTATCTACTATGTCGCTGGAATAATTACCCTTGAAGGGGCAGTAGAGCATTATATTTTGGTCTATGTTGTGTGCACTACTAGCACACTAGATATATATGTACAAGTACCTCCTCCAGTATTATCTTCCTGTTTATTGAGCTTTTATAAGTTTGTAAATAAAATGGCATGCGTAGATCTGTCACTAAAAGGTACTTTTGTAGCATTGTAAACTTACTACTGGTAGATGTTATAAACTTGAGCTAAAGGCTATACTTTATCAGTTTCGTAAATAACAATGTCTGAGTGACATTGCAACAAAGAAACCAAAGACGAGTAGTAGAAACTGGAGGTACCACCAAAACATATATCAACAGGCTCTCAACTTAATTTGACCAGCTACCGTAGTAGCTTATCTGTGTTGTCAGTTGTTACATTCTATATAAAACTTAAGCTCCTACGCTGAACCAAATTAATAGGATAATACAGATCAACGCTACACACCCTTCCTCTCTATCAGCAGCCTGCCTATTCTCTAGTCTACTGGCTCTTCTCCCCGAAACACAGGGCAAAAAAGAAAGGAAAATTAAACATTTCGTGATACAGACACCGTATTGGCAAAGCCATTAGCTATCTTTTGGGTTTGGGGAGGCTTCTTCTTATAGTTTGCTAGACTACAGTGAGGACAGATATATTCCAAACCATCTGTCTTTGCATAATCCTGTAAAGAAGTCCACCCATCAGATCAAATTACGACCACCAGAAATAAATATCTATCTTTTTTACCTTAAAAGTGCCTAGGCCTTGTCGTCTGTCGCAACCAAAGTGTGCCCATTCGCCACATAAACCACAATTCACCCAATCTCCAGGAGCGCTACTGTAATTACACAAGAGATGGTGTTAGGTTTGACCACGATAAAATCATCACTAATCATAAATTAGGGAACCAAAGGAGGCATAGAGTGGGATGTCCTCAAACCTGTGGCAAAGCAAACAGCATTCCCCGTCTACATCATCATGAGCTAGCTCATATTCCAGTAAGTATGTCTCATAATGTCTTTTCAGCGTGTTTCCGACACCCTAAATATTTGAGGACAAATGTGTAGTCAGAGAACATTTAGTATTCCACTCGATTAATAGCAAAAGAAACAACTTTGTTAGAAGGTAGTAGCAAAATAGCTATACTACAATGGAAACGATAAATGTAATATGCAAAGGTAGTGTGCATAAAATGGCACAAGGACATAGCCACATAGGGCATTAAGAAGGTACATCTAAAAAAACCATAGCATGCAAACTGTGGTTCATGTTAAGATCTAAATAAAAACCATCTTCAGGGAAGTAAATAGTGGATACATACGGTCATTCTGTTTGTCACAGTATGGTTACGCATCTTTGAGAAGACTTGACCCTTCCAGTTTATACCATTGCCTACATAAAAGCCACCCCTAGATACCACCTGAAAAAACAAACATTTCGTCAGCAAACGAGCCAAAGAAAATGTCTTTTTCTAATCTCCTTTGCTCTGCATAAACTAACAGGTCTTCAGCGTTACCTCTTTGTACAAGTTATATAGGTCAAGGCGCTTTGCATTAAGGATGGCCTCAGGAAATTCAGCTAGTCCTCCATGAGGTACGAGTCGATTATGACCCCTCTGAATTAAAAACTGCATGACATCCTTCAAGAAGTCCTCCTAGAAAAAGGTGAAATATGAATTATTTCAGTGTGATAATGCAATTGTATATAAAAGCACTTCATCCTCATACAAGACCCAAGGAGCATACCTCAGAGCACATTTGGATAGGCAATCGATCACATCCATGTTTCTTCAGTGGCAGTGGATTCAGTTGAATGATTGACTGAGCATGAGACGGCCCTGACGTTGATTTTCTATGTGTTGCTGGAGCAGCAGGTACTGAATTATGATGCTTCACAGGGGGGGCAGCTGGCAAATTTGCCTTAACCTGACTAGTTTCATGAACAGTAGCTTCCTGGAACCCCATAAAAGGATGCATTTGTTGTTTTCTAGAGTGAGGAATGGGTCTCATAGTTGCAGGCTTCAATTTTGCCTTGGAGGACGAGGAAGGCCCTTCCATTAGACGTTTCTTGTCCTCAGGAATTCCATTCACACCTAGCAAATTTGGCTTTGATTCCAGACTCACCTTCACTCTTTCCTTGGTGAGAGATGCTGACCATCTTGGCAGATGAAAGTATGGGCCATTTTCAAAAGCCAAATCTTTGTGTTGATTTGTGCAAAAGAAAAGAAAGCGATCTGCATCTCGCCTATCGAATGAAGCAACAGGTGTTCCATTTATACAACCAATTCCAAGTGCAACTAAGCTCCTGTATGAGATTTCGGGTGCTAAATGCTTCAGAACCTAAATATTCAGGGGAAAAAAGATGTTCAGTCAAATATTAACAATTAATGTTGAGGATTAGACAATGAGCTTGAAGACCTATGTTGTTTAAATAACTGGTCACTATTCTTGGAGGGCAATAGAAAAAGCATTAGAAGAGCCTTTTACAATAAAATTACACACCCTACATTGAAATTTCAGTCTATACATAAAAAATAAGAATAAAACATAAACCAACTAATAAATTAAAAAATTGCAAATCAGGCAATCAGCACACCCTGGAATAACCACTGCATTCTGTGTTCAATATATTCAACTAACCTGTGCTGCCCACTTAGGAAGGGTCATCCAGACTTCAAAGGTAGAAGCCCCACAAGCTGTGGACATTGAAGTGAAAGGAACACTTGATGACTTATCATCAGTATTTGGGAGAGCACGGACTAGTTGGCTCTTCTCAATGATCTCATCCTTGATGTGGCTTTCCAAAAGCTGCACAGAGCCACAGACAGGTAGACGCCATATAATTTTGCACACGTAAGAGAAGGAATTATATATCCAGGTTTACAGAAATCCATACCTGGTCATCAAAACAAGTTTGTGCGCTACCAGAAACAAGAAGTGATACATGAGAAGAACTGCAAGTAGTGATATCGCAGCGCATTGTGACCATACCACGTGGTAAGGACGCAGCATGAAGTGGTGGCGGAGAAGCACTGCCACATATGAAAGGAGTATTATCAATTATGCTCAGCAGCAGAAAATAAAACAATTGGTTAAGTGACATCTTAGATATGATAAAAGATAATATTGGGATAAATCCAACATGTAAAAGGGTACAACTAACAAATTATTGATAGCTCCAGCATAAATGATAAGTACTTCATTTTTTTTTCTGAAACATTTTCCTACTTCTAAAAGAAACTTGATAGTATTGTGTATGAAAATCAAACTTGAGAGATGACACATAACTAATGGGGTCATGGACATGGTAGTATGTATGCTACAGAAAGGTACACGGAAATCTCAACTAGAACAGACAGCAATTCAATATACCTAATCCGATTTTGAAGTTTGCACCCACGTATCTGCCAAAAACATCAACAATTAGATAGTGCAGTAAGTTGCATAAACAATATAAGAGCAGAAAAAAAAGCTGCGTATAAGCTTGCTGAATAATAGCTAAAAAAGCATGAGGCATCAAATATTTCTTTGTTAGTTTATGTGTTCGCAATCTTTGACAAGAAATTACAAAAGAAAAGTTCAACTAAGTAGCTTCAGAATTTTTTTTAGTAACTAGCAATATATAAAACATTCCCCTTCTGCCCCCCCCCCCCTAATTGGAAGAATTTATCATGCCAAATACAGATCATTCGTAATTATTATTGAATAAGAAACAAATTGACTTAATGTTGAGAAAATAGAATAGTTTCGATAATATCCAACATGCTGAGATTTTAATTTCTTAAACCATTAGTTACTGCATCTAAAACAAAGGTTGTTCTTCGAATCATTATATTCCATCTTTTCTCCATGCAACGGTGCAAGATTTTCTCCATAGTCCATAAACAAAAAAAAATGTACTGCAGAACTAAAATTCTTTATTCCATACTTCGATATTCAGAAGTGCATTCAGACCATCTTCTAATGAACCCAACAAACAAGGATCCTGCAGAAGAGAAAAGATTAGCATCACCATTAAACCGACGGGGTTTCATCATAGGAAAT
The DNA here is from genome assembly GCA_000325765.3 of Leersia perrieri. Taxonomy (NCBI): domain Eukaryota; kingdom Viridiplantae; phylum Streptophyta; class Magnoliopsida; order Poales; family Poaceae; genus Leersia; species Leersia perrieri. Next base: position 9,657,675 of record CM002487.1, read on the forward strand.
AGGATGTAAGAAGATTTAGATATAAAATTAACAAAGCTTACCGGTGTGCTTGGAACTCCACAGAGAAGAAATTTCATGTTGATGTCATCATCATAAATTTTTATAGCTGGAAACACTTCCGAAGAACCTTCCTCGTCAGCCATTTCAATCTCAGGAGGGGTTATATTTATCTTGGGAGCATCCCCTAGTAGACGAGGCCCAAGCTTAACACTTTGGACGTGATTGTTTCTTACACAGTACAGTCGAAACGATGCATGAGCAAGCTGAAAAGCATCCCAAGTATGGCTGACCGAACTACATATATAAGAAAATTATTAGCTGTTATTGCCCTATGAATATGATGATAGAAGGGAAGGGGATGCGATACCTTTGAACTACTGACATTAGTGCATGGCGAAAATGGGATGCTGTATATGATGAAAATGAATTTCTCCAGTATATAACATATGGGATCCCCTGAAATGAAACAACATCACCACTGTTGAATCCCAGAAAGTGTCAAAGTGTAAATAATATGCTTGATTGTTGAACATTATGATAGAACTAAGTTATGGATGGTGCTTGTTTATGCATAAAAGAATATATTGAGGAAAACATTTGTATGACAGAGTCCAGACATTTATTACAAACTACTCGTAACCGACTGTTCTGTAGCCTGTAGGATTAAAATATATATAAAGTGATATAAATGAAATAGACTAAAGGGGGAAAAACGGTTGGTACTTTTGAACTTAATCAACTCATTATTCATTAAACTACACTCTCAACAAGGCATAATAAGGTGTTGGTTGCTTCAAGGATAGTTGGAAAAAGAGAGAAAGACTTCTACCTTTGAATGAACTGCTTGAGCAAGTTTTTCACCAATCGGAACCTCCAGATAAACCTGTGTTGACAACCGTCAAATAGGGTTAGTGCCACACAGACAGCATAATTTCTCAAATTCTCAAATATCATAATATGGTGCTGCAATGTTGTGTCATAAACATCTCAGAGGCTATCATGAAACTAGGAAATGATACAGATGTGATGCCTTCTTATTTGGCCAAAATTTTGGCATCCATTAACAGGTAAAAACATTTAATTCACTTGATAAAAGGTTTCTGCTTACGATCGTAGGGAATGGTGGGCTGATGAGACAGCTAAACGCCTGCGGATCAGATACGTCATTGTCCCCCCAGATGAGCGAGCCTATCTCCTTCTCATCCTCAAGCTGTTGCCCCTGGATGTACAAGAAGTTGGGCTGCACGACACGCTGCGCCTCCAGGAACTGCTCGGGTGTTGGATTGAACAGCGTGTGCACCTGCACTCAAAAGCTCCCTCCTTCAGCTCACAACAAACAAATCCCTCCCCCTACACGGCCACACCACTGAAAATGTTAGCTGACCTCCAATCTCCCTGACGAGCTGAGCTCAGGGAACGGGTACGACGGCCGCAGCCGCTTCGCCTCCGGCCCCGACCTCGGCTGGGCACGCTTGTCAGCGTGCTTCCCACAGAGCACCGCGAGAAGCACGCAGTTCTGCCGCGAGAAGCTCTGGATTTGCGACATGGCCGGTGCTAACAGGCCCCCCAGTTCACCTCAAACCCTCATCTAACAGCTGCAGGAAGAACAGGTCACAAACAAAAACAAAATCCAACCAAATCCGCCGCAAGAACCAACAAATCGACGAAGCCAAACATACCAAGATGCGATTTTGAGGCCGAATCGGAGGCTTCCGCGGCCGGAATCGACGCCTCTCGCCGGATCGCTCCCACGGCGCCGCAGGGGAGAACGAGGAGGATTCGATTTGGGGGCACAAAGGGGAAAAAGAGTAAAGTGGGCGAGAACACGGAGCCCTAGCGATTGCCGAAATAGCTCCCTCTACAACGCAAAGGCAGATCCCACTCCGGAAACAATAAAAAAGAAGCGTACTTGTGGTGGTGGAGGTGGCGAATTGGACGCGAGCCCAACCCACCCCGAATCCATCCCGATCGAGCCGAAAAAAAAAAAAACGAAGCTTTGGCTCGGCGGCGACGAACGGATCCAAGAAATCTCCACAAATCCGGACCAAGAAACTAATCCCACAAATTAAACGCCCTCCTTGGAAAAAGACTCGATAATTAGCATCAACCACCAACCAAATCAGCTGACAATTATTACCAAACCACAAGAGGGCAGAAACTCTCGAACAGTGGGGCGCCTGGATGCGCCAAGATTGGATTTTGACGGCTGCGAGAGAGAGGCGACCAGGAGATTTTTTCCCCCTCGGCCAAGCAGAAGCTAGCAGCAGCCTGCCTGCAGTGGGGGCGTCGAGTCGAGACTTTTTCTCCTCGGATTTTGCCTCCTCTTTCCTCCTCCTCTCACATCTATCCTGAACCGATGCTTGCTGCTGCTGTGGATGTGTTGGTGCGTTGTTTTCTTGGCGCTTTTCGTTTTCTTTTCCTCATTACTACTGCTGTGCTCGGCTCGGAATTTAGATGATTAGATTAGATTTCGCTGGAAATGAGATTGGGGATTTCTTTTTTGTTTTGGTCACCCGATCCGATTTGCAGCAGCCTGCTTTTCTTTTGGTCAGGAGTAGTAGTAGTAGTATAGTATGATGCCAGTGTGGTGCAGCGTATGTGGGTGGCCATCGATTTGGGATTTGGACACGTTTGATGGCTGCATCGGATGTGCGTGTGTGTGTGTGTGTGTGATTGTTTGTGTTTTTGGGTGAATCGGTTTGGTTGGTGCTTGACCTGCTTGTCTAGTTCGTGGGGGCAGGCCCGTTTGATCCGTCTCGCCGTGTTGCAAGTCGCAGCGATGGAGCGAGTGGACTCACGTGATTGCTCTCTGCCTGGTGGGTCCCACTTGACAGGAAGAGGTAGAGTCGTTTGCGCTAGGTGGGCCCGTAAGGCATCAGCCCATGGAATCGCAAATTTTCAAGTGACACCAACACCAACTAGTACTAGTATATCCAAAAAAAGGCCAAAAGAAATAACACCAACTACTAGTACTAGTACTCTACTTGAAAAAAAAAATTCTACTGGAGCAGTAGTATAAGAACGGTACGTAGTAGTATATTTCTTAGAACTATATTTTCGTGTTTGTTTAATCTAGACGGCATATTTTACCCAAAACTTTCTTCATTAATAGTATTTCTTATAATCCTTTAAAACAGTTTTTATATTTTTACATTGTTTATACTCTCGAATTTGAACGGAGACTAAATCAATGCTTAAAGGTAAAAGGAGAAGAATGTATCAATTGATTAAAACACTCGATTACACGCGCATCAACGAACAATAATACTGCAATAAGCTGATTGTATAGCATCATTCAATGACGGTATGGTGAACCGAAGCCAACGTTGTACATGAATTTCAACTCCAATGCACATTGAATTTCAGGGATTATGACTGCGAGATCACGTTCAGCTTAATTCAGATATCAGACATACATAAATTCCCCACCCCTCACAGCATTCGCAGCACCCTTCCTGTCTTCCTCCTCTTCTCGCTCCCGCTCCTTCCGGCTCTCGTACACATGGTCATCCGTCCTCAGTTCGTGCCGGCAGATCGGACAGGAGTTGTTCTCGTCCTGTAACAGACAACATCATGACGGGTTGGTTTATGATCAGCTTGCATCCAGTTGTAATGATGCATCGATGCTACTTCGAGCCTATCAGATGATTCATAGGGATTATGAAGTTATAAGGACATTACCAGCCATGGTTTGAGGCAGGGAGGGTGGAAAAGATGCTTGCAAGGTAGCTCCTGCATCTTGTCATCCACAACCAAATTCTCCCGGCAAACAGCACACTGAGTCTCGCTGCCCAATCTAGCAATGGTTTCTTCAGTAACAGTTACAACTGGTAGATTTGCAACGACTTCCTTTGAAGCTGGGGGCACCTTAGGATTCACCCTTGCATTCTGGAAAATAGTAGTTATACAAATTAAGATCCATAACAAATGAATGCAATGAGGGAAAGGATTTGCAGTAGTAGTAAACTATACAATCATAATACACGCAACGCAAGCATACCCTTCCCGTTATAATAAACAAAAAGTTTCGGTAAATTTGAGGATATCATCTAAACCAAGTTGATAGCTGCGATAGCATGATGATAACAACATGAGATTCCATGTACATCAAATCATGACGAGCCCCACTTTTAGAAACTTCATCAGCACTAAATGTAGGGCAGACTAAAACTCAAGGGTAGTTGGGAAAATCAATGTTTTAAAAACAGGTAAGTGGTTTTGTGTGGTTACCCACTTTGTAGCGCATATGCAGCATAATCGGCCACTTATGCAGCTTAAACGGTACAAGGTTGGGGCGCCTGTTCCTGGACATGGCCTTGTAGACCTTTTTTAAAAAACACTGGGAACAGTCATCTTACAAACCACTGATCAAGACATTCAACAAATTGATCAAATGTGTTTCTCTCTCTCTAGCACCTAAGATGACCAAAAGCCTACGGTTATATGCTAATCTGGATACTACTAGTTGACAGTGTGCAAAAGTGCAGTAAGAAACTACCAGAGATGTTCAGTGCTGCAGAGATAAATTCTGGGCGACAAGCCAGGTCCCGCATAGTTCTTCATGAAAGTGTTTATGCCTACCTGCAGAGATTCTTCCAAGGCGGCTTCTAGGTCCCCATTATTTATCATGGCGTTTAACAAGTTCATTATAGCAGGTCCTGCATCCTCAGCCCTAGATTGAACTTCATTATTGTTCCCAGCTTGATCTCCAGAAGATTCATCCAAAATGCTAAGCTCTCGTGATAAATTCTGGGCGACAAGCCAGGCAGGAGGCGGGGGCTCGGTTCCCACTGTAAGGTGCCCTTCAAAAAGAAATCTAGTATCTGGAAAAAAAAATGTGCATCTGCTCAGCAAAGAGATATTTATAAAGGTAAAATATCTTCTGGAAGAAAAGTTTATCTCACCAAAAAAGTAAGCTGCAAACAAATTATATACTTGGAATTTTGGTAATCTCCTATGTTTATCAAGTGCACCAAGAAATACGCAATAACTACCATCAATTGCGTGCATCACAGGTCTCCTCCAGAAAAATCTTTAAATTATAGTCATCTAAGTACGTAGATGTGTCTATTAATGTCACATCATCTTCTTCAATCATTAATGATATATACCTGGTTCCCTGTTGTTTGGCATTGATTCCTCATTCTCTTTCTCATCAAGATGCTCCCGGGCCCTCAAGATGAAAGTCTTCAGTTGCTCCTTTTCCGATGGATTAGTTACCAGTTTCTCTGTACCTATGAAGAGGTTCAGACCAGCACGCCAGAATCCAGGTGCAGTATATCTAGTCTGAAGGACAGTTGCCACACGGCAAACTGCAGAATACATCTGCCAAAGAGAAAAAATATTGTGCTAAATGAACATAATATATGCAGAAATAATATATCATATTGATAAAAGTAGAGTATGGAAAATAATGCTAATCCAAACAACTGTGATATACACAAAAAATTGAATCCCTAACAATGTACAATAACTAAAAAAAGCATCAGAAGTAAATACATTAACAGGATTAGTCAGAAGGATAATAAAACAAAAGAACTAGTATTCCCCATGGAAACATTTCTGCTAGCATGTCTGTCCATGCATGACATTCTTCATCTGCTCGATCTAGCATCTAGCGTGCATAAAGCAATGGGAACCACTTCAGCCAAAATACTTCTTTCTACAAATAATCCTGATCTTTTTATGGCCATCAATATTTTTGTTTCTTGCTTCATGTGAAATAGGTGGCATTACTGTAAATGTTACATCTTACCAAGATCATTCATTGGGTTATACAACAGGCAATAGGGATAAAATCATATTAAGCTATAACTCTGGCAGATACTTCATATTACTGGGCAGTCCCATGAACAGCCCAATTTCAGTCAAGTTAGAGATAAGATCGAGTCATTACTTAGAGGTCAAGTTATCCCATCTATATAAGGATGGGATTATGTCTATTATTGTTAAGCAATGAAATCAGATTAATCTAATTCTCTCTCCCTGAATTTTCTTCTCCCCAACCTACTTACAGCCTTTTCCATAGCAGCCGACGCCGCCTGGCTATCCTCCCGGCTGTGGTTATCGTCAAGGCCTTGGATTGTGAGAACTTGGTTATTTATTACTTTGCTTTGAATTGGACCATGCTCCATGCTAGCATCAAGAATATGTAAAATCATTTTTTACCCCGCAAAAAAAAAAAAGATTTCACTTTCTTAAAAAGGTAGTATTTCACTTCATTTGAACGTCTAGCCCCTTATCTTAATTTTAAGATGTGCAGGTTCTTAAAAAAGATAACTTTGTCACAATGAGTTGATCTAAGGACGGCTTTCTGGAAAATATCATCAGTCCCATCGAAAGATTTCTTCTGCCCATTGATAATGATGACCTTATCAGCGGCAGAACAAAAATTCTAGTCGAGACGAATCCACTGCCGCACAAATCGAACCTTTACGATCCCCAAACCTATCCTCCACCCTCTTATTAGATTCATACGCGAAACTTTTCCTCTCCACGGCCAACAAGACCTAACCCCAGCCGGCCACGCCTTCGAATCGCAAAGAATCGAGAAACGCGAGGAGGGCCGCGCTTACCAGATCGCGAAGGGCAGGGGATGCGCCAGCGTAGTGGTCCCCGACCGTGGCGGCGAGGTCGGCGACGGCCTCCTCGAAGTGCTGCTTCCTCCCCAGCTTCTGCCGCAGCGCCTGCAGCCGCTGCTCCACCGCAGCAGGGGCCGACATGGTGTTGGTTGTCCTGCCTCGATTCGTTCTCCTTCCTGATCTTGGTGGTTCGCCGGTGCGAGATGCGTGCGTCGCCGGACGCCTCGCCAGAGGTATAAAAGGAGGCGAGGCGAGGGCGGTGGCGCCTGGCTTGGAGGAGAGGAAAGAAATCCTCCTGGTCGGCACACGCGGTGGGCAAACCAAACGGTGGACGGCTTCGTTGTGGCCTTGTGGGAGAGTTGCCGTTTACTGCGGACGGCGCCGTGACGGACGGGTGGGAACAGTGGAGGTAGCCCCCCGTTGTTGGGCCGGACGAAAGCGGATTAATGTTTGGGCTTTTAGTTAGATATTCCCCGCCCAACAAAACTTGGGTTGCACGTAGGTCGATCCAACCCCGTATTTGGCTGGAAGACAATGGATTCCCGCTTGGGCCTAGTTTGGATATTCACGCAGTTGTTTCCTAAACAAAACGAGATTCACGGAACGCATCACTAAATAGCTGCCACTCTGCCAGGCAACCACGGTGACTCCGACGAGCATCGCCACCGCTGCCGCCATGTTCACCAGGCAACCACGGTGACTCGAAGCGGACAGTAGCAGCTTCTCCTTTTCTTCCTCTTCTTCTTTCACCTCATTCTTAACCTTCGGAGGCTGCTGCGCTAGCTTCGGATCGTCGCCATCTGCCGAGAGAGACGTGTGGACCTCAGCACCGGCCCATCTGGTCCGCACACCGAGCTTTCCAGCCCAAAACTACCCCACCAGCATGGGCCGTTGGCCCAGGTCAGCACGTGGTGGCTAGCCGACTTACCGCCTCTGGGCCTCTCTAAGCAAACGCGTGCCGTTGCGCCGAGGCGTCGACCATCCCAGGCCAGGAGGCAGGACCCACCTCGTCGCTTTGCCCGTGCGTCGCAGCCGCAATCCGCCGAGTCAATTTCGCGCGGGCACGGGGGCACGGCAACCCCAAGTCGGCAAACCGCCTAGTACGGCCGCCGCACCGCAGATCGCCGCGGTTCTGTACGTCTGCCGATCCATCACACGAGGCCCCGCCTCGATCAGCGACGCAAAACGGGAACAAACGCCACCACCACCCCACCGCGCAAGTCGCGTCGTGACGTACGTGGGGGGCAAAAGCCGGTTTCCGTTTCCGTTTCCCTGGGCTGCTGTGCCGCGGTTGGCCGTACGCTGCTGCTAGGCGACAAAACACGTCTACCAAAGATAGCCATGACTTGATGAATCTCTCCTGTACTACTGTAGCTCCTGTCCTGTGTCCCGCACCTGCTGTCGCGCCCATGCTTGTGTTGGATCGGATGAGCTTTGATCCGCTCAATCCGCGCCGTTCTCGCCTCAGGGGACGGACGTGTCCCGTTTCTGAACCTCATCTCATCGCTTCAGCTTTATCTGTTCGTAAAATATGCATTGTAGGCGGCAGTTGTCACTGACCATGTGGGCCCCATCGATTTCAAGTCCACATGTCAATGGCAACTGCACCAACTAGTGAATCATATTGTGCTTTGAAAGCTACTCATATCGGTACGAACATGTCAATATAGTAATAGAGTACTACAATACAACAAGAATCTGAAGATTATAAACATAGGACACACGTATGCATCCATAAACTGTGTACACTCATCCCTATAAACACGTATGTAAACATATATTTATAAACACCTTCGAATACTAGGCCGACATATCTTAAGATTAACGAAGTCACAGTAGATGTCTTGTTGTCGAATGGTACATCACTTACTGTGAAAAAAAATTAGCCGTAAATGCGAGCACCCATAACCCTTAAATCTAGGATTAAAATCCGGATGGCTGGTTTCCTCATTAGATACCTAACCAATTGAGTTAAGCTCATTTCGTCTAAAGATTGTTATTATGACGTTAGGCTTTCATCGTTCCACTTTTATTTATCCCTCACGGTCAAAATTTTAAATTTCAACCTTAATTTTGAAGTTAATTTTAAGGTTTTTTATCATCATTTTTTTCAGCTTTGATTTAAAATAGTGAATAATATAGATATAAAAATTTTATTTATTTTTTATTGTTTCGTTTATATGTCAACCACATTTTTAAAAAAGAAACAATCAGTCTCAGAATTTTTTTCCACACCTGTCTCGTATTAGCGCTGAAGTAAAAAAGATGTTTGTTCAGTATGGTAACTCATCGTCTCTCTTTGAACTATATATACTTTGAAATTGTGAGAAAATGGTACGTACCACTACTGTCTACAAACTAAGAGTAGTAGAAGTATCTTTTATATTTATAGTGAGTATATTTTTTTTCACATAAAGTTCCATAGTTCCATTCGAGATGTCTATAATGGACACTTCGCTCGCTGTTGTCTACACATTCTCGGTCTCTCAGTCTCTTCGTCAAGCAAAGGGCATGGAATTAACCACTTTTTTAAGCGAATATATTGTACACTAATGCACAGTCCAAATTCAGCATCTTGCTTCATTCAATGTATCATCAAGTTTGATGACATAATTAAAAAATATTGCAGATTTCTGTGGTGCCACCAAGTGCCATGCGATGCCAAGCCAAGCCAAAGCCAAATAAGGTGACGTCCAGATACGGACATGGATGTGAAGCGAAGTATGGTTCAGTTGGGATGATATTTCCTTCACTCAAAAAACAATATAAAAAAAACAAGTTGGTTGGAAAGAAGAATAAAAAAATGCAATGACGACCCTCTGCTAATTTGGCCCTTGAATTGCAAAATATGAGGAAATGGTCTTGTCCAACTAACCAGAGGGATGGGCTAAACTATGCAATAATGTGCAGTATCTGCCATGATCTTGTTAGGAACTACTTGTATATTAGAGAGATAAGCAGATAAACACTATCTGCAACTGAATCCAAGATAGTCATGCAGATGTTCAGAGTATGTACCCATGCATACTTTTTTTTTTTGAACTCACCCATGCATGTTTTGTAATCAAAGTCAGCCGATCGCTTGCACACTTTGCTTACACAGGCCAAAAAGAAAGATGTATATAACGTCTTCGAGTCTGAGAAAGAAAAAGGAACTAACTATGAAGTCCAAATTCCTCTCAAGACGACTGTATTATACAATGCACAGTACAGCTAATCAGGTATATGTCTGATCTGTCCACATGTTTTTATACAGTTTCTGAATACGACACGGCCTACAATTTAGGCAGGAGTCATTTACGGGCGTGCTTTTGTCGATTTCATAAATGTGGCGTGCAATGCAGATGAGCATGCATGAATGTACTAGCCACTCTCACGATACGGCTCGTAAAGAAAAGAAAATATAAGAAGAATCAACATACAAACAACACAACTCCACTAGGCCAATTCACATTTTTATGAACGGGCAAAATGATTTTTACGGACAGGCATGTGCGGCGTCCAACCGAGATCACCTAGAAAAAATCATGATTTTACCAGGCGGGTTGGTGCCCGCTCGCAAAAATGTATATTTTTTAGGTGTACATAATTTTTTCTGACGAAAAATCCACCCGCCTAGAAAAAAAAATCCACGGGCGGACGTACCGCCGCGTCCCCTGCCTCCCCTCCCCTGTCCCCGTCGTCGTCGCCGCTGCCGTTGTTGTCGCCGCGCCATAGTGGCCATCGTTGTGGCCGCTGTCGACGGATCCGGCTGCCATGGGCCTCCGCCAGTGGCCTCGGAGCCGCCACCCGACGTCTCCAGCTTCATTGGGGTCGCAGGGCTGCCGCCAGCCTTGCCAGGGTCATGGGGCCGTCGCCTCCAGATCTTGCGATCCCAAGCCTCCGCCAGCCTACCGCCGCGCAGCCCGACCCACCGTCGTACTGCGTCGCCGCCGAGCTAGCCTCACCCTCGTCGCCCGCCGCCACGCAGCCTGAGCCATCGCCGCTATTTGCCGCTAGGGAGAGAACGAGCAGAAAGCCAAAAAAAGAGCGGGAGAGGATAAGGGAGAGCTAGCCCGGCCGGTCCCCTTCTTCTCTTTTTTTTTCCTTTCCCTCCATTTTTTTTATTTTTAATTTACAGGCAGAGCCTCTTTTTACCTCCAAAAAATCAGATTTTGCAAACGGCTCACCTAGTGAGAGTGTTTGCATGTGGCCCGAGTCGTCTACAAAAATGCATGGCAGGCGCCCGGCCGGCCTGCAAAAAAGAAAAAACCATATTTGCACTAGTGCTCGTTTCAGGGTTTTCCATGCGACCTTCTTGCTTAACCATTACTTGATTCCGTACAATGATCCAACAAAATACTTCGTCGGGAAAGAGCAAAAGCAAGAGTTTTTCTCACAAAAACTGCAAAAAGTTGTTACGTGCAGACACTTCTATAGGCTTTGTAGCTATGTTGATCCTCCTTGGTCAGTGTGACACGTCCAGTCTGTGTGACTGTGTGCCACTAGGGAGTTTGACAGTTTGTTCAGCTAGTAGTAGTTGAGATTACCAATGGCCATGACAAAAACGAGCACGTTTTAATATGGCTTTCAGCATGTGATCTGAGTTAAAAGAAGATTTACCGCGGAGTAGTTGTTGTCATGGTAGATGAACACGCGACGGTACAGGGAAACTTACCCGTGATGCTAATCATCCACTGAATAAAATGGATCGATGAAAATTCACGAACGGGTGCCGACCTCGATCGTGTTATCAAGGGAAATGCGAGAGTAGCGAGTGTGTATACAGGATATTTTAAAGGCTGTCATAAGTTACAGTCTTATAACAGAAAAATTTAGTGGAGAAACTTAGTAGGAACTTGTGAAAAATAAAGAACTTACATGGGATTTTTTTATAGCAAACCAGTTTTCGTTTGTGAGATATCAAATTGGTTAAGACATCCATTATTCTTGTTTTCTATATTAAAAACACATGAGGATTGAGTTTTGCTATATTAAAAACCAATATACAAGACTATTCGTACAAACCATTCAGATCCTTGCTCTTAATAGAGCCGATTAATTATAACAGACTTGAAACACGATCGTGAAAACCATAAATCCCTTCACTCCCATCATAAACCATGTTTTAGCATCATCATGAATATTTTGCAAGATGACATTAAGACTAGGTGAAGAAACCGTGAAATTTACATCTATTCCTATTTAGTATCATCATATTGTTTTCTTCTTTTTCATCTTATTGTCGTTTTCATTCCTGCGGATATGAATTTGAGTTTCATTGTACACCTTAATTTGTATGATTATCTAATGACCTTACCTCTACATGGAAGTTTTACGACCTTTGTAAAGTTTTTAGGTTTCCGTTTATAATTATCTATTAAGATAATAGTGGTTTATATCATATATTAGCTCATGTTAGTTATACAAAATTTAAAGTTTTTATTGAGTCTCGTAGGCACAACCAACTGAAAATGTAATTTATTTAAGGAAAAAAAACCCACCAACCCAGTTATCTTGATTGATTTACTTGAACTTTTGCAGAGCTTTTGTAATTGCCTAAGGCGAATGACGAAAATTCCCTTAAAAGGAAAGGAAAAGGTTTTCAAGACACATTTAGAGGACACCTCTCAATAAGGCTATGATTGTGATAACACTAGTTATAAGTTCCCACATCGATTTTGGTGTGATATTGCTTTCCATAACAATCTTAATAAACATACAAAATAAAACACGATGCAAATGAAAATGTCATTAATTGATTTAAGACGTAAAACCTGCTCAAGTAAGCTCCAAAGCAACCTTTTATTTTGTCGATTGTCGCCTTAGCTACGCGTGGAAGTTTTTATAAGCTTTTGTTATAGCTTTATGTTATAGTTTACACGGTTATTTATCAAGGTAGTGGTTTTCGTCATATATTATATCGTGTAGAGTTATATAAACCTTGAACAAGACAATGCTTAGACTAAAAAAATCCACATGTATAATTTTTGTTGAGTCACGTATGCTCAAACAATGGAGAACACAACTGATTTAAAAAAGAAAATGACTAGACAAATTATCTCAACTAGTTTACTTGGGCTTGCCGAGTCCGGTAACTTTTCGACAAGCAAATGATAAAAAATCCTTTAAACAACAGTGCATTTCAAGCCAAATGTAGATGACACCTCAATCAATCGGGTAAGTGATGATCAAGCAGGGGTCTAATAACAATGCTTTTGGGTATGCAATTTCTTATTGATTCCCACGTTGATTTTTGGTATGGCATTGCTTTTCATGATAGTCTTTAAAACATACAAAACAAAACAACATGCACATGGAAACATCATCCAATGATTTAAGACATCAAGCATATTCAATTAAACTCTAAACCAACCTTTTACTTTGTCGTGATTGTCACCTTAGATATACGAGGAAGTTTTTATGTGTTTTTGTTACAGCTTTCACGTTACGATTTACATGATTATCTATTAAGGCAGTGGTTTTCATCATATATTAAATCGTGTAGAGATATATAAACCTTGAACACGGCAATGATTAGACTAAAAAGATGTAATTAATTGCCTATAAATTTTATTGAGTCACGTAGGCTCAAACAACAAAGAATGCAATTGATCTAAAAGAACTCCAACCAAGTTATCTTGACTTGTTTACTTGATCTTGGAGTTTCATAATTGTTCGAAAAATAAAGAGCAAAATATCCCTTAGACAACATAGTATTTCAAGTTAAATATAGATGGCACCTCAATTAGAATAGTGATGATCTAACATGTATCTAATAATCTAGCTCATAGATTCTTAGATTTATCTTGGTATGATATTGCTAAACATTGTAGTCTTAAAAACCATACAAAACAAACACAATGCGTATGAAACACATCATCAGATGATTGAAGACGTCAAACTTGTTCGATCAAACTCCAAACCATCATTTTATTTTGTCATGATTGTTGCCTTAGCTATACGTGGAAGTTTTTATGTACTTTTGTAATAGCTTTCACGTTATAATTTACATGATTATCTTATAAGGAAATAGTTTTCATCGTATATAAACCTGGAACACGGCAACGGTTAGACTAAAGAAAAATCCATCATATAAGTTTTATTGAGTCACGCAGACTCAAACAATGGAGAACATAATTTATGTAAAAGAAACCGACCGGTCAAGTTATCTCGTGGTTTACTTGATCTTGCCTAGTTTCGTAATTGCTTGATAAACAAATGACAAAATTTTCGTTAAACAACTGAGTAGTGATGATAAAATGTGGGTATGATAACCAGGGTTATAGATTCCCACATTGATTTTGGTATGATATTACTTCCCATTAAGAACCATTAAAAACGATGCAAATGAAAATATAATCAAATGATTTAAGATGTCAAACCTGCTCAATCGAACTCCAAACCAACCATTTCTTTTGTCGCGAGTGAACCACAAAATCCCAAAAGTCCAAACCACCTCGAAGCAAAAAAAAAAAAAAGAAAAGAAAAAAAGAGGAGCAAATTGGGCGCCGCCCATCGGTTGCTCGCTTCACACATCTTGCATTCCTTCCTCGCAGAAACATTTCCCAAAGAGACAAGAGAAAAAGGGAAACCTAGAGAAAGGGAAGACTGAAGAGATACCGTGATGAGATGATAGCAAAGGTAGTTCGGCATGCACACGCCCCAGCCTCGTCACATGATTGGTCCGCTCCAAAAGCAGGGGCAAGGTAAAAATCGCCCCAAATATCTCCTCGCAAATTCATTTACCACAATCTTTGTGGGGGAACCTTTTGTTTTTACGGAGGAATCTTTTGGGTTTAGTGCTATGATTAAGAAAGAGACATGGAAGGAGGATGGTAATTAATTAACCGAGGGGGAGGTAAAAAAGGACCGAGGAGAGAAGAGACGCGACGCGAGAGCTCGTCTCCTCCACTCCTCCTCTTTCACCCGTTTTGATGGTGGCGTCGCTGTCGAGTAGTGCGTCAGCAGCTGCTGCTGTTGCGGTTATAAGTAGCGGCTACCAGCTACCGTCTTCCTCTCTCCCATTGCGCCCTCCGCGTGAGCGGCAGCAGCAGCAAAGCTTCACTCTTTTCTTCTATTCTCTTTCAAATTCTCGATCTCGATTCGAGTCGTAGCCAGCCATGTGCGGCGGAGCAATCATCTCCGGGTTCATCCCGCCGTCGGCCGCGGCGGCGGCGGCGGCGGCCAAGAAGCGGGGCCGGAGGGTCACGGCCGACGTGCTTTGGCCGGGGAAGTCGGCGGCGAAGGCGGGGAGGGGTTTCGGGGTGGAGGAGGAGGATTTCGAGGCGGATTTCCGCGAGTTCGAGATGGGCCTGAGCGAGGACGAGGCGGAGGATGGCGGCGAGGAGGAGGAGGACGTGGTCGAGGTGGTCTCGCCGCCGGCGAGGCTCGCCGTCGTTGCCGCGACCAAGGCGGCGCCGGCGGCGGCAACCGAGGTTGCGCTCCCCACTGCAGGTGAAAAAACGCCTAAAGCTAGCTCTTTTTCCCCCCTTTGGTTTCTTCTTTTCCTCGTTAGATGAACGCAAGATGCGGCCTTTTTGGGGGGCGGTTTCTTGAGTGTTTTGTGGGATTTGGGGAGAGAATTGGGGTTTCATGGGGTAGCTGCCAAATGGGGATTCAGGTTGTAAGCCATGGATTTGATCTTTGATGCGAACCATGAGATGGCACTGGGTAGTAGTTACTGTTTTTTTTTCCTTTGTTCAATCTACCTTACTTGTTCCGTACCTGTGCACGTAAACTTGCTAGTAAGGCCCTGTTTGTTTCCACTTGGGATTATCATAATCTAGCTTATTGGTAGTAATCTGAAACCCAGATTAACCCAGATACTAAGTGTGCTTTTTTCAGCTTATTGGTTGATTATTTACCCACCATGCCACTCGCTTCTTATTTTAGATGCAAACTTAGTAATCCAACACCCCCATAATCTATAAAACAAACATCTCACAGTTTATTGACCTTCAGCTTATAATAATTTAGCTTATAGTAATCTAGTTTAATAATTTAGATTATAATAATCCTAAGTGGAAACAAACAGGGCCTAAATCTGGTGTTTTTAGGGGGCATGGATGGATGGCATCTGTAGGTTTGGTAGTTACGAATTTACAATACGAAATTGGAATTGATTATTAGCCGAGAACTTTGTCTTAAAATCTTAATTCTATCTTTTTTTCCTTGAATGGAAGTAGCATAGAAAACCTTTATATCATGCTTGTTCTTGTGGATTTGTAGTGTCATTATGTGTTAATCACTAACCTTAATGTAGGATTAGATAACTTTCGGCCTTGCTGAGTTATACTAGTATTATTATCTAGGAATAACCTATGTTTCTTGATGCTCATGTTTCATGGGATTTACTTTGTTTAAATTAGTGATCTAGTGTGTAGGTGTGGCAAAAACTTAATGGCTTGGTATTTTTGGCAATGTTTCATCTGTGCCTCCATCTCCTTAGAGCACCCATCTTGAAATTCTAAGTACCCTCTTAGGCTTTTTTTTTTGTACTATTGATTTATCATACGTAGTTGCTAATTCTCAGTGTACACCGGGTTCTGTATTTTTTTTCTATCACCTCTTTATAGTATTTTTTTCTATCACCCCTTTATTGATTGTTACTTTGTTAGATGCATGCCAAATCTCCCTCTTTGTTTGGTTAATTCTAAACAGAAGAAAATTAGGTTGTTTATTTTAATTTTGTTGGTGGTTAAAGAATAAGAATTTAAGGCATACTTTTATTAATCTGAAGAATTTACGAAGTTCTAATTTATACAGTTGATTATGAACCAGATCAAAATATACCCTAGGAACTGCTCATTAATTTTATATATCTTGGATGCCATTTCTGGCTAGAACGTCGAAGGTGAATAGGTAACTACTGGTGATATATGTAGATTCCTTTGGAAAAAATTCCTATATGGTTCCAAAGGAGCCCTAATTAGTGTCTATTGTTAATCTCAGGGAAACTAAGTAAAGTTGTGTGGCCTCAATTATGAACATATGTCTGTTTTGGGCATGATATCAAAGGTTACTTGATGTTCAGTATTTGTGTGTTCTACACTGACGGTTCTTACACAATATGCTTGCAATGTTCATGGACTTTAAGATTTCATATATCAAGATTTGTTTGACAAATGAACTGATTCATGTCTCAGCCTCTATGTGATTCTCAAGTATTCCCTCCATCCCCATATGAACTAACCAACGTCAAATAAAAAGGGAAAGAGGTAGTATAATTTTGTGTAGCTCAATAGTGTGTTTTATAACCTACAGTTTATAACTGTGATAGTACTTTTACATGCCTATCCCAACTCTTCTTGTTGAGATGTTTACTGACAAATAACCTTTCATGTAGATGGTATCTTAACTCCAAAGCCTGTCCAACATGACGGACCTGCTGCTAGATCGGCAAAGCGCAAGAGGAAGAATCAGTACAGGGGGATCCGCCAGCGTCCCTGGGGCAAATGGGCAGCTGAAATCCGGGACCCTAGCAAGGGTGTTCGTGTTTGGCTTGGAACATACAACACTGCTGAGGAGGCAGCTAGGGCATATGATGCTGAAGCCCGTAAAATCCGTGGCAAGAAAGCCAAGGTCAACTTCCCTGATGAATCGCTAGTTGCTCAGAAGCCCTCCCTCAAGCAAAATGCTGCCAAACAAGAAAAACTATCTCCGCCTCTGAAGACCTGTGACAATGATGCTTTCATTCCTCTAAACAATGCAGACAATGATTTGTTTGCAATGTTTGCCTTCAGTGACAAGAATGTTCCTGCTAAGCCAGTAGAGCCTGCTGGTTTCTTGCCTCCAGTCAACCCCCTTGCGTCCACTGAGGCATTTGAGATGAACATGCTCTCTGATGAGAGCAGCAACTCATTTGGCTCTTCTGACTTCGGTTGGGATGATGATACCCTGACTCCAGACTACACTTCAGTCTTTGATCCTAATTCTACTGTGCCAGCATATGGTGAGCCTGCTTACCTGCCGGTTGGAGCACCAAAGAGAATGAGGAACAATTATGGTGTAGCTGTGCCTCAGGGAACTGGCATGCCTAATCTCACACAGAACATGGCCCCTTTTGATCCTGAGATTAAGTATTTGCCATTGCCTTATGTTGAGAGCAGCTCAGATGAATCAATGGACAGCCTTCTGCAAAATGAGGCTACACAAGATGGAGCAAGCAATGTGGGTATCTGGAGCCTTGATGACCTGTTCATGGCAGCTGGTGCTTATTGAGGAGGCCAAGGTTCTGGTCAGTGTGGTCTGTCAATAGCAAACCATGTAAGGCACTCCACACTACCTACTATTTTGATCTTGTAAATACATTTCCTGTACAGATTAGATACATTGTAAATGGAATGGTTTTCTTGTCAGGTTGAATGTGTGTGGCCAAGATGAAGAGCTGGTGAGGTCTGCTATGTTTTGTAGAGGATGGAACCAAAGTATTTGCTAGAATATATGCTGCTATCAGTTGTACTCTATGACATGGTTATACTATGATGTTGTATGGTGTGTCTATGATTTGAAGAAGCATGTTGGAGACTGATTCAATAACTACCTTGGCCATGTGTGTTGTTGCTGTAATGGTGCTTATTAAGTATATGGTTGTGCTCATATTGCGTATCTACAATTGCAACTTTCCAAGTGCTCGCTTTCGCTTTCCTGTGCAGTTTTGCTTTTCTGGAATGTAATGTCAACAGCTAGCCGGCCGATGCTCTAGCGTGTGACATCAGGAATCTAGAGAAATCTAGACAAAATCAAGCTTACATGCTAATGATGTGCGAGCTCGTTTGTCTTGCCCCAGCTGCTTGCTGGGAATGATTTGTGTCTCATTCCCGCAATGTATATTTTGAGGAGTCGGTGGTTAAGGCATAAGCTGAATTTTGGCTTTTCTTCGTGCTGTGTATACTTTGATGCCGAAGATTTAATACTAGAGTAGTTGATTGGATACGAGACTATGACCTGAAAAATTAAATCTTAAATAAGATCATTTGCACACTGGATTTGGTTCCTGGTTTTGCTTTATCATATTGGCTTTCGGATCTGCAACCACGAAGTCTTTCATTTACTCGTAGCTGTTAGCGCTTCTTTTTCATCTTTGTAATGCTTAGTGATGTACTTTTCAGCAAGTAGCCAATGTTTATGGCAAGGGCAGAATTCAGGCTCCAGGGCTAGTCTGCTTCATGGCAGATTATATCTCAAGATTTTGCTTCTGACAACAAATCGAAAACTAGGGAGCAAATTGGCCAAGTTGGAATTTCCGTAGCTTTTGCCATGGGTGGTCCTCCGAATTATTGCCATGCGAGTCAGTGACAGAGACGGCTGGTTCTGTTGCATTGTGGTTTAAGGATTCTAACCTTTTCACCCATCACCATTTTCTGTCAAGTGGTTATCGCAGAAAGTCTCTAGCTCCGGCTTTAAATTATTTACCAGGACAGTAATCGGCTGAGCACAGTTCACACGGATCTTTGAAATATCCAGAATATGAACCCCTGAGGAAAAATCATTCGTAAGCACTTGGACTTCTCGTGCATGACGAATGTTCGGGCCGATGATTACGTTTTCATAACTAGATTGCACCGTGAATTAATTGCATGATACAGGAGGATTGCTGTCTCCTGCTATGAGTGCCACTTCTAAATATTCTTCTTGCACAAATGCATGATATTTTTTTTAAAAAAATACTGTACAAACGTAAAATGTTTATTTACACACGCTGCACGCACAAACTCGTATAAGCTCACACATGCATACTCTAGGAGGTTCTATACATTCGTTATGCACAAATGGATGACACATGTTTTTTTTTGAAAGATAATACGAACGTATACCTTGATTTACACACATAGCATACACTTACTCATGTAAACTGACACTCACACATGCTTTATTTTAGCTACAATACGAGCACCCAAATGAATCTAAGACTCAAATCCAGGTGGACGTGCACCATCACCGAACACCTACCAAAGTTTTTTAGTTTCCAATTTTTTTTTCCCAAAAACATCGCATCGAATCTTTTGACACATAAATAAAATATTAAATATAGATAAAAAACTAATTGCACAGTTTGGATGAAAATCTCGGGACGAATTATTTGAGCCTAATTAGGCCATAATTAGCCGTAAGTGCTACAGTAGTCTACATGTGCTTTAATTAGGCTCGAAAGATTCGTCTCGTGGTTTTCAGGCTAGCCATAAAATTAGTTTTTTTCATTCGTGTTCGAAAATCCGTTCCGACATCTGGTCAAACGTTGATGTGACACCCAAAACAAAATATTTTGAAAACTAAACAAGGCCTAATCGTAGCACAATTCGTCGACATTTGAAACCTTGTAAATTTGAAAATATCCCTACTTTTATTCTCTACAAATGTTTGTTACTAGTGTTCACTGGAAAGAGTCTATATGTATAAATTTTTTTTACTAAATTTGTACTAACGCTGATGTGACAGATGTTATGTAACTTTCATCTAGTGAAATTGAACGGTTAAAATTTTTGCCAGTACGTTGCAAACTGCCCCTAAATATCGTGACAAAGGGTCACTACCTTACACAGGAGAGGTGAACAGCGATGAGGACACAAAGCACTTATTAGGCACTTGGCTGGGAAAAAGGACGGCATTGATAGGTGCAAATAATCATCGATTAGTGCTTCGGTTGGCTACTTGCCAGTGTTGATGCCTACCTCCGGCGTCCGTTTGCGTTGCCATGGATCCCACTCCCTCCCTAGGTTCACTGAACTGGGTACATCGCACTCACCAACACGCACCTCTTCGCTAGTGACCAGCAATTTGTTGGGTAGATCTCCCTAGCTTTTTCCGTCCCATGGACAGAATCATACAAAAGCAGCAACAATTAGACGATTCCTCCTTATGCACTGGGACCCCCTCACACTGCATACTGCGGGTTGATGCAACCAATTCCTAGCTGAATTATGGTCTGGAATAATTGAGGTAATTGAACGGCTCGCTTACAGGTTAATCGGTCAGTGATTGTTGTTAATCAGCTGAAGATGACTTGTCATGTGATACTGTAGTAGCTGTTGTCCATCTTTTTCTTAAAGGGGAAGAAAGGGAAAAGGAAACGATGAAAGAAATTTGAGAAAGGACATGTTTCGTGGTCTGTACTGTGGTGATGGCATCGCCTCGTTCTCGGTGGTCTGTATATACGCACTAAGCTAGGAACGATGTAGTACCAAGTTGCTGCTAGATTCGCCACTGCGTTAGCATATATACGACACGTCACTTTGTTGTCTGGGTGCGTATAGAGTATAGGCACGTACATTCTCCGTCCACACGCACACAAACAGAGTATAGAAAGGCTGGCGTCTTCTTCTTTTATCTGCAAATTGGACTCGGGCCGTTGCGTCTACTTGCATGCGCCGATCGACCATTCGCTGGTGGAGTCTGCCACTTTGGAGTTTGCTTGCCACTTTGGAGTTTGCTACCGGGGGCCAACGATATCGCGTCACGAGCTAGGCATGCATCAGGCATGCTTTGTTTCCTAGTATCTAACCGGCGTGAGCTCCGGGGTGGGTGCGGTGCACGTACGGACGCGGCACGCAGCCAAGTTTGTTGCGTCGTCCGCCGCGCGGCGCGGTTTTTGCCTAGAGATCGGAAGGGATTCTCGCCATCAAACGCGCTCGATCGTCACACACACGCTCGGCTGGCCGTCCGCGCGCCGCATAGCTAGGAGGCGCCGTTTCGCGGCTAGCGAGCGACGCGCGATGGATACGGCCGGGTCGCGCGGGCACGGGTGGCGTGCGGTGGCCGGTGGGAGAAAGTCGTGCCGGTCCCCGGCTGCGAGACCACGCGCGACGCGCGGTAGGTTGGTGTTGATATGCGCACCACATCATTATCATTATCATTATGGGAACATATCCGTGCATACAGTACATATTTCGTGTACATAAACTAACAAGTTTCATTAAAATTCTAAAAAATTTAGCATGTACTTTTAATACTATTACACATATCTTCAAAATTTTATCTTAAAATTCCTTATATTTTAGACACAACAAAAAAATAAAAAATCTGATAGTTTTTTTAGTAAAAATCCGTCTGAATTTTATCATTTTTATTGCTTTTTGTGTATAACGAAATTTAAGATGGGGTTTTACAGATATGTGTAACACTGTTAGAAGGAGATGTATAATTTTTTTAAAAAAAATTTGGTAAATTTTATTAGTTCGTGTTTCCATGCATCGTCGAGCAATCTATAGCGAGTGCGAGCGGCCTGGATGGATGATAACTTGGATCGATCGTCAGGCATAATCTACCATTGATCCGTGATAGGGCGAGTCCGAGAGCCTCCGAGGTCCTTGTTTTCGGTGCTGTTTTTCATTGCATAGAGGTGACGGGGGCGATGGTATGTTTAATGATCGGTACGGAAAACAAGTTTTGGGAGTACGAGATCTAGCTAAGCGATACAGCTAAATAAATTTAAGAACCGTCCATACACTACTTTATCGTGTAGTAATACGCTACCAATCTTATCGTCAAACACCTAAGGAATAACGATTGATCACCCGATTGATTGTGCAGCGAATTCCTCCCGTCGTATCGAGCGCATCCAACAGTACTCACATTAAAAGTGACCAAGCTAGGATAGATGAGTACGTTGGACAGCTCAAGGCAAGTTGCAGAGCGAGCAATTAAACGACCAGGTGGGTCTAACTAGAGATATTACGCCACATTTTAAACTAAAATCAGCTAAATGTAATTATAGTGTAAATATAGAATAACTACACTGAAACTGTAATTTATAATTTAGATGGAAGTAGCATGTAAATGATAACAAATGATACTAGCTCAGCTGATAGGTGTTCTCCGATCCCTAGGTAAGGGCCGCATGCGTGTTTAGCAAACACTGACCCAGAAATCTTTTTTTGTCATTGATAACTGGTTTTTTGTGCCAGATATTTGACCGGCACTAGAAAGACTTGCTAAAAGAGTAGCATCAATAGTAATAGTGTCGGTTGTAGTACCATTATGTGCCTTCACAAGCCCCAAAAAAGGGCCGGCTCAATACTTTAAGCCAACACCAATGTCTATTATACCTAGAATTAATCCTCAATTAAACATCAAGAAAAGATCACCAGTAACCAATGTTTTAAATAGCGGACTAAGGTATTAGCGGTTGATCCCTCAAAACAGCTAATGGCCGGCTAAATGAAGCTATAGCGGCAAATAGCCGCTAAATTACACATGAAAGCAAATAGCGGCATCATTCTCAATCAGCTATAGCGGAGGATAGCGGAGGCTATAGCCGGTTATTTTGTACTATGCTAGTAACATCTAAGAAATGAAGAACATCAAGATCTAGCCATGGTGGGGAGGCTGGTGATGCCCGTTGCCGCCGCTTGCCCAACACCACGACGCAGGGCTAGAGGAGCGGCTTGCTCGCAGCGCCACTCGTCGTTGCCGCTTCTGCTACCCCTACCTGGCTCCAAAGCAAGCAAGCAAGCACGCGTCCGTGCGTGCGAGAGTGTCTTATCCAATATTATCCTCTCAGCTAAGATAGTTGGGAGGTAGGCACGGCAAGCTCGACTTTCCTGTTTTCTACCGATTAATAGAAATGTATATTTCTAGCGGTTATTTATATTAATCGTTACTGATAACATTAATATTGTGGTGTCGTGCTCGTCCCTGTTATTTATATTAACTGGACGATGACATAAATGTCGGGTTTTAAAAGAAAATTGGCATTGTTGTGTGCTGTATTAATCCGATTATTTATATTAACCGGGACCGATAATATTGGTGTCTATTCTTTTATCTATCTAGCGAAATTAGCCGATCCGAATCCATTTGAACGGCAGCTATTCCTACTAGACTTCTCGTTCGTTGTGATTCCATATTGGATATCCATCTCTGATCTTACTGTTCGGCAAGAGTAAAGGTTGACATGAGCTAACTAATACCAATACCTGTCGACTGCCGTTCGTTTGCTTGCAATTTGCAAGGAGATACATGTAATTGACGGGGCACGCATCTAAGCGGTCGCCTTCGTGGGAGGAGAAGCGCGATGAGTTGATATATATGTAGGAGTACGGTGGAGATGGACTTGGGCAAATTCAAGTCGTCCTTTTGGCTTTAGTTGATCAATTCGGCTTCGGATAAGTAGATAACGGCTGCCGATAGAGAGAGAGAGAGAGAGAGAGAGAGAGAGAGAGAGAGAGAGTGAACTGAAAAAAATTCTAATCCTGTCATCTCTAGCTACCCGCGGTTGTTTGAATAGATCAACACTGACAATGGTCACCTATATACACTGCCTCTAAGAATCAGGTAAAGAGACGTACGTAATTGAATAAAGGGATACAAATGACCGATCACCATCAACTAAAAAACGCAACAGTGAACTGAAAAGGAGAACCATTAAGTAGTGCACTGAGTCTAACCCTATTATCAGATTTGCCGCATCTCCATTTAGGCTACAAACAGTAATTTTTTTTTTTTTGAAGCAATATCAATTCAGACGTACGTGGTGACTTCAGTCCACGTCTACCTTTCATTTCTCATTAAATGGATCAGATTGAACATGCTTTTAACTTGAAGAAAATATCATAGACAAATCTTCTATATTGGATGAATAAATGGTGGATAGGGCTAAAATTACCCTCCAAAGATAGAACGTACGCCTGTTCCTTGTTCAAAATCTATTTAAAAAACAAAAATGGGCATCTTGCTAGGGTTCGGATTTCACTGACCAAACAAAATTCTCTCACCCCATCCCAACACCCCTGTAGCTATACCTGTTCATAGTCGGGCTTTTTCGGGCTTCGGACCGGACCGGGCTTCAGCCTAAAAACCCGAGGCCTGAGCCCGAGCCCGGCCTGGCTCGACAAATTTGCAAAAAGTCAAAGCCCGAGCCCGGCCCGACCCTCGGGCTTTCCCAGGCCGGGCCGGGCTTTCTCGGGCTTTCTCGGTTTTTTTCAAAAATATCAGGCTTTTTCGGGCTAGCGGGCTGCACTTCTCAGGCCCGATCCAGGCCCGACGCATGAGCGGGCCGGGCCGAGCTCGGGCTTTTTCAGGCTGGGTCGGGCCAGCTGGGCTGGGCCCATGTTGAACAGGTCTACCTGTAGCCATTTAGATTAAGCATGATCCCCCCAACATAGACATCGGTCCTATGCAGTGAGTAGCTACAAAGCTTTCGACATTCTTTTAGCAAAACTGATTTTAAATGTAATTATAATATAATTTTAAGTAAATTTCATAAAACTGGAAATATTTTGATTAATCTATCACAAAACTATAGATTTAACACCAAAAATTTCACGATACTATACATATATAATCATTATATCACAAACTATGGATTTCATCAATTTTATTACAAAACTAAAACTTTACTAACTTAAAAAATCACTTTAAAATACATAGTTTTTTTTATAACTTTGTCACTCTAATTATGTATTTTTTGTGATATAATGCTTTAAATATCGTGAAATCTAACACGAGTGGGGACGCTGCCTTGTGCTATTCGGCGACGCGCGCGTCCACGCGACACGTGTCCCACGTGTTTTCGGATAAGACAGCGAAGCCCGCACGATGCCGCTCCCCACCCTTCTCCTCCTCCTCCTCGTCTCCTCCAAACCTGGCGACAGCGACGACGATTTCGACTATGGCATCAGCAACGATAGTTGCTCCCCCTCAAATCCGGCAGCAATGCTTCCTCCACCAGGCGCTCGACCTTGTCCCCTGCCCCCGTGCTCTCGGCGAGCTCCCCCGCGTCTACAAGGAGTTCCTTGCTGCGGCTCTGCTCGGCCGCTCGTCTCCTCCCGTCGATCTCCTTCCAGATCTACCCTCACCTCCTCCACGTCGATCTCCTTCCAGATCTCCCACACCCATGCTAATTTTTGCAATTCCCCGCATCAAACCTCTGATTTTTTTTTGCAGGCTAGATTTGCATGAGGAAACCCCAATGTTTTTGGTGATTTTGTTTGATCTGTACTAGTATGCATGTGCATATGATTCAATTTTCGTCTGATGCATGATGTAATTTGGTCTGAATATAGGATGTAATTTGGTCTGAATATAGGATGTAACTTTTGCAGGGATGTAATTTGGTCTGATATAGGATGGATGCAGCTTTATGTGATGTAGGATGTAGTTTAGTAGGGGAAGTAACTTAGTTCAGCAGGGGATGCAACTTATCGAATATAGGGATGTAAGTTAACACAATCTATATATAACTTGTTTAATATAGGGATGTAATTTAACACAATCTGGATGTAACTTATTTGAATCAGGGCATGTAACTTAGTTCAGTAGAGGATGTAACTTAGTTTAGTAGAAGATATAACTTATCGAATATATGGATGTAAATTGACACAATCTAGATGTAACTTTTTCTATACTATGCACTGTTTTTTATCAAATTATTAAGATAAACTTTATTCAATTATTTTTATGCAGCACCAGGGGCAGGAGGAAAACCAAGTGAATGGATTCCATTCAGCAGATTACAAATATGTAAAGGATACAACATTTGGGATGAAGGGCGATGTAACTTGGTTTAGTAGAGGATGTAACTTAGGCCAGCAGGGGATGTAACTTAGTTCAATAGAGGATGTAACTCGGTGTGACATAGGATGTAATTTTGGTGTGATGTAGGATGTAACTTTATCTGATATAGGATGTAACTCTGGCGAAAGGACGCAACATCTGGGATGAAGGGCGATGTAACTCAGTTCAACAGAGGATGTAACTTAGGTCAACTGAGGATGTAACTTAGTAGTTTAATAGAGGATGTAACTTGGTGTGATATAGGATGTAACTCTGGCGAAAACCAGGCTAGTGCCCTCTCGATTTTACTCTCAATTTTTTATCTTCGATTTGGTGTTTTCCCCCTCCCTTTATTCTTCTTCTCCAGCAAGGATTTTCACCCCAAGCACCAAAACGGTGGGGGGATCGATGATGCGGGGGTCTCCCGTGGACCTATTTTTGTTGGTGGGACACGGGAGGGATCTGTGGGTCAAAGCGCTGGGGGCGCGCCCCGGGGAGGCGTTGCGCTGTTTCCATTTTTTGGATTTAGAGGCGGGATTCTGTTTTTGGATCGGAGGGAGGAAAACACGTTTTCCCTTTTTTGGGGGGGTCGTCCGTTAGCGCTAAATGACGCCCGGTCTACGTGTAGTCACGTCCTTTAAATATATAGTTTTACGATAAATTTAGCACCAAATGTATAGTTCTGCGATATACGTTCTTAAACATGTAGTTTTCCAATAATTTAGCAAGGTATTTGTAGTTTTCTAAAATCTACTCTAATTTTTTTATAACTACTTCCCGTCCCAAAATATAACAACTTAAAAGGGGATTTGATACCGAAATCTGTGCTCATGCAGTTATATAATGATTAATTGTAAATATCTTAGTTCTCATTAAATGATGATAAAAAAGAGCGGAGGGAGTGTTTTGATTAGATTTACAAATTCTAAAATTTTGAGGGATAAAAACCATTAAATGATTATTTTTTTGCAATTTCGTCCTCTGTATTATTCTCCATGCATTTAAAGCCTAGAATGTACTCACTCTGTCTCAAAATAAATCAACTTCTACTATTCTAAGCTTTGTCACAAAACAAATCAACTTACTCACCCTCCATCCGCATTTCAAGAAAACAATATTCCATTTATACCCTTACCTACCCACATCACTATATTATTTTTTGCAATGTTTAGAAGCTTTTTGTCTTTTGTACTCCGTACTAATCTCTCTTAGGGTTCTAGGAATCCACTCTTCATGGGACAGAGAGGGAGTATATATCCACCTCAACAGGGCAAGTAGAGAAGGACACCTCAGTTTTACCCACACACACGCTGACACGGCCAGCCAAAGATATTCCAAGGTCCAAGGTAAGCCTGTGCTCTTCGGTGTATATATGTACCCCACTACCCCTAGGCTTGTGGCCGATGAAACTTCGGAGAGTTCGAGTACAGTACGTACGCGAGCTTTTGAGCTAGCTGTACCTATGCTTACATGGATGGATACCACGGATCAATCAGATGAAGTTGCCCCAGGACGAACCGGCTTGCCAGCAACTTGAAGCAAT
Organism: Leersia perrieri; assembly: GCA_000325765.3. Classification (NCBI taxonomy): domain Eukaryota; kingdom Viridiplantae; phylum Streptophyta; class Magnoliopsida; order Poales; family Poaceae; genus Leersia; species Leersia perrieri. Next base: position 9,685,272 of record CM002487.1, read on the forward strand.
CGATCCCATTTATTCCAAAATCCAAATGGTCGTACGTACGAAACAGCACAAACGCGGGCCAGTGCACTTGAGTTAGTGGCTGACGCGTGCTTGCGTAGTAGTCCTAGCTATAGTTCTCGCCGCCGAATATTCCATCTGAATATCTGGTTCTAATCTCTGCTCGCCGAGAGAGAGACAGAGACCGAGTGTGGCCGACATAAGAGGTCGCCAGTCGACCTGTCTCTAGCTTGCAATTTGCACGGAGAACTTGGGCCGCCGATTTCTTCAGTCCAGTATTTTTTTTACCGATATAAATCAAAATAAATCGGAGACACGAATTTAACGTGAAAAATACTGGTAAGAAAAAAACACAGACAACTATGAGAAGTTGATATAAATATAGAAAATATACTGGACCATTACATGCACCTTCCTATATGGGTTACAATACAGATATATAAGGGAAAATCATAGTCCTAATAAAAACTGATCCAACTGCTAAGGATAGAAGACAAATTTAAATTCGACCCAACCAAACAGTAAATACTCTAATGTACTGTAAATTGATTCGACCTCGTTTAGGATAATGATATCCGATTGCAGCGTACGGCCTCATTTAGGCCCAACCAGACAAACACCACCTATAAACACGTTTTTTTTTAAGGACAAAGAGAGTAGTTGGAAAACACATGTATACACACCACCACTTACTAACATAGATACATACTACTTAAATGTAAATATAAGATAAGAGACGTTGGATACTGTCTTTTTTTAATTAATTTGGAGATAAGATTATTTACTGATCCGACTTTACCATAAAGCACAACATCTTGCAACAGCCAGTTTTGAACGGTGGATAACGTCTTATGGTTGAAAATATTTATTATCAGTAATTCGATATCCTCGTAGTATTTTCCTCGATGCACAATTAAATGTTATAGAAGCCGCACTTTCTCTTTTTATTTCTCTCCTTTACCTGGCATGGGCACAAACTCTGGCCTGTTCAGATGTTTATATTGGCTAAACAGAATAGTGATTTTACCCTCAATATACTTTCCGAACAGCTAAACGGTATGTTTTTTATAAAATTTTTTACACGAATATGTTTTTAAAAAATAAAATTAATTCATTTTTTAACTTAAAATAACTAATATTTAATTAATCACATGCTAATTATGTTTCTTGTTTTACGTGCTTAAATTAGCCAAAAGACAACCATCACAAACAAAGTGAGATATACACTAGTCAGTAGCCAATGACAAAGGTGGGCTGCTTTAGTAGTAAATAGGGAAAGAGAACTTATTGGTGGGCTCAGCCAATTTGTCTTAGCATGACAGTCCAATACTGTGTCTTCGTATGCCCGGCCCACAAAAGGAAACTACACCATACTGTTTCTTCAGTCTCCGAGAATGGAAGCACCTGATGGACAGCATGGTCCCCATACTATGGCCTGGCTGCCTGCCAATTTTCCAAAAAATAAGTCCAATTTATATCCCTCAACTATACCTCAAATTTTATGGACTTGTTCCATTGGCCAATCTGTTGGTATTCGATAAGGTGATCAATAATTTTGTTAACAATGGCAATGAATGACAAACTGTTGATCACTGCCTCTGAAAGTATTAGAGGTGTTCGCGGAATTTTAAACGCCTAAAATGTTAATTTCCCCGTCACCTAAAATCATACCACCCCTGTTTTACTTTGACTTTTTGATTGCGATATTTGACCATTCATTTTATTCAAAAATTTTATGCAAATATAAAAACTACCAAGTTGTGTCTAAACTACTAAGTCGCAAACAAAATAAATGATACTACTGCCATAATTTTATGAATTAGATAAATATTTAAACGCAACAAGTAAAAATGTCAAAACTTTTACATCGTACAGAGGTACTTATATATAACTAAGCCAAGATTTGTAAGGCTATTATAGAATTTTAGCACATTTGAACTGCAGCTTTATAATTTTACTCGATTCCAATTTACTAGCTCGTTCTACGAATAACCCCCTCCCCCACCCCCAGCGCGCGCGCGCACACACCAAACCCCCACCGGAAAAGTAAATTTACTTATCATTCTCATGTTTGATTTTTTTTTCTCAAATGTAAGAATGGAGGATATGGTTCGAAACCTATTAAATTAAATTATTTTAAGAATCATGGAAAATAAAATAATAGAAAAATTGGACCTGTACCAATGTTTTAGGTCCAATACCTAAAAATACCATTCACAAGACTTGGCTCCGATCAATACCACCGTTTCGTTAGTCCGTTCCGAATTTTACCCCGTCCGTCCCTCCGTTACGCATCTCCGGCTGCTTGCTCTTTCTCGTATTCTCGATTCCCTGTGCTCTTCTGCCCCCTTTGGTTTCAGTCAAAATCCTTACCCTATAGCTCAAGTACTCGCGCCGGCAGAGGCATGGCATCACATCCATGAGGAGCACGCGGAGCTCCTCCTCGTTGTCTCATGCTGAGCCGCCCATTTTCTTGCCATCACCATTCGTCATCTCGGCTCAGCAGCCCTGGCGATGGTGAACTTTTGCATGTTGGAGAGGGGCTCCTCTGCAGTTGCTGGTCGTCGATGGCTGCACACTACATTGTCTTTCTTTTGATTTACTTTAGAATTGGAAGGCATGCTTAGTGATTTAAAGACCTCTCATGGTAGTAAGGTGGGATTTTGTGCTGCTACTTCTTTTTTCTTTTTTGAACTTGGAAATAACTTCCATTAAACCAAGGATGCGGCTAAATCGCCGGCAACCACAGCCTCGAGACCCGGAGGAATACAATGCCAACTGAGCTCAAGCTCATCTGAAAGTTTTGCTCCCCTATCTGCGAGGCAATGGGCAACATTATTACATTCTCTAGGGCAATACAGAGGTGACGAAGCAGCTGCAGCCCTGTTTCATGCCGAACCCTGTGGTGATAAAGAAGAGAATCGAGTCTCCAAATTGCATGAGTTCGTGAAGAGGGATAAGACAGACATGAAGTTGTATATTGCATTCCCCCCTTTTGCATTTAGGACTGGTCTATGCAATTTTTCTTCTAATATGTCTGTAATTGACGTACTGTGTTATGTTAGTGGTTAAGAAAATTCTGTTGTAATCAAGGTTCATTGTGCCCTTTTGCTCCTGCTTTACTAATATATACGAGACAAAGCTTTTGCCCTCCTTTCAAAAAAAAAAGTTTCATCCTTTGAAATGGTACGGATGGATGTTCTTAGGTTATATGAATGAGATGAATGGTTTTAAACTTAATTGGTTTCACTGAACATTGGTGTTTATGATTGTGCGAACTGAATGGACAACAAATAATCTACTGCAATAATCCGATGAAGTAGCTGAAAAAAAAACCGTTTCAGGAACAACAAAATCCATTCATGCTCACTATCAACCATACAGAGTTAAAGTTTTAAAAAGTAAAAATATGTACGTACAATTGACAATTTGACATTTTTATCCCAATGGAGGCCGACTAGAGAACATTAGCAATCATTCCCCAGATGAAGTTGGCGGCCTGAGCAAGTAAGGTCGATGAAGCTGTCGTCCTCTGGTTCTGAAGAAATGCGAGAACGAGAAGTGCACTTGCATGAATACTTTCTCGGTTTAAAGGATGAACCGCAGTCGTAGCAGAATGCAGTGCCACACCTGCAAAGTAATCACAAAAAGGGATGAAAGGAATTGCATAATTGTTCATCATCTTGCACATGCGTAATTACCCCCCTAACCAGTTATCGTCAGTTACCACAATAAAAACATTTTGCTACAAATTCAGTTTTTTTACACCGTTCACTTCGCAAGGGCAGTTCAGTCGTCGGTCAAGTCAACATGGGTCAGTCAAACACAACTTCATGGAATGTGTGCAGCAGATTAGTAGTAGCAAAATTTTCGCCCCAATTGAGTCTATGCAATCGAAAGGAAAATCGAAGAGGACTCCGATAATATCGGAGTATTGGTGAAATCGATACTACTAAATTACCTACATGTCAATTTTTTTTTTTAAAAAACTGCATGTCATGCGCCTGCACCCATCAATCTTGTCGATCATGGCGTGGCTAATATTAGAGTATTGGTGAAATCGATACTACCTTCGTTTCAAAATACAATTATTTAAAGCTATGATCTGGACAAGAAATATGTCTAGATTCATAATTCATAGCTTTAGATAGTTATATCAGTAGTAAATTACCTGCACGTCATGTGTTTGCACCCATCGATCTTGTCGATCATGGCGCGGCAGCAGGGGCATCGCCGCCACTCCCTTCCCTTCGCGAGCTGCGTCAGCGCGCACCGTGCCTCGCCATCGCCGCCGCCGCCGTGGCGCTCGTCCCAGGGCTCCTCGCACTGCAGGCAGAACGCGCGCGAGCAGGTCGGGCACGACACCTTGGCGCGCATGGCCGCCGCCACGCCGGCGGTGGCGGCGTCGTCGTCGAGCACCGCCATCTCGCCGCAGTCGCGGTAGGGGCAGCGCGCGCGGGCGGGGCCGACGGCGCGCTCGCAGAGCGCGACGCACCAGCGGTCGAACACGTCGATGTCGAGCAGCTTCTTGCACGCCTCAGGGTGGAGGACGCCGCCGCGTGGGCAGCCGTAGGCGCCGAGGAGGCACGGCACGGGGACCCTCCCCTCCGCGACGCGTGCCTCGATGTGGGCGACGACGCACGCGACGCAGAACGCGTGTGCGCAGTCGACGCGGAACCGGTCGAACACCAGCTTCCGCTCCATGCACACCTCGCAGTAGAACCACCCGATCTCGTCGTCCGTCAGCGGCCGCACGCGGCGGTGGCCCGCGCTGGACGACGATGACGGTGGGTCAAGCATTGAGCCGAGGATAAGCTCCTGCAGGTATTTTTCCCGGTCGTCCAGCTCTTGCGGCGGCGGCGGCGGCGGCGGCAGCGACGACGACGCGCTCGCCATGCGTACGTGGTGCTGATTCTTCGGCGAGAAGGAAGTGGATGGATGGACTTTTTTGGGGTGTGAGTGCGGGTCGTCGCGGTCGGTCGCGAACGCTTTATTTGCGCGTGGGCAGGTACGCGTCGGAAGCCACCTCTGATTGGAACGGTTCCGTCGCGATGTGGTCCGTCGGATTTGCTTAGGGGTACAGCGGAATCTTGTGTCCTTTAATTTCTCCATATTTTGATAGCTCACGAGATTATATTGACAAGTTTGTTACAATTTGCATCTACGACCATGGGACAAAATTTCGACACGAACGAAGAAAAGGAACAAGATGGGACTTAACTGTAGTTGATCAGTAAACATATATAATCCATCAATCGAGCATCTATGGCCAGGACCGCGCTTTAAGAAAAAAAAAGGATTATATACCTTTCTACTCTCTCCTATATCTCTTCCCCGGCCTTCAATCGTGTCGCCACCGGCGGCAGAGATTGATTCCGATCCGTCGATGGTATTAGTCAATACAACGAAAAAATACATCCTCTAGTTAACATATATGTTTGTGTATGAAAAGTAAAACAAAATGACGCTATGCAATAAGGTGAAACTGATTTTTCCATTAAAAAAGTCATACGTCCACCATATATTTATACCATCTAGATATTTAGTAAAATTAAACGGTAAAACACTAAAATAAAGTTAAAAAGCACATGTGCACAAGTAAATTGCACGACTAGTTGTCTTACATGAATTAGCTTGTTGCTGCTGATCCCTGGATTTCTTATTCAACTTATTTAGCCAGATAGCTAAAACGATCGATCAATATGGCCTGGTCCGCTGGTGTCACTTGTAAATTTGATTCAGAGAGTTGGAGTAGACCAAAAGGCATTAGTGTCAGGTGACACAAGTTCTATAATACTGGATCCACCCCTGGGTGGAGAGACGTCTTGTGTGGTAACAACGATGATGCAACTCCGACTTTCGCACAACGAGGACAGCAGGCCCTAGGATTTAGGTCTCGACGATGGGGATGAAGGGGGATTATACTATTGGAAGGTGGGGAGGGGGGTTCTCTAGGCTTAGAGGGATGGATCAAAAGACAACAGACAGAGGAGGGTGGCATCGACATAAGGGGAATCTTGTTTAGGAGGCAGGTAGAGCCGTCGAAGGTAAGGAGGACGGCAGGACAGGGGCACCTCACTGTTTCTCGGCGAGGGTAGGAGAGAAGTAGGGAGGGAGAAGGGAGGAGGTTGGAGGTGGGCCTCCCCTGTGCTAGCGAGGCCGAGTAGTATCACGTTGGGGCGTGCAACGCAGGATACAGCGAGGAGATCTGGAGAGGAAGCGATGTGGCGATGGCGGCAATTTGGGTGTAGCGTAAGAAGATAAGGGTATTTTGGGGTTTCAAAAATCTCAAAGACATTGTAGCCGTCAAAAAATTGATTTATTTTAGTTCAAGTTTTAGACAATTGAACAATAAACCGTCCAAAATACGATATATTGAGTTGTGACTAGCTAGTGTTTACTTTACAATTTCAAGGTAAAAAGTGGTTAATGTGGGTTGCCGAAAAATAAGTGAAATGGATAAAAACCAATTATTTTCAGTAAACTTTGTACTTCAACTGCATGATTTTCACGAATCGACTCCCAACGGTTTTCGATTGGCATTGTTAACCTAGTTTTGACCTGCCTGCTGAATCCATGAGCTTAACTCGGTGAAATAGACATGTCTGTGAAGATGCGGACTACCTGCACCTGGACAGAAAGACCCTATGAAGCTTTACTGTTCCCTGGGATTGGCTTTGGGCCTTTCCTGCGCAGCTTAGGTGGAAGGCGAAGAAGGCCCCCTTCCGGGGGGGCCCGAGCCATCAGTGAGATACCACTCTGGAAGAGCTCAGATTCTAACCTTATGTCAGACCCGCAGGCCAAGGGACAGTCATAGGTAGATAGTTTCTATGGGGCGTAGGCCTCCCAAAAGGTAACGGAGGCGTGCAAAGGTTTCCTCGGGCCAGACGGACATTGGTCCTCGAGTGCAAAGGCAGAAGGGAGCTTGACTGTAAGACTCACCCGTCGAGTAGAGACGAAAGTCGGCCTTAGTGATCTGACGGTGCCGAGTTATGATCTTCAGCGCAAGGGCGCTCGATCAGTGAGCGATTACACACTCTTTAAACAGTCGCCCGAGTCTGGTCACTGCGACCCCCTTTTGCGAGGGGGCACCCCTTCTCCCGAAGTTACGGGGCTATTTTGCCGAGTTCCTTAGAGAGAGTTGTCTCGCGCCCCTAGGTATTCTCTACCGACCCACCTATGGCAGGTTCGGGTACAGGTACCCCTTTGTTGAAGGTCGTTCGAGCTTTTCCT